>CM026273.1:16023802-16284276 GCA_014851415.1 Cnaphalocrocis medinalis | reverse complement strand
ATCGGGCATTTTTGTGTGCCATTTTTGGACCGTTGTGTAAGAGATGAAAGCACGGACATCGTTAATCCTCAGTGGAACTTTTGTTTGCTGTGATCCCGGCGTGGAGCGAAATGTGATGCGGCCAGCCGTCACGTTTTTATAGGACTACAATCAAATATTTAAACTGATGAGCGACAATCGAGCGCCCTTACCTCTTGCGGCCTACTCGATGTATCTATACGACTAGCCCGCCCTCACTGGCGCTGTGTATAATTACATCGCGCAAGCGTTTCGTGTTTTCGGTTTACCTATAAGCCTTGTTGTTGTCTATTGAAGTTATATCTTTATACATAGTATAGATGAGTCGAGATTCGAATCCGAACATGTACCTATACTCTGGTTTTTAATCATGTGGAGTGAAATGACAGATGTCAATGTGTCATTCCCATACATTACCACTCAATTTGACACATGCGAAATGTCAAAATCCATAGAAACTTGTAATTTTCATCTGTCAGTGGAAGTAACGCCAAAAACTAGCTCCACGGATTTAATGAACCTTTGGTCTAACAAGCTAATCTAGCCCCTGCGCAAGGACCATAGGCTCCTTTTTATTTGCGAAAAGGGGGTTGGAACGGGGGGTAAAAAGTTTACCTTTTTCCACGCGGACGGAGTCGGGTCTATTAAATTGTACTATAACTTTCTACCATTAGCTCGGCGGGAAGGAAAATCATGAAACCTTCACGTTTCAGATAGTTTCTAAAATGTGTAACGGCCTTTCATGTCAGGAAGCCGTGTTATTTTTTATAATTTAGTGCAGATTATATGTGTTACTGGATTTGTTCCCCTTATTATTTCGAAATCGCAAATGTAAATACACTCTGCGTTAATAATATAAAAAGAGCAAGACTCGTTTCAAAGTCATATCCAATTTTCATCTAACTCAATCAACAAGTCCTCTCAAGGTTTTATGAAGGATCTATTGAAATTAAAGTGTATTTTCTATGTGAGTGATGCTTCTCCCTCATCCTTGAGTTAAAAGGACTTCTTTAGTACCAGTCATAGATCCTGGGCCTAAAAATTAACATACAAAGAAAGTCGGATCAACCTGATATTGATTTCGAAAAGGTCACTTTTTCATCCAAGTCCTTATTTTATACTTCTTCAAAAAAAAAAAAAAACTTAGATATACCACTGAACAATCACACTAAAGTCAACCTACTAACAATACCACACATGACTGCCTAGACAAGATTTTAATTTTATTTCATTTATTTAAATTTTTATCGTGGAGTAAAATTTTTAATATTATAACTCTTAAAAATATTGAAAAGAACTGAAAACGCACGGATCCAGTGTGCGTAGAGATTGTTATAGAAAATTAAAAAAATACATAACAACCAGGCACTGAAAAAAAAAACAAGTGTTTATCACGCAAATGTTTGCGCAGGGTGGGGTTTTAACCCACGACCTTTGGCGTAGGTATCAAGCATGGTTACTACCAATTGCGCCATCCGGCCTGACGACGATATTGAAATGAAATAATGAATAAATAACACTACAGATGGAATAATATGCTTCTTGGAATAACACTCCTACTCAGAAGTTGGAAGTCGGACAAATTTCCGAGTAATTCGTAAACATTTCAACTGAGAACGACAATATTTTAACATGACAGAGCAAATCTCTTCTTTATTGGAAGAACATTGTAAATATAGAAATTTAATACTGTAACATTGGTTTATCTGTATAAAATATATTCACGTTCAGAACATACTGCTATAAAGTTGACCGTGGAAACGAAGCTTCGGCATGT
The DNA here is from genome assembly GCA_014851415.1 of Cnaphalocrocis medinalis. Classification (NCBI taxonomy): domain Eukaryota; kingdom Metazoa; phylum Arthropoda; class Insecta; order Lepidoptera; family Crambidae; genus Cnaphalocrocis; species Cnaphalocrocis medinalis. Next base: position 16,282,481 of record CM026273.1, on the reverse strand, counting down.
TTGGAACAGCTCGACAGGATTAATTTGATACCACTGGGCTTACAGAATGCTCGTTTTCACCGCGTGTGGATCAGAATTCCGGAGGTCCATTTGCAGTGGAAATGGAGTTAGTTAAATTTTAAAGATTGTTTCTTATTACATTATAACTTGCCAAAGTTGTTCATGGTATAGTAGTGCCCCGCTAGCTCGTTTGTCCCCTAAGCATGAAAAAGTATATACCCAACATAACAACCTGTTCTGTCCTAAACTATGACAATGGTGACTACGGGTAGCGGCAATCACTTACCATCAGCTGATCAGTCTGTTCGTCTACCACCTAACACATATAAAAGCATGTCTTTATCGGACAAGTATGATGGCCCACCTTAGACTTCAACTTCACTTCACATCAGGTGTGATTGAGGTCAAAAGGTTGTTTGTCGTGAGATAAAACCGATAATAAGCTTTAGAAAAAGAGACGTTAACCTCATTACATGAGACAAAAGACAAAAAGGTAAATGTGCCTAAGTGACCCGAGAGCTGTGACGTACTCGTACTTGAGTCGTTTTAACCCTCGTAACAAAGACGGGGTGTTATAAGTTCGACGTATCTGTCTGTGGCATCCTAGCCGTCCGGAAGAACGGTTAAAGTGATTTAGATTTTTTTTTATTAAAATATTCGGTAGTGTTTTCATAACGGTACAAGTTAAACACATTACAAAAAAGAACACAAGTACATGTTATCACTTTTTAGCATTCGAGATCCTCCGGGACAAGATCCTCGGGGAATGAGGTCCTCAGAGGCTAACCCGATAGCTGCCGCCACAAAATGATGAATTACGTATTTAACTTCATTCCCTTAATAAAATATAATCCCTAAATGAAAGAGCTTGAGTAGCAGAACTCATAAAAGACGACCCACTTTAAATCCAAGATGGTTGTCGCCACAAAATTAATGAGGCTTTTAAATGATGGATTTTTTTTTTCAAATCCAACAAACATGTTAACTTTCCCGATATCACTCGAGGCGTTTGACTCAATTGGCATCCCTACTCGAGAGGCCCGGAAGTGGAGCGGACGTCCTGAAGTCACCGGGCCTCCGGAGAGGCCGATGGAGGCAGATAATACTCGCCACCTGGACGGGAGGGAAGCCTTTGTGACGTCATACGACGCTTTTGTGTCTGATCACAGGTGATTCTGTAGGTTTAGGTGATATGGGGCTATTGTACTAAACAGCTATGTTTAGGACAATAGGTTGGTGTCCTATTTCTTTTCTAATCGGTTAAGCACCTTACAAAAATAGAGGTAGAAATAATAAGTCCGTTAGTATTAGTCTCCGAGTAATCACAATTCGAAAATTACATAGATACTACGTACCTACAGTGAACCTTCCCAAAACGCTCAAATTTAACAAAAAATAATAATATTTTTTATAGCTAAACCGAAAAGGAAAAAAGCTAGAGTATTGTAGATCATTGAGCATTTGACCTTAATGCTCTTAATTCCAACGACAAATGTTTGCCGTCAATTACTTAGCAATTGATTGGTGGTGTTAATGACCGCTTAGTAGATAATGATAGTGAACACTAAAAGGTTGACCATAATAACCACTTGGCCTGAATTTTTCTAATTACTTGTTGACCTTGGCGGTGACGTCTGAAGACGCGCCATAGGGCTGTGTTTCCACCAAAAAAATTGCCAAAATGAGCGATGCGAAAATGTGCCACCTTTCTTTTCCGCCAAAGTTCCCGGTCCTGAGCTGCTCGGATCCAAGCAGGACCTCCTATTTTGGTGATATCATCGACCCATCGTGCTGCTGGACGACCAGGGCATTCTAGGACACCATTCGGTAAGGAGCTTACTCCACCTGCCATCACCTCGCCTGGCTAGGTGTCCTGCCCAATTCCACTTGAGTTCCATCACTCTAAATCCGACATCATAGACTTTTGTCCTGCGTTTTGATCTCAGTATGGATCGGCATAAATGACTGAGACAGATTATAGGAAACGTGTGTCGCGATCGACTAGTACTAACATAACCTAAGTAAATGATCCCACGATTTAAGGGTGATAGCACAGAATACTTAATAGTACAAGGTACAGAAAACCCACTTCTAAAAACCGTTTATAGAAAAATAATGCCTCAGGCTATAACATAAATTTGAAATTCCGACCGCCCAACGTTCAACACGTACTAGAAGTGCTTTCTCTTTCTATCGCACGCAACTGTCGCACATGCGTCGCCGCTCGCTCGTGATTTTCTACTGATCGTCCCCTCCAGAGGGGACGCCGCACGTACTTGCAAATTCGTAGGTACACGCGGAGTGGGACAGGCCTGGTGATAGTTTAATATTCAAAATAAGTATGTGTAATCAAATAATATTTGTAATTAATGTAAAGCACTCTATCATCAGTTAATTAATATAAATGTAACGTCTTGTTCTTGTGCCTATAACTACGAAATGTATTCTATTCTATTCTCAAGTTTTTATAAGTTTCGCCTTTTAGTGCCTCCAAAGAATCTAAAAGGATATTATGTCTCGGATACAGTAGGCTTCCTTTACTGAACGGCGAATCACGTAAACAATGTCTATTCAATTCTATCAATAGTTAATAATTTGGTAGTGGAATCTACAGGCTATATCTTCGACGCCCCCAAACAATACGTTGGTAATGTGCTATTATGGAATTTATGCTGTTATGTCATTTATAAAGATATCATTTCTGTAGACAATCACAAGGCTTTAATGTAACCCGAAATAGCGAAAACCTTGCGCGATGTAATCGTCACCTAGCTCCATCTACTGGCAAAGATCGGAAATAGCTAAATAAGTCCCGGAATGAAGTGAGGACAACCTAGTCTTCTATACTAATTTTATAGAGGTAAATTCTATAGACCAGCGTTTCCCAAAAGCCGGGTCGCGACCCGGTGCCGGGTCACCAAAATGAAATAACCAGGTCGCGACATTTTCGCCTTATTTTAAAAACATGGATAATAACTAACTTGGATTCCTTAGTAAAAAATAAGAAACAGCTGCATACTTCGCACTAACAAAATATTAGTACCGAGTACTAATAAACTTTTCTACTTTTAATGAATGTGTATCATTTTTACCTCTTGAGTTTGGAAGTAGGTACTTAGTGGGTCACAAAGGGTCAGTGTGAAAATTACCGGGCCATGGCATAACAAAGTTTGGGAAACATTGCTATAGACAATAGAAATAAGTCGGTAATGTGCTATTATAGACTTTGTTATGTCAAATTGGGCGTTAACAGCCTACAAATACACCTTTGCATTTATTCCTATTAAGGCTGGGCATCGTGCCCAGTAGCGTCGCCAATTTATTTTAATTAATTGTAGTTTAAGATCTCTCTGAAGTGCACTCAAGTAAGATATTTATCATTTTTGTAGACGTATTTCGAGTATAGCTTTCTTGCCTTACACGTCGTGATTGGTAAGTTACACAAAAATGTGATTACAATCTGGGTTTTAAATTACTACTTTAGGATCTTACGAGTAGGTAACTCTAAAATCATCGAAATATCTTACTCCAGTCTACTTCAGAGTTACTTAAATCTATACTATTTATTAAGAGATAACTTCTATAGACAACGACAAGGCTTATAGGTAAACCGAAAACACGAAACGCTTGCGCGATGTAATTTAGCACAGCGCCATCTATTGGTTCATTTCTGAATTACGGACCCGAAGCGAAGTGAGGGCGGGCCACTAGTTATATAATAAATTTTGGGTTGGGTAAATTTGGGTTATATAAGAACACTCTGATACTCAATATCTTAAATTGACCACAATTAATAGAAAAGCATTAGCGTCGCTACTCTGCACGATACTTATTATGTCATTTATGGAATTTTCGGTAACATTTCTTTTTATAGTAGCTAATTTATTAATGAAATATATTTTAAATTAACGGTCTGTTAATATTTTTCGAAAAAATACCTTTGTTTTGATACAACAATGTTTTCAATAGCCGTAATCGTTGAAAAGAGATTCGACAAAAACAATAAATCGTCTCTGCTGTAAAATTTAGTTTTTTTTTATATTGAGCTGATGGTGAGCGGCTGTGAGGTCCAAATTTGAGGTTGACAGGCACAAAAGAACAAACTAATCACCTATTGAGTCTGTCATCCTCACCCTGAAAGCCTGCTGAGATGCCGTTCCACGCCCCGCCTAAAACCCAGGACTGTAAGGAGGAAACACATGAATTGGAAGGGCATTCCATGATTTGATAGCTCGCGGCAGGAATGAGGAGCTAAACCTCTTGGTGCGCGCCGGCTTTGTCTGGATTTTGCTATGGAAACTACATGATTTTCGTTTACTGTCTTATTGGTCGGAGGCGTCGCTATGTAAACTGCCATATGAGTCTGGCAGGCACTTTGTAGTCACGAGCGAAATGGGTGTAACTCCTAGGTAGAAATATCTATACTTAGTCAAAGTAATAAACCCTTTGGTAAACGTTACCTGATGTTTATATCTAATTTAATTACGTTATGGAAACTTTGTTGGCGTCGGTTTCAATTAAATTCAAAGTGAAATTGGGTGTAGTTATGTTATCACGTGTCAACGCTTGCGCTTGGGTTCCCGGGATCGATTCCCGGGTTGGTCATAAAGTACCTGATGTTTTATGTTAAGAAATTCACCGTGGGCAAAAGTCTGGACGATGGCGATCTTGTACCCCTGTACCAGAACAATGAATAAAATAAATGTACACATTCATTGTTCTAGACCAAACTAATTTTGTCGCAATTTATTTAGTGCGTAAGCTATTATTCTTTGAGGACCGTGTACATCTTCTATCAATAAAGAGGTAACTTTAATAACAACTAGGTACAAGGCTTGTAGGTAAAAACGTAAAGACAGCACAATTGGGCAATGCAACCGACAAGCGAGCGCCATCTAGTACAACAGTTAGAAACAAATATATTTTCCGACCGAAGTGAGATGGACCACTAGTCTGATATAAAACAAAGCGTATCTGGAATTCAATTGTAAAGTTAGAAAAGTCCCTCCTCTATTTTGTTGGACACATTCAATCCAATGCTTTTAATATCCAGATTCGTCACAGAGCGTATGTAAAATTGAAAAAAATGTGTGAAACTCAGGGAGTTGAAAACAGACTAGCGTTATTTACGCGTAAATGCTTTGCGCTTTTGTCGCGCTTGTATTGTACGATACGGTACACAGAAAAACTTTGTTATACAAAAGTCATGGAAATTACGAGTTCTCGGTTCACAGGAACACGGCAAAATAAGATTGTATTTTTTTATTCAATGTCCAGACGAAAGAAGGACAGAGCAGAGTGGAAAATGCTGGAGGAGTCCTGCTGAGCACAATACCTTGATATCTAGCAAGATACTAAAATTATTGTAAATGAAATCTTGTGTCTGAATAAAATTATTATTATTATACATGCATACTGATATTGTAATTGGGAAAGTGTGTCTGTCTGTCTGTATGTTTGTCTTTCTTTCACCGCAAAATGGAGCGACGAATTGACGTGATTTTTTAAGTAGAGATAGTTGAAGGGATGGAGAGTAACATAGGCTAGTTTTTACCCCTTTCTGACCCCCTATTATAGCGAAGTGGGAGGCTCGAGCGAAGCCGCGGGAAATAGCTAGTTTTTTGTATACGTTCGCATTTTTATCGCGAGTGTGTGCTCATAGGCAGACAACCGTTTATGCGCCAAAAAATACGCTAGTCTGAAAACACTAGTACACTACAGAAACATTTTTAAAATTCAAAACTACAATTTCGCTCCGTAAAGTCAAGTTGGAATATTCGTAACCGGCTGTGACGAGACAAATTGAAAATGTTTCATACTCGCTCATGCTTTCATTTTATACAAGTATTATGACGTCGGCAAAAATATGACTATACTATGTAGTTGCGTCTCGCGAAACCGCGGTTTACCCTACTTAGTTGTAATCAAAGATTAAATCTTTGGTTGTAATAATATGATGATAGAATAGGGTATTCTACTAAACTTGATATAGTAAAAAATATTGATACCTTATCAAAATAATGGTAAACAAGAACCAATAGTCAACATTTTCAGTTAATAATATAACGTCTAGTTGGTTTTGTGAGCATTCAAGGTTCCACGGGCAAATACATTTTAAAAGTATAAAAATTTCAAAACTGACGAAGGATACAGAAATACGAACAATCGGCCATTCGCCTTGCAAGACGAATCCTACTACTATTATAAAGGCGAAAGTTTGTATGGATGTATGGATGTTTGTTACTCTTTCACGTAAAAACTACTGAATGGATTTGAATGAAACTTTACCACATTATAGCTTATACATCAGAATAACACATAGGCTACAATTTTTGAGGTTTCTACGAACCTGAAGTCCACGCGAAGGAAGTCGCGGGCAAAAGCTAGTGTAACATACTTCGCAAACAACGCTTTGTGACACAAATGAATCAAAAATAGAGTCCCAGTAGCGTAGCAAACTAGCTGGGACACCCGGTGCGATACTTATCGTTGAACACCTCCCCCCCCCTTTCCCTCCACTGAGCAGATAGTGATAAAGAAGTCATTAATATTATATTGGTTCCCAGTGAGACAGAATATTGTAGTAATTGGGACGAAGCTTGTAATTATCTTTCATTGGAAAGTAATAAGTACTGAATTTTGAGCTGGTTCTTCTAGGTGGAAATCGAGATTCCGAACGGAGGTATTTTATCTTATGTGCCAGTATGGTAATGTGGGAGAGCCACGCTTCAGCAGGAACTGGCCAGTATGATAACGTAATGTCTTTTTTTTATGTGATAGGTAGCAGACGAGCAGGCGGATCACCTGATGGTAAGCAATTGCCGCCGCTCATGGACACTTGCAATACCAGTGGAGTTACAAGTGCGCTGCCAACCTTTTGTCCCCTTCCCCCCCGAGTGGGCCTCCGGTACCCTCACTCACTCGGCGAAACATAGCACAGGGGCTGCTTCACGCCGGTTTTATGTGAGGCAGTGGTATCACTCCGGTCGAGCCGGCCCATTCATGCCGAAGCGTGGCTTCCCCACAGTTACCATAGCCTCATAGAAGACCGGCGGTAAAGCAGCGCCTACGCTGTGTTTTGCCGAGTGAGTGAAGGGTACCGGAGACCCGACTGGGGGGAAGGGGATTAAAGGTTAACAGCGCAGTTGTAACTCTACTGGTATTGCAGGTGGTACCATTAGGTGATCCGTCTGCTCGTCTGGTCTCCACCTATCACATATAAATATACTTAAGCATCCGTCAAAGATTTCAGTACATTTCACTTTAGTTGAACGGAAGATTTATTTGATTTCCTTTACTAAGTCAGCAAATTGTTTCAGGGATGGTCGATGTTCGCTTCGTCGGTGAGCAAAGCGGCGCGGTCCGCCACGGAGAGCGCCGTGCGTTACGGAGAAATCGCCACGCAGAAGGTATCTGAGATGGCTTCTACTGTCACTGAGAAGGTAAGTCATATGGTGCGTCCACATCTGATGAATGTGCAGGTTGCGAGCCACTCACACAATTGGGTCTTTGACTAAAATCTTTTTATGTGTTTAATCATAAGACGCCTCAATTTAAGAAACATCGTTGAAAGAATCACTTGATTCTCATTTGAATTACCTTAGATACAACTTTAAGAGCATATATTTTGGGCAAGCCCAAAAACGCTCTATACAAGTGGCTATTGAATCGTAACGTCACAACTCAAACTTCTCCGTGCGCGTCTAGTAAATTTTGTTTGGTAGCTATATCAAATGTTTCGTTTAAGTTAATAGTTTTATAATAAAAGTTGAAGGAAAATGAACGGGTAGTTCAATGATGTAATTATTATTTTTTAATTTTATACTTAAAAAATGGACTTGCCCATGAAACTTTGAATGCTCACAAAACCAGCTAGACACTATATTTTTAACTGAAAATGTTAGCTATTGGTTCTTATTTACCAATATTTTGATAGAGAATCAATATTTTTTTACTAAATCGAGATTAGTCAAATACCCAATTACGATTTTAAATTTAAAACCTAAAAGGCACACGCGCATCCCGTGGGCAGTTGTTCGCATTCGCGGCACATTCGAGAAATATGGCTGCATGCACCCTTAAGCGAATAATCCGCTAGATAGTGAATTGCTTGACTGATGTCCAACTTCTTCAACGTAATTTGTTGTTTAGTGACATTTTGTCATGTCACATTAAAAATTACCAATCACCGCGTAGATGGACCCCAGTCTAACAGTATGTTGCGTCTTAAATTGTCGTTTTGGAGTTCGGGGTATACTTAGACCATGATTCAGGATTGGAGATGTTGGTAATTCCAATGAAGGGACGCACGTCTGACTGTCGCAACCAGGGAACCAGACCAACTGACTTAGAAAGTGTGCTGGTTTTCTCACGATTTTTTTCCTCACCGCCGAGCTCAAACATTAGGTTCGAATATGCACATCATCATCATCATCTCAGCCATAAGACGTCCACTGCTGAACATAGGCTTCCTCCATCGACCTCCAATCTCACCGCTTGGAGGTGGTCTGCATCCAACGGGCATCCGCGGCTCTGACAATGTCATCCGTCCATCTCGCGGAGTGCCGTCCTACGCCTCATCTACCGGTGGACTCCATTCGAGAATCTTTTGGCTTCCACGGCCATCTGTTCTTCTTGCTATGTGCCCCGCCCTCTGCCACTTCAGCATGCCTACCGGAGGCACAATATGGACATAGATTAGAAAAATCCGTAGATGCTTTCTCGAATTTAAACCACGAACCCCAGTATTGAACGCGCGCTCTCAGTGGGCTGAGCCACCGTCGCTCTCATTTGAATATAGCACTTATTTATTTACTGAGGTAAGTACTTACCATCGTTTTCCTTCGTAAAAAGAATGCATTATATCTAATTCCCTAGGTAAGTACTAGAGTACTCGAGCTTCCATTCAATATTTGCGTTGAACTTAACTGGAACGTTCCAAAGGTTCCTTACACGGAAAATTATCCGAAAAATTCTTTGGGGAAGGCACGCTGAGATTTTAAAATAAAGCTGATAGTAGACATGTCCCTCTTTTTATAACGAGATGTAAGAAAAGTTTCGGAACTAGACTTGTTTCAGCCTATTTTGTGTTGGTACGGGATGACCATGTACAGTAATAACTCAAAATTGCCCTTTTTCAGCCTCATAAGCTTGTGGCACTCCACTATATACGATGAGGGAGAGTCCCAGGAGTTTTAGTCGGTATACCCCCGCCTTCTGCGGGGGGGAGTCCGAGATAATGCGTAACGTAACGCATTTCTACTGGGTCACAAAAAAAAACGATTATAAACCCTAACTAAAGATAACCTCTAGATATAGTGTCAACGCGCCTGAATGTTTTGCCGTCTGTAAAAGATCCATTCGCAAAAAAGAGCTAAATTACATTTTTAGAATTAAGGACTTATTGCTATGGATCGACAATCAATTACCATGTAGTAACGGCTTTTTCGAAATCCAAATCAGCTAAGCGCCAATTTTGATTCCATATGCCTCATTTGTCTTCTCATTAAACCTTCACGTCATTCCACCTTCCGTCGTGTCGGCCATTCGTCTTCTATCTCTCTCTAGCTTGTCATCGGAATTCAAATTCGTTGTACACCCCACATCTATAGCTGTACTACCAATGAAAGGGTTGTTCGGTTCACTTTTTCAAACGCTTTCAGTATGAAGTGTACCTAGAGATTATAAATGATCAAAGAGTAGGAAGTAGGCCTCTTTAATGTTCGCAATTCCGATCGATTTTTGGGTACTCGCATCTATTTCTTGTTTCTTCAGTCGCTTATATGGGTCATTCTAAAAGATCTAACTTTCGTGACAGTTGCAGTACTCAAAGAAAACCGAAAACCGGTTTAATATATTTGTGGGCTCAAGTGTTATACAAATCAAAGATGCCTTATTATGAAAGATTCATAATAACAATCCGCCACAAACATTTTAGGAAAACTAGGCAATCCAGGAAACGAGATTTTTGAATTAATAGTAAAAGTGAGGTTAAGAAGGTACTTACCTATAATAGGTAAGTATAGGTACTTATACGGGACACATAGCCCAAAATTATATCCAATTGTATAATTTATCTCCGTGATAAAAAGCCATCCATAACTTTGAAATTAATAACATTATATCGCTGAAAAACATGAAATTCATATTTTCTTGACATACGTTTTATTGACACTTGTCAAATCAATTATTGTGTTGTCATCAAATTCGCTTTATATCGATAGTTAGTTTAATACGATGTTTTTAAGTTTTCTAATATTCTGGACTGTAAAATGGTCTAGTATTTTGTGAGTTTCTTTACAAAAATATAACCGATTTTTGAGGATGCTTTTCATCTTGATAACTTTGGGCCCAGAGATCCCTTCCTCCTTTAATATTTCTTCGGAATAGACATGAGTATTGCTATACTATGCTGTTTCTTATATTGGTGAGTCAATAAATATAAAAATAGTATATTGCTTAGTATTCGAATACGTTATGCACGTGCGATCAAACAACCTTGCCCTTCTACTTCTCCATAAAAAAGCTTACTTTGCTCATAATACATTTATTAGGTCGGCCAACTTTAATATCGTATAATTAAAATGAAGAATCTCGTTCAAGATACTCATTACAGCCTCTGGAACTACCTGCGAAGGCGGGGTCGTATTTTCTTTTTATGCAAAGCGAAATAAGGGTGATTTCACAAACGAGTGCAGTGGACTATCTGTTCATTATTTTAATGTAGTAAAGCGATGTAGAAGTAAATATTAAAATGTGGCTTAAAGCGATGAAGAAAACTTTAAACTCTTTTTTTTTCAATTGGTGGTACTTAGTCTGTTCTTTGGTGCCTGTCAACCTCATATTTGGATCTCACGGTCGCTTACCTTTAGGCGGAATGAGGTCATCGTGATTGTCCTCAATATAAAAAAATATTAATTTCTATTCAATTTATTTGGGGCACGTGCGAAAACAGTAACAGAACATGAACCACAAAAAAAAACTTTCTTTTTTTGCCAATCTCGAAAATAACTTAACGGATTTGAATGAAACTTTTTTTAAGTAAATATTGCACTTAAAAAATTCCTCGGAGGGTTCGGGTGGGACTCGAACCCACAACCGGACTGTGGAAGGTTGTGGGTTCGAGTCCCACCCGAACCCTCCGAGGATTTTTTTAAGTGCAATATTTACTTAAGAATAAATTGCAAAGAATTGCTATACCAAAAAATAGAATTTTTTTTTATTGTATAAAATAAGATAAAAAATATAAAAAGTTATAAGCAATATACATACAGGCTGTATCTGTAAACATTCATATCCCTTTAACCACACCCATTCTAAACAACTAATACTTATTGCATGGGTGCACTTTGGCAGGGCTGTCAAAATATAGATATAGCCAAAAGTTGTTTTTTTTTATGTAAATATTCAAAAGTCCTAGAACAAATGTGGTTCAAAATGGTTGGTAGAAGACGTGATAAGTACGTGGCCCGTACATTACATGCGTACCATTCAACATTTACCTTTCCAACAAAAAAGGGTGTAAGAAACACATATAAGCCACAACACGCGTAAATATTCAAACTGTTCCAAAATACTTGCGAATTTTCTAAAGGAACTGTTATTTTGTTCTGTAACAGATCAATCACGTCATGGTAATCTTGACACTTCATTTAACCGCGAGCGACCCTGGAGTGTGATCTGTTAAAGTGAATCAGCGTTACTCAAACATTAATGCGGATGTGCGGGGGGCGTTTATAATACCGCAACCCCTTTAATACAAAACTAGTGGCCTGCCAATAGATGGCACTGGACTTCGATTACATCCATAAAGTATCAAATAGAGTGGCTAAGCGCGTATCACCGTAAGGGACAGATATCTATATAACCCGGCCAAATGAAAAATAACTACAAAAGCGGATCGATGCGACTGAAGATTACTTTAGTACGGTAGCCTGTTATATCTTACTACGACTGACTTTGGTTGGTTATTACGGTAGTAAAAATACGAACAAAGCACTTAATTATTATGGGTTACTATGGCAACTAGCTTTGTTGGGCGCACTTCGCAACTGTGCCCATCAAAAAAAGTGGAACTCTGATAAAGAAAAAAAATCATCATTCTGTCTCTTTTACTCTTAGCGATTTCTGTATATAGTTGTTCCGTTTACACGAATATTATTTTTTGCGTGTCCTCTCTATTTGATACTTTCTTTATGATTACATCGCACAAATATTTTGCTTTTTCAATTTACCAATAAGCGATGTCGTTGTCTATAGTATTAACCTCTTTATAAATAGTATAGACGTGTCTCAAGCTACGTTGGTGTTCACAGATACACTCGGTATGATATGAGCTAACTTGAACAAAGATTTTTTTATCTAATGTGTTTCTTTTTCTTTTTTGATCGATATTAATGGGAAACAGATAGAGGTTTCAAATATTCACATATTATTTATAGCAATAACCCTTCTAAAAATATATGTTGGTTGACCTAACCTGTCGTTTGTACCCCAGTTTGAGAACTCTGGGGGTAAAAGTTGATAGATCGATCGCAGTAGAGTTTACTCCGGATTTTTGCATTCATTGCAATTTATTGTTACTCCGTCCCAGGCGGATTACAGCTTTGATTGTACAGTTTGAATGAAACAAAATGAAGTTTGTTTTCAGTTTGATTGGTTTTGAAATAAGTACACAATGAATATTCGATATATTTTATAACCATGTGATCATACTGTTTCTGTTCACACAACATCTCATATATTATGCTGACTCCGTACTAAGTAGCTTAAGCGCTCTGTTGTCTGAAATCTGTAACACAAATGCTTAAGCTACTTAATGCGGAGTCAGGTCAATGTGTGAGATGTTGTGAGAATTTATTTATTGTTACACATAAGTCGATCCGATATTCTTCGCACTTACGTGCGGTTTGGGCGAACGGGGTAAACCCTTTACCCGGGCTGCTTCTCATGCCACTCATGGCGGGGTGGGTGTACTCCAGAAGAGGAGGCCTCCCGACAAGGTGATGTTAGCGCAGTATTCGACCCCGTAGGGCCTGCAAGCTACCTGCCGGGCTAACATGCGCGCCGCGAGATAATTTCGTCGACACTCATATTGTGCAAGTTGCTTCTCGCTCACTTGACTGAGCGATGAGCGGGATTGGATGCGCTCTCGCGAATGAGAGTAGACAATTTTTTTTGCGGTACGCATGTTAGGCCTACTTGTCGCATTCATCTATCTTGGAGAAAGTACACATAAGTATCAGACAACGTCGCCGCGCTATCTATTGGTACTTGTCTAAAATAAATCCCTATACGAAGTAACGGCTACTACTCGTGGTACTTAAGTAAATAGTAAAATGCAAGATACGTGGTTACTTGTACCCACTTCGAAGATGTGATTAGGACTACGTTATGTTCTAATTTTCAAAGTGCTGATCTCTGGATAGCTGCAGCGCCGGTTTAATTACTATTAGTGCACGTTATTACTAGGTAATTGTATTAAAGTGGGAAAATAGTGTGACTTGTATAAGATTGTGGGAAAAATTCTTCCCGATATTGTCCAAAAGCGACTTTCTACTGCAGTGCAACTCCTTGAGCTCACGGCCGCTTGCCATCATCAAAAAAAACCTTGTGGTGCTCTATTACTCGTATAGAACTTATCTATTAATAGAACTTATAATTTATGTTTTGTAGTGCAAGATCGATCGGCCAAGAGCGGTTGCAACGTTGCTGTAATCAAATCAAATAGTTCAATTTAACGCAGAAATGCCGACGTAGAAACAATTATGTGGTTACAACGTCTCTACAGTTCTAAAGGTGGGTCCTGACTTGTACCGACGGGACTTAAGTAAAGTAGTAAAATATCAGCCTATATACTGTCTCACTGCAGGGAAAAGGCTCCATCATAGAAATCAAGTCATCGCTACTATCATGGGATTAGGCTTAATCACCACGCTTACCTAATGCGGATTGGTGATCACAAACCCGAGCTATGTTCGAAAAATTCGAAACATACTGTTTTCTCAATCCGGGAGTCGTACCCATGACCCAGTATCTAAACCTGTAGACCATCGGGTGGGACTCCGTAACTTTGTCAATCACGCGTATCAGTAGGTTACTGAAAATTAAGTAACTAATTAAAACATTTATTGACCACAGACAATATAGATACAACACAACAATAGATAGGACACGAAAATAACGGGAAAGAACATTGAAATACAAAAACATAAAGACAAGTCCATAAGCTCCAAACTCAGAATAATGCTACAGCTGCTTCATTGAAGCCACAGCAGCGCTGGTTTTCAATTTGGACCTTGAGTGACTAATCACGATATGATCCACAGCGAAAAGACACTTTCCCAAGACAGTTCTTAGTACGTCCAGTGCGATTCGAGCTACGGGGTGGTCCCCTTGAGACCGGGCTGCTTTCTCACGCCACTCCTGGCGCGGTGGTTGTACTCCAATAGCGGGTGGGCAAGTGTGTGTGGCGACATCTACCATCGCCTCCAGAAAGAAATTAACCGCAAGTACTATCCTAACTATGATTCAGGATATGACGATTAATATTTTTTCAACTACGTCTTCTACCAACCATTTTTAATTTTTTTTTTTCGATTGTATATCTGCGTAGTCCGTTTAACTCGCGTCGTAGGCAGCTACAACCCAGGAGTGCTGGATCTAATTTATGCCAATGTAGTGTTACAAGTCAAGACCCACCCTTACATTCCCGCAGTATTACGTGGTAGCATTATATAACTATAGAGCAAGAAATGAAGGCATGAGAGAGTCATATGTTCATCGGTTATAATTCTTGAGTGTAGTTCAGTCCAAATGTTTGATTTCTAAATGTAAAAAAATTGTAACCCCGCAGGCGTATCCATACTAATTTTATGTTTTAAGATGTTGACTCTAAATAGCACTACCCATCACAGTTAAATATTTTTATAAGGAGATAAAAATCAATACACATCACAAACTACCAAGTCCTCAGTAGGTGTTTTATCGTTTTCCTCCGCGGAGCTTTAATACTCCCACCATTAGGGCGGAAAATTCCATTCGTGAACGATTTGAGTTCCACGAACTAATACAAATTGATGCAAATATTACCAAAGACTCTTTATATAATTTAATCGTATATTTTTCCATGGAAAGAGTCTCAAGATTGTTCCAGATAAGCTCTTTGACGCAAATATTGAATGTTCGAGTTTACGTGGAAAAAAGTTCTTATGAAATTGTCCTTCTGTAAAAAATATGATAAATAGATGTTCTTTATTGCACAGAAATAGAATACAGGAATGAAACAACATCGATTAACAGCTCAATAAGGCGGTCTTATCGCTTGTTTACTTATAGCTTGCCTTCCCTTAATATCGGGACGAAATTTTGCTATTATTTCTAAAACCATACCAAGAGATGGCCCTTAGTGTCGACTACATATCGCTAGTATGTCGTTTTTTTCGATTTGTATATGTCACGGTAAAATAATCCGAATCGTTAGTTGAAGAAACCTGCGCGTTTCGGATAGTTACTAAAACGTGTATCATTATTCAATTAGTCTGGTTCCCCTGCTAAACCGTTGCGAAGGTTAGACGGCAGTCGCTTCTTTATAATTACCAGACTCCTAAGTGGCGTACTCGTAGCTTTCTGTGGAAGATGCCAGCCGACGCGCGGTAGGTAGATGCATTCTGGTAGGGACGGCTCAGCGCTCCCGGCTGTTCCTATCGTCCCTCCCAGCGTGACTGGGGGAGGCGACCCGCAGCATTATCGGGCCTACTGCCTGTAGGCCTAACATGCGCACCGCGACAAAATTTTGTCGACTCTCGATCGCGAGAGCGCATCCTTCTATCCCGCTCATCGCTCAGTCAGGTGTGCGAGACGCAACTTGCGCCACCAAAATATGTACGAGTGTCGACAAATTATCTCGTGGTGCGCATGTTAGCCCAGCTGGACTGGCGTTTATGTCGCCTTCCCTACTCTGGCAATGAGGGAGCGTCGATGGTTGTTTAGTTGACGACCCCCACCGAAGGAGAGCTCGACATAACCCACCTGCCTCCTGGCACGCGTAAGGAGGCATTAACCAGCGTCAAAAAAACATAGCGTAGACCACCCCTCCCCCCCAATCCCCCCTTCTCTGTCTCACTATTTTGTTTTCCCCCACGCTAGGCTTTCACGCGAAGCCCGTGGCGAGGGCCCACGTCGCCCACGCTTAACTACATCAAAGTGTAAGGGTTCCGTTTTTTCGTTCTCGTGTTGGGAATCCTTGCAAAAAACCTTTCACAGTACAATGTGGCAACTAACGCCTCAGGCACTGGCGAAAGCAATTTACAACTAAAATTACTGGAAACGCGTTGTTTCTAGAACTAGAAACAAACAAAGCAAAGCGACCGAAGTTATGGGCATTTACAGTAGGGATGTGATATGAAGTTTCGGTTACGGATTCGATACAGAAGGAATAATTAAAAAAATAAAATTAAATCATACGGTACATACTCATACGGATACGAAATTAATTGTGATTATCCGGTAGTTTCGGATAAATTAGCAATTAGTTGTTATGCGCGGCTGACCTAATCTTACTTTTAAGTAATTTATATTTTTAAGTGCCTATTTCGTAGCAAGACCCTACAAAGGTAAAATACCTATATTTTACTTTTGAAATTGGCGGAGTCGTATTGAAATACGGTAAGTCATTTGGTTATAACTTGTTTCTTTTACCACTATTACGCTCCGCCCCAATCCGATATTATACGAAGCTTTTATTTCGGAATAGGTTACGGCTACAGATATTTTTTATATCGGATATCCGATAGTTTCGGATACGGTTACGGAGCTCAGTAACATCCCCGATCTACAGGATTCGACGTAGTAAACGATATAGCGCTTCTAGCTCCGAACTTGCCATCCTTATATTGTAAAAGAGATAATAATTATAATTAGTCAGCCCTTATCATAATTTAACGTGTCATTTCTAGTTTCTTCCAATGACTCGGAGCCCAGGGTGCGCTTGGACCGTTTTTTTTATATACCTAATACTTAAAAAGTGTCAGACAGTCATGTCAATTTGGGTAAAAAAAATCATCACCCATTTAATATTTGCAATGCAACGCAAGTTGAAACAAACAAACTCCTTAATCGAGTTACAGCTGAAATACTGAAGTTAGATCTTGTTGTATACAAAGCGCACGCTAAGTTGCGGAAACTTACTTTGGGCGCTCTTTGACATTGTATTGTACAACGCGTCCCCTCGCGAATAGGGTTGTGTAATAAACATTGTGCCCTGTGGCTTGGAGCATTGAGAATACTGCCAAGGTGAAGGTACCTTGGCAGTATTCTTAACGCGCTTTGTCGCTGGGGAATGCCGCCCGATGTTCAATGGGCCGACGTCGCCACCTGATGGCAGAGCCTTAGGCGCAGGACAAATACTCTCGGCGTCAAAAAAATCGCACATCTGCGTATTTTTCATTCTAACGCGCTCATATCACAGCTTCGTATATTAAAAAGTAAAACATTTTATTACAAGATTTTTAAGGTAACATTACCAATATATGCTCGTCTTTTAATCCAACATTTTCATCATCCATGGAATTAACTTGATTCGTCCAAAAAAAATAAAAAGTAAATCAGTTTTTCAGCTCCATAGAACATTGGATGGGACAAGAACATTGATTTACTTTTTTATGTTTTTGGGAAAATTAGGAAGTTTTCACGACTAGTTAAGAAGCATGATTAACAGACGAGCATATAAACACCATGTTACGTAAAAAATATTGCAATCAAATGTTTTACTTTTTTATATACGAAGCCGTGATATGAGCGCGTTAGTATGAAACTACGCAGATGTGCGATTTTTTTTGACGCCGAGTGTAGAAGAGGCGCGGGCGTGGAGCGGGAGCCCCGCGCCGCCGGTGCAGTTATAACGGGCAGCCATACATTTTGCACCGGCGACGCGCCCGCTCCACGCCCGCGCCTCTTGTATTTGTCCTGTGCCTTATGCATATCTTCCTGCTGGGAACAAGATAGGATAGGTTATGCCGGACTCTCCTCTGGTGGGGACTTCTCCTAACGAGAAGCCGGCCAGAGGCATGCCGACTTAACCCCAGCGGTTTTCCCTCAACGTACTTAAGTGGGGAGAAGTCATTGGCTCATAGGATGGACCTATAACAGGCGCCATAACCCATTATGTCTTTTTATTGTTTAGCATATCTTATGTAATAAGATATATATACAAGTTTTTCTCAACACCGAGTTTAACTTCTGTACACACCAAGCAGAGCAAGGACAGATGTATGGTAGCAAAAGACCCTACAAAGGTAAAATACCTATATTTTACTTTTGAAATTGGCGGAGTCGTATTGAAATACGGTAAATCATTTTGTTATAACGTGTCTCTATTACCACTATTACGCTCCGCCCCAATCCGATATTATCATCATCATCATCATCATCAACCTACGTTCGTCCACTGCTGGACATAGGTCTCCCCTAATGCACGCCACCGCTCCCGATTTTCGGCCACTCTCATCCAGCCCACTCCAGCCAGCCTTCGAATGTCGTCATCCCATCTTGTAGCAGGGCGTCCAACACTACGTTTGCCGAGTCACGGCTGGACTAATCCAGCGGTTCAAAGTCGCTCAAAGAGCTATGGAAAGGGCTATGCTCGGAGTATCTCTGAAGGACCGCATCAGAAATGATGTAATCCGACAGAGAACCAGAGTCACCGACATAGCCCACCGAATTAGCAAACTGAAGTGGCAGTGGGCTGGTCACATTAGTCGCAGAACTGACAACCGTTGGAGCCATAAGGTCCTTGAGTGGAGACCGCGATCCGATATTATACGAAACTTTTATTTCTGAATAGGTTACGGCTACAGATATTTTTTATATCGGATATCCGATAGTTTCGGATACGGTTACGGAGCTCAGTAACATCCCCGATCTACAGGATTTACGTAGTAAACGATATAGAGCTTCTAGCTCTGAACTTGCCATCCTTATATTGTAAAAGAGATAATAATTATAATTAGTCAGCCCTTATGATAATTTAACGTGTCATTTCTAGTTTCTTCCAATGACTGGGATCCCAGAGTGCGCTTGGACCGTTTTTTTATATACCTAATACTAAATAAGTGTCAGATAGTCATGTCAATTTGGGTAAAAAAAAATCATCACCCATTAATATTTGCAATGCAACGTAAGTTGAAACAAACAAACTCCTTAAACGAGTTACTGCTGAAATACTGAAGTTAGATCTTGTATACAAAGCGCACACTAAGTTGCGGAAACTTACTTTGGGCGCTCTTTGACATTGTATTGTACAACGCGTCCCCTCGCGAATAGGGGTTGAGTAATAAACATAGTGCCTTCGCTTGGGGCGTTGAGAATACTGCCAAGGTGAAGGTACCTTGGCAGTATTCTTAACGCGCTTTGTCGCTGGGGAATGCCGCCCGATGTTCAATGGGCCGACGTCGCCACCTGATGGCAGAGCCTTAGGCGCAGGACAAATACTCTCGGCGTCAAAAAAATCGCACATCTGCGTATTTTTCATTCTAACGCGCTCATATCACAGCTTCGTATATTAAAAAGTAAAACATTTTATTACAAGATTTTTAAGGTAACATTACCAATATATGCTCGTCTTTTAATCCAACATTTTCATCATCCATGGAATTAACTTGATTCGTCCAAAAAAAATAAAAAGTAAATCAGTTTTTCAGCTCCATAGAACATTGGATGGAACAAGAACATTGATTTACTTTTTTATGTTTTTGGGAAAATTAGGAAGTTTTCACGACTAGTTAAGAAGCATGATTAACAGACGAGCATATAAACACCATGTTACGTAAAAAATATTGCAATCAAATGTTTTACTTTTTTATATACGAAGCCGTGATATGAGCGCGTTAGTATGAAAACTACGCAGATGTGCGATTTTTTTGACGCCGAGTGTAGAAGAGGCGCGGGCGTGGAGCGGGAGCCCCGCGCCGCCGGTGCAGTTATAACGGGCAGCCATACATTTTGCACCGGCGACGCGCCCGCTCCACGCCCGCGCCTCTTGTATTTGTCCTGTGCCTTATGCATATCTTCCTGCTGGGAACAAGATAGGATAGGTTATGCCGGACTCTCCTCTGGTGGGGACTTCTCCTAACGAGAAGCCGGCCAGAGGCATGCCGACTTAACCCCAGCGGTTTTTCCCTCAACGTACTTAAGTGGGGAGAAGTCATTGGCTCATAGGATGGACCTATAATAGGCGCCATAACCCATTATGTCTATTTATTATTAAGCATATCTTATGTAATAAGATATTTATTTAGTTACATTTAAATTATACATTAGGTATCTAAAAATAAATAGTTTTAAATATTTTTTATGGAAGTATGACAATTTGTAAGTGCTGTATACAAGCCTATGCAAATAAAGAACATTTTTACTTTGACTTTGGTCATGATGGTACCCCCTAAAAGAAAAAAGAAAGTTTGTAAAAAACGTATACTATTCGCACTAGTGTGGTTTTTGATCGTACCCGACTCTGCCTTTGATATGTGAACTTGAAATTTCCCGGTCTCCCGAATGTTTGCTTCGAAAAGCTACTACATTCCGGTGCATGTCGAGTGCACATGCACCCTTTGCACTGGCTCTTTGTGACGCCGCAGTGCTGTGTAAATATTGAAACCGCCGTATGTCGTTTGTTCTTGGTATTTCATGCTTTGTGATATAAAGTATTACATTTTCAGATTGAGGGAAGCTTATTGTAATGTCCTTTGTGAATTGCTTCTTGTTCTGGAACTGTGTAGGAAAGTCGAGGAGGTTTGTTTGATTTAGAAGTAGACAAGATAGATAGATACTCTTTATTGCACAACACATTACAGAACTTAATGCTAATAGTAATTAACAAATACAAGATTCAAATGTACAAAATTCATTCTAAATGATCCTAGTTTTGTAGCACACGAATCACCTGTTGGCAAGCGACTGCCGGAGCCCATAGACACCAGCAAGACCCCCTAACATTCAATTGGGCCTTCGATACTCTCACTCACTCGACGAAACACAGGCGCAAGCCCTTTTACTTTACGCCGGTTTCCTGTAGTATCACGCCGGTTGAGCCGGCTCATTCATACAGAAGCTTGGCTCTCCCACGGTTAAGCGTGTAACTTGAAACTTGATACCTAACTCAGTCTAACCGCTTAGCTAAGTTTGGCCAAGATTTAGATCAGCGTCGTATCGCACTAGTTGTCTCCTCACACATTCCGAGTTTCCCTTGTTTCAAGTCGCACGACAACTTGTGACCGATCTCAGTTTGACGGTTTACCCGAGATCCTACAAGTTGGATCTGCAGCACATATAAAGGACACAGAAAGTAGACTGCCCACTAAAAGCTAAAAACATGTCATCTACTCACGCATGCGCACTAACGGGGAAATGCGCCTTTTCGACCACATTAATCCTAACTTATGACATAAGATTGTCGAACTGTCGAGGTCTATGGTAGAGGCTGCGCGCTTATGTACTCATGCCGGGCAACAACCCTAGCATATGTCAACGAACTCTTCTAATTTCAAAATTAAGGCTGAGTCTCCTTTCTGTGTCCTTTATATTTTGTGCCTGCAGTGACAGTTGCATCAAGTTGCCGACATAGTTGCCACGCGGGGCGTTGAGAAGTTGGCTAAGTATTGACTGCGTCGATTGTGAACTTCTGCGGCTCTTAACTTATACCTACATTGAAAAGTTGTTGCATTGTAATGTGAGTCTCAAAGAGATAATAAGTCCATACAGAACATATGAATGTCAAATATGAATCTACAAATGATTCGGAATATATAAATCAATATTTTTTTATAAATTGTAACATAAGTGTTATTCTAATGTATAAGCTGTACAGGGTGTATCTGTGAACATTTATATCCTTTTAACCACGTGTTCAATCAACAATTCTGAACAACACTTTTCAACAACTTTTCGAAATTCATAAAAAAAAATTCGACTCCTCTTACAAAATTTTCATACTCGGTCGAGTCACTTGACCGACTTTGTATGGGAAATTAACATTTTTTTATGCCAATTTTCAAAAGTCATTAGAACAAATGTTGTTCACAATGGTTGGTAAAACACGTGGCTAAAGGGATGTAAATGTTCACAGATATAGCCTGTATTATTGTAAAGTTTCATTAAAATCCATTCGGTAGTATTTGCGTGAAAGAGGAGCGAACTTCCATCCATACTTACAACCTTTCTCATTTATAATATTAGTGGGATTGAAGACTGAAATGCCACGTTTCAGGTGAACAACCGCGGAGGCTGGAGCTCGCTAGGCGGCGCCACCGAGATGCGACGCGCGAGCAACTCGAGCACCCACTACCAGTCGCAGAGCTATGGCGCCATGAAGAGCTCCACTTCGGAGCCGTACTCGCAATGGTTTGTATATCTTACTCGTTGTAATCAGATGATTTATCATCAACATGTTGCATAGCTCGGGTTTGTTTTTTATATTGAAGGCAATCAAGATGACAGCACTCCGCCTGATGGTAAGCGGCTGTGAGATCCAAATCTGAGATTGACAGGCACAAAAGAACAGACAAAGTGTCCATTGAGTCTGTCACTCTCACCTTGAAGGCCTGCTGAGATGCCGTTTCACGCTCTGCCTAAAAACCCAGGATTGTAAAAAGGAGGAAACACATGAACTGGAAGGTTTGTGATTCTATGTTGTAGGCCTTGCTTTAGCTCTTAGTGGGCATTCAGCCTTCTGTTTCAAAAGTCTTTATTTTGTGCCTTTGCCCTGCAGCGGGACAGTATATAGGCTGCTGTACTGTTGCAGTCCACTGCTGGATAATGAGTCTCCAAATGTTCGCGACTCCTGTATCAGTCTATTTTTTGGTGTCAAGTTTGTAGGTCGGCTCCTTATGAGCCGGCGGCATTTTCCCCTTCGTGACCAAAAAAAGGGATAAAACAATGACCAGCAAAAAAATGTTGATATTTCGGAACGAATAGCCGTCTAACCCGCTATCCCACGTTCAGTAATTTATTACTAGACTTTTCCACTTACACACCCACTTGGACTGTTCCAGGAATGAGCAGACCCAGCCGTGGAAGGAGTCGGTGGCGGCCAGGAACAACCTGGACGCGCGTGATCTGTCGCAGGTGGGCATCTCCAGCCCGCCGCCAGACATCAAGAGCATCTCCATCAAGAAGAAGCCGGACGATGACTCCTGGGACTGGCTGAACAACTAAACGAGGTATGTACAGTGGCCAGCACATCAAGTTACTACAATCTGTCAAATTTCCTCAGTTGATATCGAACCAAACACGTTTGACATAAAAGTGAGGTTCGATTGAAGAAATTTGACAGATTGTAGTAACTTGATGTGCAGGCACCGTACTTTACTGGTTCACTGTCGCGTTTAGAGACGTCAACTTTTTTTATGTGATAGTTGGCAGACCAGCAGACGGATCACCTGATGGTAAGCGATTGCCGGCGTCCATAGACACCAGCAACACCAGTTAAGTCACAAGTGCGCTGCCAGCTCTTGACCCCCTTTCTCCAATTGGGCCCCCGGTACCCTCACTCACTCGGCAAAACAAAGCGCAGGCGCTGCTTCACGCTGGTGTTCTGTGAGGCCGTGCTATAACTCCGGTCGACATGGCCTATTCATACCGAAGCGTGGCTCACCCACGTAATAATCAACTTTAATTCAATTCAATCAACTTTATTGTCACTTAAGAAAAAAATATTGACCCTTATTTTAATATGGGCCCCACTCTGGAAAAAGATTCGTGTGATGAACACTTGTGTGTATATATAACCTTGTCACAGTACATATGAATAAGAAAACGACTTCCATTTTCTTATAAATATGTATTGTGACAAGGTCCTAAAGTGTATACATATTTTTGAACTCGACTGTACCTATATAATATTTCATGTTTTCATTAAACGGTTTTTTTTTCAGGACGTATATGACAACTGGACAAAGATATCAAACGTGATTGCTACACTTCTTAGACGTTGCAGACAATACTGTTTGTAAATTATTTATAAACTATCTATCTAATGACGTGTTTCCATGCGGCCTGGTCGAACGATCTGAATTTTTCACAAAAAAAAAACTAGATTTAATTAAACCTTCACCGATAGACCCGCGTGCATCACATGTGATTCACAACTGAAACAAAATGTATCACATGTGATGCATGGACTGGTATCTACGAAAGTGTATATTTTATACGTCGTTTTGCTACTAATTACTTACACATTACTACTACGCAGGTGATTGTACAAAATATAAGTATGAAGATTAAAATTACTTGAATCTATTTATATATTTCACTGGAATGTAGACTTAATTTGCATTACATTAAGCTTGCGGGTTCAAATTGGTAACTAAAATAATATCGATTGGGAAAAAGGGAGAGGCGTATTTATTTGATCTACTTACCTCCTACCCCTTTTTTTTCAAAAATATTATCCAAATAACTTGTTGCATGTGATATAAAGATTAAACTAGTATATTTACATTAGGCCTGGGTATATACAATTATATCAATCATGACGTGATTTTGTAATTAAAATTAATAACATTTTCATTCTCATTTTTCCCATCTGCTAAAATCATTCCCAGATACGACCAAAGCCATCGTCGTATCGTAACTCATGAGTGAGTAAGGAAGTTATTTAATGACAATAACTTCCTTACTCACTCATGAGCTCCAGCCTACTCCGCTAAGAGCTTGTCCAGGTGTCGCGTTTAATACACGCTGATTGTTGTTCATTGCTATTTCATAAGAACCTCAGTAAACAAACAATAGAGCGCATACAGCAGTGAACTTCAAGTCGCATGTAAAATGCGCGAATTAAACCTGTCATCTGAACAAGTTCTAAACCAAAAACGCTGGTGTGGGTAGGTCGTCGGCAAGATGAAAACGCTCAAAAGACGTTAGTTTGAAGTCACTCTAAAGCTATATAGAACAACGAGTCGACGAACGAATCTGGGATTTTTTCCTGCCTAAATATTTATTGTAATGGCGATTTTTCTGTCTGCCGTAACTACATAATATTATGCATATCAAATTTTTCTTATGACATTCGATGCAACGATTTCAAGAATATTCATTACTTACCTGCCTTTGTTAACATGAAATTCACTTTAATATTATGTATAGGAGGATAATATGTATGCTTTAAGACCAGGTCGCAATATTAAAATTAAAAATATATATTCTAATATGTACCTTTTGTAATTTCGTGCAAGTATAAAACTTAGTATAATTCCATTTTAATAAAATGTAAGTGCATAATACTGCCCTTCAAATTCAAATCATAAAACGTATACTTACGTTTACGTATCGTATACTTACATACGATATTTTCGTTGTTGTATACTTACAAAATGCGATGTGAAAAAATTCAATCTTAAAAACATAGTAATATGATTGATTGTTTTCACTTAGTAAAATTTTATTTCGTTTATGATTGGGAGGGCAGAATACTGCTCTGCAGTTTACATATTGGTGTATAGCTGTGAATCTGTCCATTAATAAGGTGCGCTCCTGTATAATATAGTATGCTATATTATTGTATGAGTTTTATTAATTGTTATGAAAAATGATAATTTAATTGTCACTAAAAGATCAATATGTTGTAAACTTTAATCATTGTTGAGTATGTATATTAAACATTTGGACGATATGTATTTATCTATTGCTTAATATGCATTTCTATGTGTTTATACAGGGTGCATCTGTGAACATTTACATCCCTTTAACCACATCTTATACCAATAATTCTGAATCACGTTTGTTCTATGACTTTAAGAAACTCGTATAGAAAACAACTTTTTACTTTTCATGCAAAGTCGGTTACGTGACTTGTATATTTTGTAAGGGAGTCGAAAAAAGTGTCGACGAATTTCCAAAAGTCATAGAGCAAATATTGTTCAAAATGGTTGGTAGAAGACAATTAAAGGGATGTAAATGTTCACAGATATACCCTGTATACATTTTGATATACTATAAGGAATTGTGACGTGGTAACTTAGTAGAGATCTATACGTGTCGTGTACCTTGCTTTTTTACCTTAGAAACGTTTCTAGCATTCAACTAATGAAAACAATTAATTTTCCCTAAAAACATAGGGTTTGCCCAAATCTAAAAATATTTTCCAATACAAATGTGATCAGCTGATATATGCGATATGTATGGAAATGCGATTTTATTCTAAAGATACCCTAGTAAGTTCCTTCATAAAAATAAAACATTATTATAATGCCTTCGTTTCTAAGAAGGATAAAAAAGGATTGTGTTAATAAATCTGATCGGGCTAACATGCGCACCACGAGATAATTTGTCGACACACGTATTTTGTCGGCGCAAGTTACGTCTCGCTCACCTGACTATGCGATGAGCGGGATAGAAGGATGCGCTCTCGCGAACGGGAGTCGACAAAATTTTGTCGCGGTGCGCATGTTAGGCCTACTGATCTTTATCCGAAAATACCTCTGATCTAAAGAAGAATATCTATCTAGTTATATACCATAGATTTATTCTCAGATGAAGATTGGTCGGATCGAGCCATAGTTAGGTTAAGTCCTTGGCTTTTAAACAGTTTCGTTTAACCAGGCGAATGTCTCATAATAGTATAATATTGCCACTGGAAACTTATAAACTAGTTACGTTGTACTTTTAGTTTATTTTTCGGTGATATATCAACATTATGTATATCTATGTACGTACAGCCACACATCAAAATATATATAAAACTGTCAAATTTCTTCAATCAACTCTCATCTTTCTGTCAACCATATTAAGTTGAATATCAATTGAGGAAATTTGACAAGTGGTGGTAACCTGGGGTGTGTAATGTTTGATATACGTTTAAAAAAACTAACATTCCAGCGATATAATTTCATTTCGCATAATCTTAAATGGTATAACCACTCCTTTAGTATAATAAATGTTAAGTATAAATTTAGATGGTATATTTTCATTTCATATAACCATCAATAACTCTAACGTTCATTTTATATATCTATTCAAATGTTATAATTATCATTTAACATAAAATCGAATAATATACATCTCATATCGTATAACTGTAATTAAACAAACATTGCAACATGCAAGTAGGCATGCAACATGCAAGCAAGCATGCAACACGCAAGCAAGCATGCAGCATGCAAGCAGGCTTGCAGCATGCAAGCAGGCAAGCAGCATGTATATACAAACATGCAGCATGCTGCAGGCATGCAGGCAGACATGCAGCATGCAGGCAGGCATGCAGCATTCATTCGTTTTGCGTGTGCTTCGGCGCTGCGGGAAGCCAGCCCCTCCACCCTAGCGTAATGAGCTTCAGGCACCCACGCTCTCCCGAGAGCCCGAGTGCTTGAACCTTATTACAGCGGGTGGGGGCTGCCTCCCTCCGCGCCTCCGCCTTATTAAATTACACTCTAGGGGTAGGGCAGACAAGTACCACGTGAAGGTCGAAGTAGGCTGAGTCGGGTTCGCCCTAGTAAGTAGCCCTTGTAAGTAATATGATTAGAATACTTTATAACATTAAAGCGTTATACGAAATGATTTTTATATTACTTACGCATTATATAAAATGTTTTTTATATCAAAAGAGTGGTACATAAAATATATATGGCACCTGTAACATTATATTAAACAATAATTATACGAAATGAAATTAGAGAAACCGAAATTAGTTCAAATAAAAATTCTATCAAATGAGCGTTATATCGAAGAAAATTAGTTCATTTGAGTTTCGGCCAAATGGAGCGCACCCGGTAACCTGATGTGTGGCTGACTGAATTTATAGGTGCAATTTCTATGCCATGAAGTTGTGTTTCTTCAGTTGCGATTTCAAACGACGGTGTGTATCGCAGAGGCAGGTTTGAATGTGAACCAACCGACCGAAATACAACCGTGCATCCTAACTTGGGCGGCCTATTATAATATACGATAAGAAGATCGGAAATTTAGGCACTTATTTACATAAACTCTATTTATTTTCCATCTATATCTTCTATAATTCTATACTATTTATAAAGAGATAACTTCAATAGACAATGACAAGGCTTATAGGTAAACCGAAAACACGAAACGCTTGCGCGATGTAATTATACACAGCGCCATCTATTGGTTAATTTCGGAATTCTGGTCCCGAAGCGAAGTGAGGGCGGGCCACTAGTTTGTTATAAATGCATAGCTCTTATACAAATTACATTCAATTGTATGGCTTAGATAATTACGGATGCCTTAACAATATTATGTCACGCCACAGCGCTAATTTTAGCGGGTTACAATATTTTTAAATGTCGAGTTTCGTTAAATAAACGCCCGGATTTCGGATCACTAGTTTATAGGCACCTCTGAAGCTAGCTTCACACTATGCTATTTAGTTCCTAGAACCGCTTGCGCAACTTATGCTAAGTTCTAGCCGGTCAACCAACGATGCGCGTGTTGTTATAAAGATAAGGTATTAAACAACCTAATACGCACTTGAATTACACCGTTAAATTTTAGTCGTTTTAATCCCGAATTTATTGCAATAGGTACCTAACTAAAGCCCATTTAGCATGTTAGATATATTATAGATGATGAGATATAATCA
Organism: Cnaphalocrocis medinalis; assembly: GCA_014851415.1. Lineage (NCBI taxonomy): Eukaryota > Metazoa > Arthropoda > Insecta > Lepidoptera > Crambidae > Cnaphalocrocis > Cnaphalocrocis medinalis. Next base: position 16,253,896 of record CM026273.1, on the reverse strand, counting down.
AAATACGCAAAATAAAAATCAACTGTTCAATACAAAAAATAATATTCGCGAAGCGATAGGTAATTGACGACCCCTTTAGCGCAATGGTTTGAGCGCCGGTTGAGACGTAAGGGCCGCGGGTTCGATTCCCGCACCAACACAAATGTTTGTTGATGAAACAGATATTTGTGTTGGGTCTGGGTGTTTGTAGTACCTTCGTTGTTTCTGGTTTCCATAGCACAAGGGAAAACCTTAGTTTGGGGCCAGTACAATGTATGTGATGTTGTCTTAATTTATTTATTTTAATTAATGGAACAGCTGATTTTTATTTTGCTTATTTTAAAGATGTAACATGCTAAAGGGGAATGAGGGGCTTCGGGATTACAACGACAAAAATTTTACGGTGTAGACGTCCGAGTCATAATGGGAGCAATCGCGTGAGGAAAATCCGCTAGATGGCGAACTGAGGTCCACCTACATGGTGATTGGTTAATTTTGATTTGAGATTTCAGAATGTCACTAAACAACCAACGTTGAAGTTGGACCTGAGACTAACAGTACACAGTACGCCGCAGATTTGTCACACGCGATAGCCTCCATTATTACGGAATATCGATGTTGAGATTGTATGTATCCGGTGGTATTTTGAGGAGTTTATATTTGTCTGATATCAAACGATAAGGGGTTTGAATGCAGAGCAACACAGGTAGCTAAAGCGATATTTTAAAGTACTGATCTGATACTGCTGATCACGTGATTTTTTTCAAAACGGCATTGCTAAGCGACTAAATAAAAATTAAATAATTTGAATTTATTGTTCGAAAATTGCAAGATATTTAATTTATACGTAAATCAAATAAGTATTTTAAATTGGGGCACTAAAATGGCTTGTTGCGGAGCAGGCAGAAGTAAAAATATCGCACTGTACAATGTGTTAATAGTTGTCAAATTAATTGATGGCGCCACTGCCGCTCATGCCATAGGAGATGGTAACCCCATTGGTTATAAAACATGAGCACTCTGTGGGTTCCCCAAAATTCCGTTTTCAAGACAATGTAAAATTTTAAGATAATATCAGACTATGCTTAGATAACGTACGCAAGCATTATATTAAAGAATATCAAAATTATATGATTAACAAATATAAAATATATTTAATGATAAACTTTACGAGCTTACAACCTCACCATGAGTACAACCTCAATTTTTTTATTGCTACTGATTAGATTACTTCTGGGTAAGCTCGCTCCATTGCTTCTTCTCAACTCTCGAGTTCAGTATGAAACTAAGGGCAAGCCCATTTTCAATAACTATTTTAAAAAAGCATGTAGAAACAACATTTTATCCATACCTTTTTTGAACCTCGTTCCAATACTAAAGTGCGATATTCAATTTTTATTAGGAAGTTCTTAGAACTATTATTTACCTTCTGGATCATACCTATTCAGGTTTAGGTAGGTATTAAAATGTGGTTATTTCACGTAAGCTCACAAGGTTTGCTCCTTGATAAGTGATTGAGCATTTATTTTCATAGCTAATACATAACGATAAAATAAATAAATAATTATTTTAGTATTATATTATATAAATTAGTTCGAAACGGGAATCTGTGTTCCTGGCTTATTTCATTTGCTTTAAATAAGCTTTCCAGATCTGTAATAAATGGGCCGCTCGGTTTAAGTCTAACATAAGTCCCGTGGGGTACCTAATCATATGCCGTTTGTACTCTACGAGCAATTGAGATAGCTAGGGCGGCTAGCTGTAGCTTAGATAAATGATATCCTAAATTTATTAGTTTGCCTGTCTGACGTACTTTAAACGTGAACAAATTGTCATTATTTTATAAATAAATATGAAACAGACTGTCTAAAATAACCGTTGTCCGTTTTTACACCCTCGACAATGTAGTCTGCTTAAATGTCTATCTATGCTATTGATAAAGAGGCTATAGATACCAATAGATATACCAATACTATAGATAAATACAAAATTTTAGAGACAATCCGAAAAGACAAAACACTTGAGTGGTTTAATTATCACTAAGGTCCATGTATTGGTAAAGTTTTAAACTATTAGCAAAATTAAGCCGCAAAACGAACGCAACGCTAGAGACCACTAGCGCTCATTCAACAGTAATTTAGCAGTTTGATCGACTATTACGTCACATCAGTAATTTTATAAAATGTTTTGCTTTTATCAAGCGAAATGAAGAGTTCCAAAAACATTGAAATACCTAGGTATAAAATTTTTCCTAAATACTTACTTACCTATCCATTTTTCATAAGCATCTTTTTGATAAGTGCATCGAAAGAAGACTAAAATACGTAAGTATAAATGGCTATAAAATATAATAACTAAAAATCTTCGATTCACGATCTCGACGTTTAGACAAGGAAGGCTATAAGACTTTTCTGGAAAGTTAGTATAATGAATGTGTCATGAAGAGCTTTACCTATGAAGGGATAATGACCCCACTGCGATAAAGTTGGTCAAAGGTTTATTCTTTAGAGTATATTGAAATATAGATAGGATTTAAAATATTTTTAGCCAATTTTACTTTTACAATCCATAAGATTTAATTTGATTTTACGATAGTCTTAACTTTTTTATGTACAAAAATGTATTTAACTTTCGGATTTAGTCTAGTTTATATTTTCTATAAATGATATCTTTAAAATATTTGATTTAAAGTGGATTACTGCAAGATTTTTATATTATTTATAGATATGCAAAATACATAGTATTATAAATATTTAAAGAAGATGTCTTTTATTATAATTAGTATGTCATAATGAGTTATAACTTGCTGTCTTTAGGACGTTTTAATGATGTGTCATTGTTTAAACATTTTAAATGAAATAAATGAAAGTAGTTTATGATTGGTATTGTTTTATTTTGTCCCTTCCCATAATACATATTATTTCATTAATTAACTGTCAACACGCATGGAACATTGTGAACTTCTCACTTCTTGGAAATGTAACAATGATGTAAAACAAATTAATGTTTAGGTATAACATAGGTGCCATATATGTACCATAGTTTTCTAAGACTACTGGACATCAATGGCAAGACTTACTTACCGTTATATTATAGTCGTTTTATCCCGACACCCTCATAATACGTAACACGAATAAAACCCCTTTAGCATGTTAGCTTTACCCCCCTTTAGCGTGTTATAATGTATATTATTGCCTGGTTAATAATATTTTATTTAAAGAACAGCAGATTTTTATGATTTAACATGCTAAAGAGGCTTTATTCCTGTTACCTATTATGAGGGCACAAAATAATTACACACAGAAGGTAGACTTAGCCTGATTTTGATTTGAATTTTTGTGTTGATTATTTTGTCTTTGCTTAACATATTCTTGACAGAGTCGGAGACTACACATCAATTTGTAAATAGGTAACATACATAATAGGAATGCATATTTGACATAAATCACCGTCAAAAGTACAAAGTTATCAACTTATACTCTGATTTATAATCATGTAATATCAACTGACAGTTGGCGGGTTGTCGCGTTATCGTAATACAAAAATAGTGTCGGTCGTGAGTAATCGAAAAGTTCAATTGCCATTCAATTGGGTATTTGACTAATCTCGATTTAGTAAAAAATATTGATACTCTATCAAAATATTGGTAAATAAGAACCAATGGCCAACATTTTCAGTTAAAAATATAACATCTAGCTGGTTTTGTGAGCATTGAAAGTTTCATGGGCAAGTCCATTTTTAAAGTATAAAATTAAAAAAAAAATAATTATATCATTGAACTACCCGTACATTTTTCATCAACTTTTATTATAAAACCATATACTTAAACGAAACATTTGATATAGCTACCATATAAAATTTACTAGACGCGCATACAGAAGGTTGAATCGTGACGTCACGATTCAATAGCCATTTGTATAGAGCGTTTTTTTGGGTTTGCCCAAAATACGTGCTCTTAAAGTTGTGATATCTCAGGTAATTCAAATGAGAATCAAGTGATTCTTTCAACGATGTTTCTTAAATTGAGGCGTCTTTTGATTAAACACATAAAAAAAATTGTCAAATACCCAATTATTTTTCATTTTCTTTTCATGACATGAGAAAATCTTGAAAATTACATTTGGAGGCTGATTGATGTCCAAACTTCTAACTAAATGTACGAAGTGTGTTAAAATGTAGTCATTCAATAAACTTTATTAAACTAGTATTCTGCTTAGTCTAATAATAACAACAAATATCAACATAGTTTTTCTGATTGTAATAAGTGTTGATACTACAAGGTTTTTTTGAATTTGCCACCATTCTTTATAGTCACGTTTTGTTGGTCAGACTTTTATGGTGAGGGAATATCTATGATTTAAATGAAGATGTCATGAAAATAATCAAAGGATTATTTTCATGACTTAATTGTCAGAGTATTTATGTCGAACATAACAGCTATGAGTTGTCAGATTAATTCATTTAAATAAAAAACAATTTATCGATTTTTACTCCTTATTGTTGTCTTCATGTTCATTCAAACCAGCTCTATGCATTACGTATAAAATATCTCTGTACTTTATGTAATGTTTTTCTTATTAACTATCGTACAAATCAATGAAATTAATTTAAGGTTATGAGTAAAATCTTAACATCTAAAATGTTCAATAATAAATTCAATTGTTCGCTCACCATTCAATTATAACAGCACTAGTGCACTTAGGAGGCAACATTAAAAAAAATAAAGGTCGATTGTAGCTGTCAGTTTATATTACATGATTATCAATCAGAGTATAGAACTGAATATCCACTCTACAAAAAATATGATTTGATGGAGAAGTATCTCAAAAAACACTGATATTAGTTAGGTATTTTAAGATTATACGCATAGAGTTATAGTAGGTACGTACACCCACACATCAAAGTATACAAAACTGTCAAATTCATACACATTAGGTTGAAAATCAATTCAGGAAATTTGACAGGTTGTGGTAACCTGATGTGTGGCTGACTGTACCTGCCGACTATACCTACGTCCAAAGCAAGGTGTACGTACACTGGACACACAATCAGTGTTAAAAACGATACAATCAATTTCTAATGTCCTAACATCTTTATGACTACCATACCAAAAACACCAAAGAACACTAATAACGCTAAATATAAATTTGAAACATTTGAAGTGGGTACACACAAAAAGATTGGCACATCAATGTACAGTCAGCCACACATCAGGTTACCACAAACTGTGAAATTTCCACGGTTGATATTCAACCTAATGTGTATGACAGTAAGCTGAGAGTCGATTGAAGAAATTTGACATTTTTGTATACTTTGATGTGTGGCTGTTACTTACGGTCTACGATTTTCCGGTGTATAATGTGTCAAGAAAGTCTTGAAATTGGATTTTCTTTCGCTTTCGCTGACCGTATGTACCAGATTGATTATTTACAACAACGATAAGTAACGTAATACGTATAGAACAGCACACAATAGAATATAAAATATTTACATTCATTTATGATAGCAAAATAACGGAATCTAGACCTCATTTTCATACAAACCATGTGCTCGCTTCGGTCTCACTAATAAAAACCGCGTTTAACTTATAATATCTAACTTATTTTAAATTTTGCTTTTATTTAAGTAAGTGATTTTCGCATCCTAAAAAATAGTTTTTACCAATTTTTTATTTTAATATAACTAAGAAAAAGATTTTTCTAAATCATATTGTTATCTCAGAGTATTTTTTTCAATATCTTAGGTAGGTAGGTTTTTATTGGTGAGACCATGTTTGTAATAACATATTAAGTATTGATTCAAATGTTTTGCTTGCAAGTGTATTACAGGAACAGCCACACGTTGGTTACTTACTACAATCTATCAAATTTCCTTATAAGCTTCTCAAGGTGTGTCCAAACACAGCGCAAAGTAAGCAGCAACATTTGCGGCGAAAGCCAATAACCCAATATGTGGCTATCTGTACAACATAATACAACTACAATGAGTTACTAACGATAATTCAGTAACTGTAATAACATCCAAAACCTTTTATGTACACTGCTAAACAAATGGTTTCGAACAATGATCGATTCAAATAGATCCCGAACCATAACGCTGGGACGCAACATCGTCCCATTTTGTGAGAAAGTTGTACCGTTTTGTGAAAAGTAGCCCCGTTTAGTGATAAAAATTTTCAGTTTAGTGAGAAATTGTCCCTTCTTGTGTAAAAATCGTGTCGTTTTTCGAAAAATTGTCGATCTGGGCCAACTGCACCCTCCTTACGCAAAAAAGACACACCAGTCGGCGTATTACAAAAACCGCCCATCCAGAAGAATTATGTCCAGAACTGTACTTAGAAGGTTTTGAATAACACCATTGGCAGTGTGTTCATAGGTCATCTTGGTTGTTTCTTCTTATTAATCTAACAATCCCTACGCATTTTACAGTTAATTGGAATGCAGTCGGCTAACCTGACTTAAATCTATCTTCTTCTATACTATTTATAAAAAGATAACTTCAATAGACAACGACAAGGCTTATAGGTAAACCGAAAACACGAAACGCTTGCGCGATGTAATTGGACACAGCGCCATCTATTGGTTCATTTCTGAATTACGGTCCCGAAGCGAAATGAGGGCGGGCCACTAGTACTCAATAAATTGTAATACCTATTATACATCTTATCTACAGGTAGCCCAATAGTGTAAATTTTACACAATTATTGATACCAATTGTGTTTGAAATGAAAGTTTTTGCACAAAATTGTATTTTTTTATAGTTTAACATCTATGCTAAACTGTACAGGAATCCACATTGTTGTTGTAGTGAACTGGAAGTTGTAGACGAATATATTTACCTCGGACAAAAAGTGCAACTTGGTAAGTCCAACTTCCAGGAAGAGGTCGACCGGCGAATCCAACTCGGCTGGGCAGCGTTCGGGAAGCTACGCAGCATATTTTCGGCTCATCTACCACAGTGTCTGAAGACGAAAGTCTTTAATGCGTGTGTATTGCCAGTGATGACATACGGAACTGAGACGTGGCCGCTTAGGCTGCCTGTCCATTTAAGCGGAGCGATGCGGCGGAGCGGAGAAACGGACAAATATTAGCCAATAGTATTTATTTATTTTAGCCAGTAGAATTTTTGTGTAATACTATTGGCTAATATTTGTCCGTTTCTCCGCTCCGCCGCATCGCTCCGCTTAAATGGACAGGCAGCCTTACAATGGGCCGCTTAAGAAGGCTCAAAGTCACTCAGAGGGCAATGGAGACGGCAATGCTCGGAATCTCCTTACGTGATCGTGTCAGAAATGATGAGATCCGCAGGAGATCTAAGGTCACGGACATAGTCCAAAGAATTGCGTGGCTGAAGTGGCAATGGGCAGGGCACATTGCGAGGAGAACAGACGGCCGTTGGGGTGGAAAGGTCCTTGAGTGGAGGCCACGCGCAGGAGGCCGCAGTCGTGGCAGGCCTCCCACCAGGTGGACCGACGATCTGGTAAAGGTCGCGGGAGTCCATTGGATGCGGGTGGCACAGGATCGATCTGTGTGGAGAACTTTGGGGGAGGCCTATGTCCAGCAGTGGACGTCTATTGGCTGAAATGATGATGATGATGATGAAGTAAAGAGTAAAGCTGACGTCATTCCAGTTAACTGCATAGTGTGTGGAAGCTTAATTTTCGAAATACACAATATCTAGATATCGCCATAAGATTTACACATGAGTTTGTATATTTTCGACTCATTTAAGAAGTCAATCTTCAGAAGAAGAGTAATTTTTGAACAGCATTCTATTTTTGAGACATAATTGTACACCAAACGAAACCTTTTTGCAAAACTAAACTGCACCACAATCACCCAACATCGTGAAATGTTAGGAAGGATAGGGAGGCCTTTTCCCAGCAGTGGGACACATCGGGCTCTTAATAATAATAAATAGATGGTAACACTAGAAATGTTAAGTAAGTTTAGGTACAGGAGTGATGGTCTAATGTTGCAAAATGGTTTCTCCAAGAATCAACAAAATGTATATTTAAAAAAATATAAGGTCTGTACATAAAGTATTATAATAATAACTGATAGTAGAAACTTAAAAAGTCAATGAAATCTAGTATGGTATCTAAATTGTAATGATTAATGTGTTCAAGATTGCAATACTGATTGATTATGTATGCATAATAAATAATCCTCAAGTCAATATTTCAACTGCAGTGACCAATACATAAATGTTGAGCCAAGTATGGACTCGTGTCAAGATTGCTAACTTCCAGACTCTGGGCTAGCACTGAGATTTTATTTCTGTTTCTTTCTATTGGCATTTAATAGCCACTGCAGTTCCAAGTCATACATAACAAAAGTTATTAAATTTTTTAAACTATTAAGAAATGTCATTTATTGTTTGATCACTATAAAATTATTATTGAATATGAATGTACAAAATTGTTTAAAATGTATGCATAATTTTTATTTGAAATGTATTAAACAAAGGCTACAAAAAGTAAGCATAAAAATATTTTACAGAATATTTTTTTCATTTCTAAAAAGAAATGCTTTTACTATTTCCATTTAGTGAAAATATCATATTGTGAGTCCAACTTTGAAAAGATTAAATCAGTCAGTATTAAGTATAAAACAAATCTTATATAAATCCCCAATTTCTATCTACTATATTTTCCCTCACAAATTACCAAATGTACAAACAAAAGCATGGCTTGTCTATGAAGCCCACATGTAAAAGTAGATCTCTTGCCAGTGACTTAAGTACTGGGTTATAGGTCCGCATATAAATGATGCCATTGGTACTTTCTTTGATAATGAGTCTAGCATTCCTTCAATGACATTCTTTGAATATCCATTGTACATTGGGCTCCTAAGTAAGTATAACACCAGGCTCAATTTTCTCCGGCTTATTTCCAACCTCTGCTCGTATGACAAATCTTTCATATGCTTGTTGTATAGCTTCATACTCGCCAAGTCAATCGCAAGTGCGACGAGCCATTGCTTCCAGGCTTTCGTCCCAAACGTCCTCATAGCAGCAAGATGTACTAGAGGCTTCAGTAAATGTAGTGTTTCTGCATACATCAATTCCTTCACATCTAGGTTAGGATTAGATCTCTTGTCATCCACTTTGATTGGCTGCCAGTCTCTGAAAGAGACTGGAGGAGCACCGTCCACTTTGCGCACAACGCGTCCTGACCGCCGAAGAGTGAAGAATGAATTTGAGTTTTCATCAGTTTCTTTGCCTTCTGTAAACTTTTTTCTTTGTAAAGCTGGGATCGGCGGATGAGAAACTGGTATCTCTTTAAACCGGTACAGTAGAATCAGAGCAGAGGAGCATTTGAAGAGCTGCAGTAGAGTTGCTACAGTCCATTTTCCACGGGATCCACATTTGTGTTTCACAACTAGCTCTACAAAAACTTCGCAGTAGTGTATCACTGTCAACCATATCTTTATTTGCTCTTTGAGGCCGTAATACTGCACTTCGTTACCATACGCTTCTCTAATAAGCCTATCGTTAAACAACGACAAAAGTTTAGACAGCGAATAGACCAGTTCGGAGACGATGGGAGAATTGTTGATCTTACCGGCGACAAAGTAAGATGACCACGTCGCCACGGTCTCTACTTCGGTAATCACGTTGGGATTGTTTATCACCCACTTTTTGTACATGTCATACAATTCACTTAGCGATAAATTTCGGTTCATTTTGCTTCTGTTATTCCTGCACTGTACTTCCAAGTTTTGGATTATAAAAATATTCAGATGATAAGGATAGAATGATTAGGCGATAAAGATATGGAAATTAAGGGTTTTCTGAAACAAGCGAAGAACAAGATGAGCGTAGTATTGATTTAACGACTTGACCGTTGCCCTTCTCGTGAGTAAGTCAAATCACTATTTGCACGAGCCGGAAATCTGTCAAAATTGCAAAACATTTCAATAATATTTCTACAAACTACATTATTCTTTAGTCGTAGTTTAAAATTAGCGTCAATTGGCTTTTTGTTTATTTAGTAGTTAAATTTACAGCCCATGAAATATAACCATTGCATCGTTTATTATTTTGAGACTTACGAAACAGAGGCGGTAAAATAAATATGATGAGAATATTTTTTAATCTGTGACAAATACAACTGTCAAATGAAAATTTGATCAGTTCAACTCGTTATACGCATATGATTTCTATTCAATAAAAGTAAAGATTTTTGGTTAGTAAGTCCGTACATTATTTATTTATTTTTATAAAAAGCAAAGATAGTGAGCTTTCTCATTGACTTATTGAGATGGGTGTGTTTCTTGTTTTAATGTTAATTAATTAGCATTTTGATACACATTTTAAACTACAATGCATAAATTGGAACGAATTTCCGTTCAGAAACGTTTGTAATTTTGTTCTACGTGACGTTGGGTTTTTGATGTTTTTTTGTTGACAATATATTTTACAATGATTTGATTGTATTTTTACAGTTATTTCTCCAATTACCTACATATTTGCTTTGTATACATGTTGCAGAAAAATTTCGTGGAAAGAAATGCATTCTACATCCACCCCATAGAATAAAAAAGTTTGTGGCGCAGCTTGGTGTTGCGTCCTGCGTCCCATGTCTGGGTGCATTGCGTGAGTCAAGATAATTTCATTCATTCCCTGGCAAGCGCGGGGTGCAGTCGGGAGTGATCTTGTAAAGTTAAGTTCGATCTAAGTGGTGAAATTATATTTGGATAAGGACAGGAATACGAATTTGTTTTGAATAGGTAATGAATAAGAATTTTAACCATGGAAGGTAATACTAATGAAGAGGAGGAGATGGCTAATCCAGTAGCCAAGGACTTGTTGAAAACTCCCGTGTTCACCTATGAGACCGATAAGAAAGACTTATTTTGGATGGGTGGTGTTGCTGAATGCTTTTCGTCTGTGCTATCGCTGTTTGGCCGCACAGACCTAACAGCGACCAAAGGTAAGATGGATTTTTATGTTAAACCTATCATTTGCGTACATATTTGATTCCCTGGATCCTGACTCGATTGCATTCAAGGCCACTACACTACGCATATGTGCACAAGCCTTGTGATTGATTCTGCTTACAATAATAATAATTTTGCGTAAAGATTCCTGTGTTTTTAATGGTTGTAATGTTGCAATATGATTGCGAATTTCGTCCTTAAGGCTTACTGCGTTTTGATGGATTCAGTCTATTTTTGTAACAGCTGCCTTGATATATGGGGCTCCAAGGATGCCTATACATAGTACACCATCACACAAGTACTTCTTTGTATCACTTTGTATATTTATTTGTGAGTTCTTATTGATAGGTGCCTTGTTTGTTTGAAATTCAAATCTGTGATTATGCAGTAACAATATCTCATTAAATAACACTGCATATCAAATACTAGATATCCTATGTTGTTAACTCAGCATTTAGGTTGTTATCTGAACTAGAGAAGTAAGTATGTAGTTTGCTGATAAATTACATGACTAGACATAACAATGCTAGTGAATTTTCTGATTATTATGATGAATCCTTGAACCACAATTTGAAAAAAGAAAAAAAAGCTGCTAATTTCTCTCTTATTTTACAAGTTCTGCTTGACTTTTAAATATATGTTTTTTTTTTAATGAGTTAGTTGGCATACAAGCAGATAAATTACCCCAGTAGAGTCACAATATTGTCTAACATTTGTGTCCAAGAATCAAACCCGAAGTCTCAAGATAATGAATACACAAAAAGATGCTGCCTACATTTCAATAAAATAGGCTACAAACATCCATGCCCATGAATGACAGAGACAAATGTGTAGGAGAGACATGATACATACTGCTTTTTCTATAACACAGAAAACCGGCGTGAAGCAGCAGGCTCACCTGGGGGGGAAGGGAATAAAAGGTTGGCAGTACACTTTTAACTCCACTGGTGTTGAAGGTGTCAATGGGCGGCAGCAATTGCTTACCATCAGGTGGCCCACCTGCTCGTCTGCTACCTATCACATAAAAAAAACAAGCTCTTTAATTTCAAAGCCAACTCGAGCCATCTTTTCATGTGTAATTATTTCTACTCAATACATAGTTGTAGCTTAATATGAGGTTGATAGAAGATTAAAAAGTATAGATAACGTAGGTACTCCAGGAATAGAATACTGCGTTCCAACAAATGTATGCTCTGCTGCAAGCGAATGGTAAATTGTGTAAATTGATCTATGCGAATGAATTTTGCAAAAGAGGAAATGGTCTGAATGCATTTATTGAAGTATGATAACTTAAGAAGAGGTTTTATGGTTGTCAAATCTAACTTGGTATAATTCTATTAATATAATAGCGCCTGCAATTTGTTTCGTCAAATGAGTGAAGGTACCTGATACCCAAATGGGGGAAAAGGGGTTAAAGGTTTGGCAGCACACTTGTGACTCTACTTGAGTTGCAGGTGTCTATGGGCGATAGCAATCGCTTACCATTAGGTGATCCGTCTGCTCGCCAGCCACCTATTGCAATAAAAAATATGTTTATATTAGGTATACCAAGTTAGAGTTGCTTGATGCGATTTTGCTTTTGCGAATATTTTATCGAATCTAAAGCGAATTTTTAATGACCTCGGTGGCGTAGTAGCTAAGCTAAGCAGCAGCAAAAGGTGCCGGTGTAGATTCTGTTTTGGTCAATTTAGAAAATAAACATTTTTAAAAAGTTGCTCCATTTGTTATACGGTTTTAAGTACCGGATCGATACTTAGGTCGATCAAGATGTATTTTTCGAATTTTAAGGCCTTCGTCTTGCAGGAGAATAATAAATATACTTTTAATTTTAACGTCGTTAGTCCCATAAGCCTTTTAAAAGGCATAAAACAATTGATTTTCCATTGTGTCTGCTGTCTGGGCGTTACGACGTTAAGATATTGATGATTAATTCTTTGCGAGACCAGTCTTAAAAACTACTGCATTCTAAAGGAGAATGACAAATTAAAAATGGATTTTACGCTGATATCGACTTTGAACAGTCGTTCAAGTATACAAATGTATGGTGTTCTTTGCACCATCATTGACGTTAGCGACGCGTAACATAGGAAGGCGGCCTTAAGATGTTTAAATTTTTCTTATGTGACGGTAGACAAGGGGATGGATCACCTTAAAGTAAGCGAATACCGCCACTGCACATCCGGCAACACCAGTGTGCTGCCAACCTTTCAACAATATATTTTTATAATAAAAAAACATAGTCAATGTGAAGTTAAATCGAAAAGACGGAACACTTGCTCGATGTAATCGACACCCAGCGCCATTTACTCGTATTGGCATTACTCTAAGTTTAGTCCCGGAACGAAGTGATGGCGGGCCCGCCGTGATGGCGGGCTAGTAGTACCTTATTTTGTTCAGGTTTAACATCTATATAATAAGAGTTCCATTCGAATTTTAATGGACAAAAGACAGACAAAGTGTGTAAATTTTGCTAACTGTAGGTTTTAAACTATGTACTGGGGCATTTACTTAGGGGAGCCGCTGAAAATCAGCTTCGGCGCTATTTGGCCAGTGTTGACAAAAGCTCCGGTCATTACGCGGGCATTACGGCTCGTTAGCGGACATTACCTATTATTACTATTGTATTTTTATTGTCTTGGTCGTTCTTATGTATTATCATTATGTTGTATTGGTAAAGCCAAATAAAGATATTTCATTCATATTGATTGTCAACAGATGATGACTGGGAAGTACCCTTCGAAGCTATCACAGACATGGTATACCTCGGCTCTGGAGCCCAAGGTGTTGTATTCGGCTGGCAATCTGCGCGGGGAGATGGTGGCGGTCAAGAAATTGAGAGACAAATCCGAGACAAACATCAAACATCTCAGGAAGTTAAACCACGAAAATATAGGTTTGTTTTGGGCCTCATTGGTTTGCTTTTTCGCCTTTTTAATAAAGTTGCTTCAATGTACATTGTTAAATTTACATTCGTTTTTAATCCCGAAGACCTCAATAGGTACCAAGAAAGACCCTTTAGCATCTCAGTAGGCCTAACATGCGCACCGCGATAAAATTTTGTCGACTCTCGTTCGCGAGAGCGCATCCTTCTATCCCGCTCATCGCTCAGTCAGGTGAGCGAGACGCAACTTGCGCCGACAAAATACGAGTGTCGACAAATTATCTCGTGCGCATAAAAAGTTGGCAGCGCATTTGTAACTCCACTGGTGTTGCAAGTGTCAATGAGCGGCGGCAATTGCTTACCATCAGGTGATCCGCCCGCTCGTCTGCTACCTATCACATAAAAAAAAATTGGGATCATAAAGATTAAAATTTAACGGTGCAGAGTCCAGTTGAGTGTCATTTAGGTTAATCGTAAAATAGAAAGTAAGTACTAGAACTATGTTTTTTTTTTCAGTCCGCTTCCGAGGCGTGTGCACCGAAGCACCCTCATATGGCGTGATCATGGAATATTGCCAATACGGGCCCCTGTTTGAATTCTTACACAGTGGTGCCTGCTTTGCCCCCAAACAAATCCTTAAGTGGGCAAAAGAGATAGCCCTCGGTTTGACTTATCTGCACAATCACAAGATTATCCATCGAGACCTCAAGAGCCCCAAGTAAGTGCCAAGATGAACAGATAAAATAAAGAAACTATCTTTTATTCCGCATATCATCTATACTAATTAAGTGTGTATTCAATTAAATTCACGGGTAATGCTGTGAGTGGAAAGCTACTAAATTAAAAATAAAAAACAGTTGATTCCCTAAAACCCGTTGTCCTTCTCCCATATTTGTGTTTGGTATTAGGAAACAAAAAGATCTAAAACTGAGCATAGTTGAACCAGAAGGCATTATGCGCCTACTTCGTTTGAATAGGACAAGTGTTCTCATTCTGAAAGGGACGGTTTCGTTACTTAAACCACCTGAATCGACTCTGATGACTACACAGAAAATTTGAACTGGGGTCTTTTTTCCAGCATTCTGGTGGCCGATAACCTTGTGGTGAAAGTAAGTGATTTCGGCACGTCCCGTGAGTGGAATGACGTCAGCACCATCATGTCCTTCACGGGAACAGTGGCCTGGATGGCCCCGGAGGTGATCCGCCACGAGCCCTGCTCAGAGAGAGTGGACGTGTGGTCGTATGGAGTCGTCCTCTGGGAATTGCTGACACAGGAAGTTCCCTATAAGAACTTGGAGACTCACGCCATAATGTGGGGCGTTGGGACAGACACCATTTCGCTGCCGATCCCGAGCACATGCCCGGATAGCCTGCAGCTCCTGTTGAACCAATGCTGGAACAGGGTGCCGCGTAACAGGTTAGGAATAATTGCTTTTGTTTGGCCACTGTCTCCGTTTTCTGGTTGAGTTTCAAAAGGGTATGCGTGTTTTACTCAGGTTCTTCAGAATCTTATTTATAAACTGTACAATGTATATAGATAACCATGTCCCATTGGGCCTTGGTGTTAATTTAATATTAACAAGAAAACCCAATAAGAAAGGGTGCGCTTTAAAAAAAACTTGGTCCTTCGAGCCGGATCACTACAGTTTTGTTCCTGCTAGCCAGAAAACAGAGATGATTGGCAATAATTCTAGCGTACTTCGGATTGCTACATCAATATATTTTTGTACAGGCCTCCGTTCAAGATAATAGCAGCTCACCTGGAGATAGCAGGCCACGACCTCTGCAACATGAAGGTGGATTGCTTCAGCGCCACTCAGGCCACTTGGCGCAAGGAGGTGCAAGCAGGAATGGACAAGTTCTACCTTAGGTAGGTAGAATGTAGATACTAGTTTTTGCAGCTTGATTTTTGAGGACATAACTTTTATTGCTGAAATAGGTAGATGGGCGTGCGGCGAATCAGATGGTTAATGGTAACCGCCGCTCACAGATCGATCGCTCATCAACGATGCCGGGGTACAGTCATCCTATTGCGTACACTGGAAGAAGAACTCTTTTCAAACCACGTTTTAAGAACATGTCATAGACAAGAGCGCGCCGCCTCCAACCAGAGACTGTGCGCGACTTAAGCTTACTAAATAGCAGCTAAGATTGGGACGACGTCCTGTGGGTAGACCAGCTTCCAGTTGGTCCGATGATATTGTAATGGTAGCAGGGAAACAATGCAGGCTGGTAGGGGACCGTAGAGAGTGGCATGATAGAGAAGAGGCCTATACTTAGCGTTGGCTAAATGTGATGTGGCCTGATATGATGATGATAAACCAGCTATTGAACCCAAAATTCAATATCGGATTAAGTTATACAATATGCTCATATAATAAATGTTTAGATCACTTTCACATAGAGCTAAAATATCACTAGCGTTCCTGAAATTAGATGCCTACCTACGCTGTTACGAACAACAAACAATCGGAGACATAGGATGCTGACATATTGACTTTACCAAGCGATAAGCTTAGTCTTACGAATCTCTATCAACAAAGTAATTTGAAACCAAACACCAGTAATGTTTATATGAAATTGTACTGACTACCTGACAGTCTAAAGCAGGGCAGGGGTCATCTACTAGTTTCGCTTGAAGTCAGTTGTAACAATGACCAATGCGGTCGCAGGACATTAAATAGAAAGAATAAATTACTTCATCCAGCTATTTCTTTGCACTGCCTTACCCAATTGGCAACACTTACTTACCATCCAGGTGATCCGTCTGCTCGTCTGCTACCTATCACATAAAAAAAACATACTTACCCTATCATTCCAGCCTACACAAAGGCCTACCCAATGTTCTCCACACAAATCGGTCCTGTGCCACCCGCATCCATGGAATTCCCGCGACCCTCTCTAGATCTTTAGTCCATCTTATTGGTCTGCCACGGCTCCGACTTCCCGCTAGCACTTCGGACGTTTTAGGTCCGAGCAGATCGGTCCTGTGCCACCCGCATCCATGGTTTCCTGCGACCCTCTCTAGATCTTTAGTCCATCTTATTGGCCTGCCACGACCGCGACTTCTTGCTAACACATCGGACGTTTTAGGTTCGAGCAGATCGGTCCTGTGCCACCCGCATCCAGGGAATTTCCGCGACACTCACTAGATCTTTAGTCCACCTGACTTGCCACGGCTTCGACTTCCTGCTAACACTTCGGACGGTTTAGGTCCGAGCAGATCGGTCCTGTGCCACCCGCATCCATGGAATTCCCGCGACCCTCACTAGATCTTTAGTCCATCTTATTGGCCTGCGACTTCCCGCGAACACTTCGGACGATTTAGGTCCGAGCAGATCGGTCCTGTGCCACTCGCATCCATGGTTTCCCGCGACCCTCACTAGATCTTTGGTCAAGTGAGGGTCTTCCTAACACATAGCTAGCTGCGACTCCCTAACACTTCAGACGTTGTAGGTCCGAGCAGCCCGAGCCGCCAGAGGCGTCGGTCCAGCGCCGCGAGGAGCTGAAGCAGGCGCGCGACGTGCGCCAGGTGTACGAGCAGCAACTCACGCGCGCCAACGAACTGTACATGGAGGTCTGCACCGTCCGCCTGCAGCTGGAGCAGAGGGAGAAAGTCGTTGCCGAGTAAGAATAGACCCTACTTATTATACGTTAGGTACTTATTACGCTGGTTCTTGCGCGCCAACGAACTGTACATGGAGGTCTGCACCGTCCGCCTCCAACTGGAGCAAAGGGAGAAAGTCGTCGCCGAGTAAGAATAGACCCTACTTATTATACGTTAAGTACTTATTACGCTGGTTCTTGCGCGCCAACGAGCTGGACATTTAGGTCTGCAGCGTCCGCCTGCAGCTGGAGCAGAGGGAGAAAGTCGTTGCCGAGTAAGAATAGACCCTATTATACGTACTTACAACGTTAACTCTTGGCTGGCGGCCAAATGCTCGAAAGCCAGTTGGCCGTCCAAGGTACCGTTGGAGAGATGCAGTTGATAAAGATTTACGTGGGCTCCTGGCTCAGAAGCTCTTATTATCGGACACCTGTCACTTTGGTCTCCAACATCCGTTGGTCTAGTGGTTAAGTACCGGGCCGTGATCTTGGGGTCCCGGGTTCGATTCCCGGGTCGAGCAAAAAGTATGTTTCGATTCAACCGTGGAAGAGCCGCGCTTCGGCATAAAAGGGCGCTCCACCGGAGTAATACCACGGCCTCACAGAAGACCGGCGTTAAGCAGCGCCTGCGCTGTGTTTCGCCGAGTGAGTGAGGGCACCGTTGTGACTACTGGTGTTGCAGGTATCTATAGGCGTCGATAATCGGTTACCATCAGGTGATCCGTCTGCTCGTCTTTTTTTTATGTGATAGGTAGCAGACGAGCAGGCGGATCACCTGATGGTAAGCAATTGCCGCCGCCCATGGACACATGCAACACCAGTGGAGTCACAAGTGCGCTGCTAACCTTTTATCCCCTTTCCTCCCGATGGGCCTCCGGTACCTCACTCACTTGGCGAAAACACAGCACAGGAAGCTGCTTCACGCCGGTTTTCTGTGAGGCAGTGGTATCACTCCGGTCGAGCCGGCCCATTCATGCCGAAGCATGGCTCTCCCACAATCTGCCACCTATCACATACAAAACCATGTAAATTTGTCGTAGGCGCGAGAAGGCTCTGAAGGCCTGCCGCTGCGGGTTCCGCAAGAACTTCAAGTACTATCAGCGGCAAACGTCGTCCTCCTCCGACGGGGTGAGGGTCGCGGCCGCGGTCCTCCCGCCCCCGGCCAACGAGGGCGCTCAGCGCCGCAGGAAGAAGAAGGAGCCCACTCCTGCGCAGGTATGTAAATATTTTTTTTTTTTATATTATAGGAAGGCAAACGAGCAAGCGGGTCACCTGATGGTAAGTGATCAACGCCGCCCATGGACATCAGCTACACCAGAAGGAGTAAATAAATTGAGACAACATCACGTACATTGTCCTGGTCCCAAACTAAGGTTTTCCCTTGTACAGTCGCCGTCAGATATATCGTAGCAGACAAGGTGACCAAATATATCTGAACAAATTAAAATGTCAATAAGTTCTATACGCTCCAAGTAACCTTTAATATCAGAACATTCAGTACTGCATTAATATCTCGGCAGATGCCAGTCATTAACTTCTGAACATACAACTAACCAATAATATCTGAACACTCAGTACTGCATTAATATCGAACAGAAAACCGGCGTGAAGCAGCCCCTGTGCTGTGTTTCGCCGAGTGAGTGAGGGTACCGGAGGCCCACCCGGGGGGAAGGGGATAAAAGGTTGGCAGCGCACTTGTAACTCCACTGGTGTTGCAAGTGTCCATGAGCGGCGGCAATTGCTTACCATCAGGTGATCCGCCTGCTCGTCTGCTACCTATCACATAAAAAAAAATTGAGACAACATCACATACATTGTCCTGGTCCCAAACTAAGGTTTTCCCTTGTACGATGGAAACCAGAAACAACGAAAGAACCACAAACACCCAGACCCAACACAAATTTCTATTTCATCAACAAACATTTGTTTTGGTGCGGGAATCGAACCCGCGACCCTTACGTCTCAACCGGCGCTCAAACCATTGCGCTAAACGGGTCGTCTAAATGTCTTGTAATAGTCACGTTTTTTTTCTTTCCTCATCATCTGCCTGCCCTATTCCCAGTTTTTCTGGGCTCGGCGCAGTATGTTTTCTTCTTCCATTCGTCCCTGTCATTCGTCATCGTATCATCCACCCCCTTTTCAGTTTTTTTTCTTTCATCAACAGCAGTAAATAGAGAAGAATGAACTCGGATACCGCCCTTCTGTCTGCCATATGTTAGGTTTTCTGTTGGTATAGGGTAAAGGCCACACAATAACCCTGACAAGGATTTCAGAAATTGGTGGTCACAATTTTGTTATTTGAATTGTTTTTTATGGTAAGCAATTGCCGCCGCCCATAGACACTTACAACTTTAGGAGAGTCACAAATGCGCTGCTAACCGAAGGCCTATTTTGAGGGGAAGGGAAAAATCCCTTTCCACCAAATTAGGCCTTCGGTACCCTCACTCCACGAATACACAAGAAAAGCGTCAAGGCGGGAGGAATGGCGAAGGATTGTGAAGCAGACCATAAACGCTAATAAAGAGGCGCTCAGCCTCAAAATTAACTTAGACCGAACCATCAAGTCATGGAATGCCCTTCCAGTTCATGTGTTTCCTCCTTCTTACAATCCTGGGCTTTTTAGGCGGGGCGTGAAACAGCATCTCAGCAGGCCTTCAGGGTGAGGATGACAGAATCTATTGGTACTTAGTCTATTCTTTTGTGCCTGTCAACCTCATATTTGGATCTCACGGCCGCTTACCATCAGGCGGAGTGAGGACTTGATTGTCCTCAATATAAAAAAGACCGTTATTTTAAACGTTAGTTATATTAAGCGTTTATTATGTCATTATATGACGTTATATGAATTGATATAACGGGGTGCGTTAACCTGTATCAGCTTTATAGGGCGACGTCCCGTCAATATGCAGTGACACAATAAAAAAAATAGACCATAAAGATTATGTATTCAAAAATACAGACCCAACGGTGCGCTTTCATGTTTAAAACAGCATGGCATTAAATGCGCTGGTTGGTGGCGAGTAGCGGTACATTTGACCCGATACATATTGATGGGGTTCAACTTGCAAATCTTCCGTCGTCAAGCTACAGTGCGACTTCTATCAGAATCTATTTTGACATGGGGTCAACGGTCACGCAAGACTTTTTCTATTGGAAATGTAAACTTTTTTTCTCCGGTAACTTTTATAGACAATGGCAAGGCTTATAAAGTATCAGCCTATACTGTCCCCATGCAGGGCAAAAGCCTCCATCATAGAAATCAAGTCAGTCGCTACTATAATGGGATTAGGCTTAATCACCACGCACGCTAATGTGAAAAAATTCGAAACATACTTTTTGCTTGACTTGGGATTTGAACCCAGGACCCCGAGATCACGGACCGGTACTTAAATCAATACACCAACGGGCATTAAGTAGGCTTAAAAATTTTTTTTTTTCAGTACTAGAACTGAAGAAAGTTCCGGAATTTTTTTTCTTCCAATTTGTGTTAGCTTGGTCTTTTAAAACTAGCCCTTTCACTGGGAATGCAGGCCAAAGCGCGTTCTTAGGTTAGGACCGTGGGAGAGCCACGATTCGGCATGAATGGGTAGGATCGACCGGAGTGATACCACAGCCTCGCAGGAGACCACCGAGTGAGTGAGGGTACCAGGGATGGGAAACAGCTTGGCAGCTCACTTGTGACTCTAGAGTTTATGTGTCCATGGGCGACTGCAATCCTTTACCATTAGGTGATCCGTCTGATCGTCTGCTAAAATATTTTTGTTTACTTTTTTGTTTTCGTTAAATTTCCATTTATTTAACAGGTCATCGTCAATTTCGTCGAGAATAAACCGAACGAGCCCATCGCTATCGCCGTCAAAGAGATAAATGATTTCGACTTGGTCAAAGACACCTTGTCCTGCGAATGCAGTGATGATAGCTCTGACAATAACAACATGGACACCGTCAAAGATACGGTCGTCGAGAAAATCCCAGTTGTCAAAGATACAGTTGTCGAGAAGAACGGGAATGTTGATGTACTCGAGAAGTCGTACAAGGCTCTCGACAATTACGTTCCTCATGTCACTCAGGTTTAAAAATTAAAAAAAAAACGAGACATAGATAGCAAACAAGGAATAGGGTATATAGGATGTAGGAACGAAGGATTTGAGTGACTTGTGAACGTTATAAGTTGAAGGAACAGTGACAGTGTTGCAAGACTTAAGTGATACAGTGTTTTAGTAGGTTTTGGCAGTTTTTGGAAGTTTTTGATGTAAGGTTCACTCCTTGCTTTGCGTCTATGGACCTCACCCTCATTCCACTGAAGATTACAGGGAGTAGTACATGGTCGATTTGTCTGTGGTTTTCATAGCCATTATTTTTATTATGTCCGGAATATGTACGGTTTTGGAATGGGGGAACGATTCTCATTAGATTAAGATTGGTGTTCTGTTGAACTAAGTGTCAATGATTAGAAAATGGAAAGGATCAAAATATATAAATGCTTTAATGTCCCCTATAATATACTTGGTGTTGAGGATCAATTTGTAATATATAACAGAAATAAAAACAAAAACTACAAAAAAAATGTCTACAATGTGTGTCTGTTTTACATAATATTTTAAAATGAACTGCATGTAGCGTGTTTGATCTATTGAAGTAAAATAAAATATAGTATCATAATGATTGCGGGAATTCTTTAACTTTAGATACAATTGTGAGATTGCGATATTTAGTGACAAGATTAGGAAGTATATGTCTACAATGTAACGTATTTTACTGGCATTAAAAGAAATTCATACAGAATTAGTCAAAAAGTAAGGTACAGAGTCGGCTTCTCGACTAATTCGGTATTTTAGATCAAATAAATTTTATAAGTAAGTAAATGTTTAAAAATACGCTGTTTATTCCCCATAACATTCCATAGTGCGGATCCTTTCCCTAGACTTAAGTGACTTATGCGGATCAAGGCTACAAGGATTTAATTATTTTATTGCATTTATAATTTTACTTGCCGATTTTATTGAATGTCTCTTATTAAGTGAATTAAAAGGGAAGTGAAAAAAGTGTTTCCATGTTGACCCTACATCTTGCTCAAAAAGGAATCCTTGTACTTTCGATTAGCATACCGTAGATGAAGTGTTAAAATTAGTAAAACTTTCTTAAATGCTAAGTTTATTTCTTATCTCGTGTTATTTTGTAAGTCGGTGTCGCGCTCTTTTATTATCTCTGACCTGTACTTGGTCTATCAGACCTTAGGTTATCAGCAAGATAGGAGACCTAGCCTCAACTATGTAACATATTGAGCAATCTAGACACGAGTCATACATAAAACTTGAAAAACTACTTACAAATCTAAAAACGAAGACCATTAAAATTTTGCTCAAGTTTCTGGTGATTAATAAATCAAGTTTAAATTAACTTATCGATAATGGTTGGCATATGCAATATACAACACTAAAAAGCAGGCTAATTCCTATTTTTATTTTTAAAATGGTACTCTGGCCGTGTAGTGCCGGCCATCAAGAATAGCACCACCCCATTACTTCTCGTGGGTGTCGTACGAGGCGACTAAGAGATTACAAAGGGGTACTGTCAACCTAGTACCCCGATTACAGCCGTGCGGTATCGGCTGAGGAGAATATACCGCCCCATGTCCTCCCGTGGGTGTCGTAAAAGGCGACTGAGGGATATTGGTGTACTAATAATTCCTTGTCATATAGGGTCGAGATTGGGCCTTGGTGTCTTATCATGTTACAACGCTAAAATGTTCACAAAGAAAACACAACCGTAAGTGATTTCTAGGTAGACTCAAAATGGAAGTTATCACCTAGCGCTTTAAAAATCTTTGTGTGTACGAGTATAAGATACACCATCTTGCGGAACAGAATTGTCTGTCAGCATCCATCTTGTGTCTTGAGAAAATTATGCCTCACATGCGGCCAACATGTTACGGCAGGGATATATTATGTTTTAAGAAGAAGATAGACAATTCAATAGTGCGGAAATTTTATTCAGTTTGAGACGTACACGTATCAAAAACTACGTAAATTTTCTGCACTAAATAGACAAGTAACATTTGATAACATTCTTTAAGACCCCACAGTAAACGCCACATCGTATCCTAATCTTGGGGGAGGGGGCAAGGGGAGTGTGGTTCTCAGTTGATGGATAGACTGGAGGTTTGAACACTACCAAGTTTTATGGCCAAAGTGACTTTGCGAAAGTCAAACCTCAATAGTAAGATGTGACCTAAAAAGGGGGCGGGGCATGTCACATGATCGAGAGACCATGCTGATGCGTGTGACGTCACACCTTGGCGGGCTTAGCGTCATGTTATTATGTTACTCGTAATTAATTGCAAGTGTTAACTCCAAAATAATGAAACCATATAAAAAATTGACCCTGTGAAAAGACTTATGGCAAGATACGAAAGTGGAAAAGAGAAAAATATATTTTTAGTTGTCAGATGACATTATGAGAACATAATCGCACTTGCGTATCTGTGCTTCGCAAGTGGAAAATCCATTTTAGACTTATTTTACGAATAACTTTTCTGTACTTAGTTTATTCTAGCGCGACACTGACTTTAATCATAGAATCTATATTGCAATCTCTGTAATTTTTTTTCTATATTTACTTTAATTTCGACCCAGTACATTATAATTAAGTTAAAATAGTTTTAGCTGGCCTAAAACAATTATATTTAGATGAAAATGTTTTAGATCTGTTCGTTTGTGTGTAGGTTGTGATTTTATTTCTATAGTTTTTTTATTATATCATTTATTTTTGTTTTACATTTTATTCACATTTATTATTTTATAAAGAGCATTTTACTTAGCTCCTAAATGTATTAAAGTTTGGGATTAATATGATTTTGTGTGTTTCGGTGAAATAGCAAATGGGTACTGGCTGTGTAATGTACTAGTCCATTTGTTCTTTTACCAAAACGCTACTTTTTATTTGTTTTTTTTTTGGCATGAGGAACGTATAAAAGATGTGATTTGGAATCGGAGAAATGGAGAATTATATTTTTTTAAATATTTATTATTGTGGAACTTGGACGCTAGATAAAATGGTCACTATAATATAAACCAAGTAAATCACCTAAGAAGAAAATTGGTAAGGAAATATACTGGAGTAAAATTTCGATTTAATATTATTGTGTGAAAGATCTCTCTGGATCGCTGTCATTTGTCGATTTCTACTAATTAGTTTGGTAGTAATTGATTTAAACATAAAAAATAAAGATGGAAATAACATTAAAAAAAGGTACCTACTGACCATTACTATTGTTAGCGTCGAAGTGGCTGCGCAAAAGTATAACTTTTATATGTGGCATTAAGCTTTTGAAATAAAATATACATTTTAAACCTAAGCCTTGGTGCCTAGCTAAAATGTAGGTTGATAATTCAAAATGATGTAAATAAGACTTGGTCTATCAGGCATGTTTAACATGAGACGAAAAAGGTTTAATACGAGAATTTGTCGAGACTAGCGCCACAAGTTGATGTGTTAGTGATTGTATAAACCTGGCATACCTACCAAAATCAATAGAAATAGGAAGAATCGCGTGTGAAAAATCCTCTAGATGGCGTACTGTAAAACTGAGGTCCATATACATGATGATTGGTTAATTCTGATTTGAGTTGTCAAAATGCTACTAACAACCAATGACGTGGAAATTCGACTTCAGTCTAACAGTATGCCATCTAGTGGATTTTTCATATGCGATGGGGGCTATTGGTGGCACATGTTTCGACGAAACCTGTTAAGAGCTGGCGCACGCGCAAAACTGGCCCACTGGAGAAAATTACCAAGGCTACTTTTCTATTATCATTAATTAATTACAAGATTGATAACTGATCGTAGACTGGTTCGAATCTGCGCTTGCGCACATGTCAGTGTGTGTGTGTGTGCGCCCTTGCCACGTGTAGTGAGTTGACCTTCTGTTACTCTGTATCTTGAACCAATGCGAACATTGTCTTCAGTGGGCCTTAGTTTCTATTCCAGCCGGGCTAACATGCGCGCCACGAGATAATTTGTCGACACTCTTATTGTGTCGGCGCAAGTTGCTTCTCGCTCACCTGATTGAGTGATGAGGGGGAAGAAGGATACGCTCTCGCGAACGAGAGTCGACAAAATTTTGTCGCGCTACGCATGTTTAGGCCTACAGGTTCAAGAAGGTAAACTCGTGTTTTTTTTCAACGAACTAGATAGCTTCATTAACACGCGGCGTATGCAGATAAGAAATAAAATTTAGGCAACCTCAAAATTAATGCACGCAACTATGTTGCACCAAAATTGGCTAATGTAGAACTTTAATCGCGAGTATTTTAGGAAAAGGAAACGAAGGGATAGGAGATTTAAAAATAAAGGCTTTGTTGAAATTAATAGAAGTGAAATTAGTGTACATTCGAGCGTTAGGTTTGAATATTTTGGGATTCCTATTAAAGTTCAGATGAATTTTAAAACTAAACAAGATTTGCGAACTAACAAAGAAAATAATAAGGTTTTAATGTTCGGCAATGAATGGTTAAAAATAAAAATGGACGTGCATTTGATTTCATCTGAAAATACTCTAAAAATTATAATTTTTAATTAACTTAATTCAATTTGACTGAAATATAACAACTTAGTTCGAAATGCACCTAAGATGCACAAGAGCTTTTAAAAATCATCTGGACAATCGCCTTCAAAGATTAATGCTAATTTTTACTAACCTTTCTATTCGTGTTTTTCAACACAGCTAAGATAAGTTCGTAATATATAGACTGCACTAATCTTAGTATGTATTTTTGATGCGACTTTACTATTTCTATGGCAATGTTAACCCTTAACTGGTTAGCGGGTCCAAAAGGAACTACACCACGAAATTCTTTTGATCACATCTCTGCAGCATGAATTGACAGTACAGTGTAAGAGGTTCAGCCTGCTGGAAAAGTGGTACTTTTGACTCTCAAAATCAGTTAAGGGTTAATATCTTCGCCCTGTGCGTTGGTTCTAGTACATATTTTAATTTTATTAGGATAGTTATTTACGCGATTGCTACCATGTATGACTGCAACAGCTACAGAATACCGGTAAGCCAAAAATAAGGTACCTACATGGCCATGGCAGTAATTCCGTAAATAACTATTTTAATGTTAGTGACGATGAAAGTTTGAAACAATATTTTAGTTTTGTTTTCCAGCTTAGATACTTCATTACAGACCGACGAGCAGGGCCTTAGTGTAATATGTGTTATTATGTAATAGATCTATTTCTGTATACTCACAATGGGGTTTTAACTTTGTAAGCTATATTTGGTTTTAAATACATTACCTACATTACTGTTTGACCAGCTTTATGAGAATATCCAGGCGACTGTCAGCGGCGATCAGTGATGACTTACCAAACATTGACCCGCTGGCTCGTCGCCTTTAGCATAAAAAAATCTCGTTATTTTTTTAACATTTTTTGTAAAACCTTTTTAACATGTTTCAGTTACCACTTTAGATATACGTATTTTCTAAACCTATTGTGATTTTTTGCAAAATGATATTAGGTAAGACTTAAGCAAATTATCCCATTGTTCACCGTCCCCATTGCACCTTGTGTGAATGTTGCCATTACGTATTATTGACATTTTGTGAACAATTTTGATAATTTACTTAATGTAATGGATGCAAATTATGAAAATGTGTACGATAAAAAAAACGTACATGCAGAATAACATTCTGACTCGTCTATTGATAAAGTAAAGATTATAGAGTAAGTAATTATAAACATGCAGGGAGCTAAAATGGGATGTGATGCAAGTGGTAGGTATGATCATGTCAGAAGCAGTAGAGTAGGAGCGGTCTGAAATAAGAAAGAGGGGAACAGCC
This sequence comes from Cnaphalocrocis medinalis, assembly GCA_014851415.1. Taxonomy (NCBI): domain Eukaryota; kingdom Metazoa; phylum Arthropoda; class Insecta; order Lepidoptera; family Crambidae; genus Cnaphalocrocis; species Cnaphalocrocis medinalis. The sequence goes on along the minus strand of CM026273.1, from coordinate 16,226,639 downwards.
ATTTAGGCCTAAAATGTGAATATTAAAGCAAAGAACATAACTGGGTGTTTGTTGGCGTATATGTTAAAAAAGCCTTTGACAGTGCTTAAGGAAATAGAAGGTTTGCTACACGGGCAGATTTTTGGAGAGTAAGTTTTTTTGGTAAAGTTTTGCAATGAGATCGAGAATTTGAGTTCTAAGGGTAGACGGAAGGAAGCTTATAGTAAAGTTTAAGTAATATTTATAGATACTGCACCTAACCTATAAAGAATTAAAATCCGGGAGTTAAGCTGAACGTTAAGTGGTTACTATGGGGATAAATAACATGAAAAAATGCTAAAAGCGGTTACCAAAAAGGTGTTTTCTCATAGATGTCGAGTATTTGGTGCATACGTTTGATCTCTGGACACCTGCTGCTCTAGCTTCATGTGATCAAATTGTTAAATTTCAAGTCACTGAAAAGACTTTGTGAGATCCGTAAAGTCTTTCAAGCTTGGGGTCATTCAATTTTCGTGCTTTATAGCACTAGAGGAAAAATGTTTAACATGGGGTTTTTTTCACTACATTGAATGAAGGGTATTTGTCTTTTAAAACATCATCAATCGGGGAGATGCATAGTGTAAAATCGGGTATAATATTTGACTCGCTAAAACCGAAATCGGGCAGTTGCAGATTGGTGGCAGACTTGGGATTTAATTTTCGGATGAAATTGCTAAAAAGTAAAAAATCTATAGTACCTACCTAAAGACTTATTACTTTTCTATCTAGAAGTCAAGATGGCTACAGTCAAAGTGCAAACAACAGTAAGATTGGGATGAATAAGTCAAAGCGAGGCTCGGGTGTGAATCCAAAACAAAACAATAGCAAACTACGAATGTGTATATCTAGCAGAAACTCTTGGGAAATTGCCTCCTATCTTTCCTATATAAAACATTTTCATTGCGTATAGACACATGAATTGCCATTGCTAAAAATATAAATATTCCACTCTTTTCAACTGACACTAAATACAAGCGAGATGTAGAATTGTAGGTACTTAAGGCATTGTGTTTACCGTCGCTTAATTAATAATAAATGATACTGAGATATTTGATCTAACCTTTTTCGATATCACCTTTGCATCTCAATATGTAAGAGTCAGATTCATTAGTTCTTAAGAAGTGTACCACATTGAATTTAATTTTGACTAAGTACTTATGAGAAAAAACGGTTGTAACTTTTGAAATGGTCTGTCCATATCTGCAACGATTTCTACATTACACTAAGATATTCAGTTTATACGTTTAATCTTTTTTGCAGATCGTACATAAGTTATTCTAATGATAGAGGCCCCGTTCTAATGTGTTTTAAAACTTGAATGATTGCGTCGAATCTTTTTATTTCGATTTTTATTGATACCCAATTAAATACCACATTAATTAAAATTTAATAAAGTAGATGATAATCTTTGGATGGATAAGCTCTTGATTACCAACTATATTGGGTGTTGGTTGTATGGTTTGAACCAGTTTTCTTAAACCCAGGGCTTTTACTAGGTACCATTCTCAGTCTACTTAATTTTAGTGTCGACTTTGTATGCAAAGATTTATGTGCATTTTATTAAAGAATTTATTGTATTGTTTGTGATTAAGCGATCTCGGCCCTGGGATTTAGTTGTAAGATTAGTCTGGAATATACTTAATACTTTAGAGATGTGGAAATAAAATTATTCCTTGAAATCGTTGGTCTTATTTCTAATCTCCCTGATACTCCCTTAGAAACCTGAACTGGTAATCACATTTAGGTGGCAATTATCTAATGCTAGCGGCCGCCCGCGACTTCGTCCGCGTGGAAAAGTAACTTTTTACCCCCCTTTTAACTCCTTACAACCCCCTTTTAGCAATAAAAAGTAGCCTATGTCCTTTCTCAGGGTCTAGATAAATCCGTTCAGTAGTTTTGGCGTGAAATAGTAACAGACAGACAGACAGAGCTACTTTCGCATTTATAATATTAGTACCTATGGATTAAAGGTGCCCCCTCAAAGTAGTTACCTACCTATACCTATAACGTTATAAAACATTTTGTAACACGATTTAATTTTGGTTTGGAAAGCAATTTGTGAAAAAAAAATCACCAATGTTTTATACTGTTCATAATTTATATGTGGAGAACTTAGGCACATTTATTGATAGATACTCTCTATATTTTACAAAAGGTTAGGTGCATAATGCTATAGTCTCGTAATCTCATAAAGGTCTTGAAATCACAGCGGTCTTAATCGCTTATAGCAATCTCTTCCAGGAAACCTTGGCAACAACTTTAGGGTAAGCCTACCCCTTAAGTACAGCATTTATAAGTAGTAAGGAGGAAGTGCAGTTTGTTATTAATGGGATGGGTAAATAATTACCATTTAATAAATATCTAAGTACTAAGGGTCCATCTACCAAACGTAAGTACAGAGTATCCCATGGGGCACCCGAAACAACCCCATGTAGGTGTATATTCGATTTCTTCTAGATTTCAAGTGAGTCAATGTTTTCCGAAATTTGGAATACCTACCTACTTCCCATTCCAACAGGTCAAAAACTCCAAATAAAGAGTTAAAAGACGCGTAAAAATAAACAAGTTCAAAAATATGTATACACTTAAGGACCTTGTCACAGTACATATTATTAATGTATAAGAAAACGACTTCCACTTTCTTTTAAATGTGTATTGTGACAAGGTCCTAAAGCGTATACATACTTTTGAACTCGACTGTACCTACCTACTTATATGAAGCCTCTATCAGCGCTTTCCAAAACTTATTAATTAGTAGTTATATACTAGCAAGGCAATTTCCTTAAAAGTTTTCTCCTGTCAGTTTCTAAGAGCTATATTACCCGATTCTTTGCGATCTATTTCGTGACAGGCGTCATGTGCTGCGCTTGCGCATATAAAGTTAGGGAGCTATGTTATGTCCATGTCATGTAACCATGTATTCAATGGACATATAATTTGTTAAACTGTTGACTTCTTGATCATTTTTGATAGATACATGATGGTGCATTGTCTTGGTGGTGATTCTAACCCAAACTGTACAATTCCCACTTTGGTCAAAAATTCGTGCGATAAACACATGTGTTTATTCACATCTGGGTGTTTTAATATATAGTAGGTAGTGTAGGTAGTTATATAGGGGGGGTAGATATTATTATTCTTTATTTTAAAAAATTAAGAAAACTCCATCCATCCCTACATACTTGAGTAAGTTCTTGTATTGCACGAGAATCGAACCTGACAAAGATTGGATATAACTTTGAGAATCAATATAAAATTTTATAATACCACCAGAAAGGAAAGCCCTTCAGGAGACATGTCATACCTAACGGAAGGGCTGTTTGTCATAACTTCGAAAGCCCAGACAGCAGACAATGGAGAATCAATTGTTTTATGCCTTTTAAAAGGCTTTTGGGTCTTACGACGTAAATTAGTGTATAAATGATGCATTGATTCTGATAACTACCGACTACTTACTTAATGCTTATAACACTACAGACAAGTGCCTTAAACCTTAGCTTATTTAAGTACTTTGGTTGTAGCAGTTGGGAGGTAGGTAGATTCCAAGTAATACTTTTAACAAATCAACCTCCAGTCTCGTTCCTACCTACTTAGTAAGTAAAAAAAATAATATAATATTTTCACTACATCACATACATTGATCTGACTCTGAGATAGGTAGCTCAAGCACCTGTGTTACAGATATCAGAACCAACAGTGGGATGACAAATATATACATATACTTAATACTTTTCTTTTGTAAATACATACTTATAATACATAGAAAACACCCAGACCAATACAAACAGACATGTTCATGCACACAAATGTTTGTACTTTGCGGGGATCGAACCCGCAACCCTTGGTCCAGACGCAGCATTCACTACCACTGAACCAACCGGGTCGTCGAAGTGACAGGGTCGTCGAAGTGAAAAAGTGAGTAAACATTTTTCTTACTTACCTCAATTATATTAGAACAGGTGTAAATCATGTAGGCACTTGGCTAATGCCAACAAATACTTAAGTAATAAATTACTTCAGTGTATTAGAATGAAAATAGAAAATAAAATTAAGCTGAGTTAAATATGATGACAAAATGTCGTTTCATGAATGTCAAAAACTGATGGTGACTTGGTTTTATGAGTCAGAGGTAAGTAGATTGCTCTTAATATATTGCCCGTAGATACATGTGCTCTCCGACCGCCAGCTGTCTCCACGCTGAAATACGTCAAAATGTCCTAAGTACTCCAATCGCGGCCAGAGGACCCGAAACGAAACCGGATGTTACGACCGTACCAAACTTCCCCTCCCTCTCATACGCTCAGCACGTTTCTTTTGTTTGAATGTGACAGGTATATTCTCATTCGTCACGTTCGTTTCGTTACTACCCACCAGGGACGTCCAAAAATCAGCTGTTCGCGCGCAAACCGACGCGGAATTGGCCAAATATTCGCGCCGCTCGAAATTCGCCCTGAGCGCGTTACATTTTTCCGTAGTATTTATAGAAAGAGCATCGGCGCGAGTCTGGCCGCGCACACGGGTCGGCGCGCGCGCACCAACCTGCCGGGCTATGGAGCCGCCGGCGTTCTCCGCGGCCCTGCGCACCACCAGGGCTGCGCCCGGGTCCACCGCGGTGTTGTTCGTGCCCTCGCCAGCGGGCACGCAGCCCTTCCACTTCGAATGGTACGTTTTTGCACGCACACGTCACCTTCCAGCTGTCCCTAACACGTTTTTCATTACGCGTTATAAAATTACTTTTGGGTTTTCTGTTGGTGCGGAAACGTGAGCTTTAATGTTTGAGTGGTAGGGTGCGTTTAGTCGGGCGTTGTGGATGCGTCCAGCCGGTGAGTTGTTTGTTTTTCACATGTATAAATACAGACCAGGAAGCGGCGAGCTGCATGAGACAGGCGTCATGCGCGTTTGTTCTCCGATCATAATCGCGGGCGCAGGGAAGCTTCGGGTGATATTTGACATGTGCTGGTCGCTTGTTTTGTGTATTATTGAAGCTCTTTTAAAAATAACCGGTGAAGTGCGAGATGTGCGCGGTAGTAGTTGATTTTTCCGTACTTTCAACATACCAGATTATTTTAATTGTAATATATGTTTTTAATGAATTATACGGCGTTTTAGGTTAGGTTGTGTGAGAAGTGTCCAGTTGCCCACTTTAGTCATTGACTTGATTACAATAAATTAAAAAAATTAACTCAACTTTATTTTACGATGCTGAAAGATTTAAGAAAACTTTCAAGTAGCAATGGATGACTTTAAAAAATTTTACTGTCCCTAACGGATTACGGCGGTGGCTCATAATGTAGATACTTAATTTCGTTTCATATCAAAAAGTGGACTAGGTACAAATCGATAAAAACGCAAAGTCGAAAGCCTATCTATCATTATATCCCTTAGAGCATTCAACCAACATATCCTTTGACTTACGTGACGATGGCGGCGCATCATTTATTGTTACGATTTTACTAACGCATTATGGAAACATAGGAAATTCTAACTTCTCTATCAAGTAGCACACATAACCCGATGAATAAAATTTCCGAATAATTTTTACTATGATGATTGTATGGGAAACTTCATTCAGATTAATAATTTTATTAGGTACCTACTGAGGCTTCGTTTCAGGATACTAGTTTCAGTCTGAGCCAATAGATGGCGCTGGTTGGATTACTACGTTGCACTAGTGTTTCGCTTTTTCCTATAAGCGCTTGAGTTGTTCTAAAGCATTACCTCTTTATAAATAGTATAGAGATACTCCAGATGACCCACCCATGACATTAGTTACTGTACTGTAAACGTATTATTATCCAACACTTGAAGCAAAAGGTTGCGTTGGACGTTGGATACCTATATAGCGCAAGTAGTTTTTCGCCCTTCAGTTCATGTATTTAGCTTCGAAGTTCTCTGTAGAATTTAGAATAGCACCTACTTAATATTTATTGGTGGTGAAAATGATCAAATTGCATATTTTTTCGAATACATAGTGTATTTAGGTAACGAGTAGGCAGTGCCTATTTCCAGTGTTTGTTTTGGAACAGCCGCGGATAATTAAAACAGTTGTTAACTTAAATTCTCGTAAATTAGGTGATGATTGTATGAGCCAGATCCAGTTCCACTACAGAAGGAGTAGGTAATAGGAAGAATAGGTATGACATCATCGTCACTTTCCACCAGGTGCGATTGTGGTCAAGCGTTGGCCTATAGTCTAATAAAAAAAAAACATCTTCCAAGATGGACGATGAAGGAGAGTCCCAGGGGCTGTAGTCGGTAAACCATCCCCCGGTGGACGGGTATGCATAACGCATTACCCCTGGGTCAACAAAAAAAGGTAGAATAGGTATACCTACTTACTTACTATTCTTGATGCACCATAACATAGGAGCTGTTAATACCACCAAATTTAAATTACCACAGCAGCAGGTGTATACAGGGTGTATCAGTGACTATTTACATGCCTTTAACTAAGTACTTACGTAGGTATTCTACCCACCATTTTGAGCAACATTTGTTCAACGACTTTTCGAAATCAAATCAAGAATTTGTTTTGACTCTCATACTAAATGACCAAGTCACACGATCAACTTTCGTATGAAAAATTTAGTTTTTTAATGTCGATTTTCATAAAGTTATAGAATAAAACCAATGTTATTCAGAATGTTTGGTAGAACACGTGGTTAAAGGGGATGTAAATGTTTATACTTATACTCTGATTCATAATCATGTAAAGTAAACTGATAGATGTCAATGTGTCATCCCCATACATTATCACTCAATTTGACACATGCAAAATGTCAAAATGCATAGAAACTTGTCATTTTCATCTGTCAGTTTACTTTACATGATTATGAATCAGAGTATAGATACCCCCTGTATTGGAGGACATTAGGTTTCAATGTAATTTCGTGAGCCGTTATATCTGCTCGCATTGAAGACTCTGTAAATGATGTGTCAGGAATTCAGGTCATATAACAACATGTGTGTATGTGTCTATAAACAATGTATGTTTGCTACAGAGTTGCTTAGATGCCTTGAAACTGAATTCGTCCTCAAACTGAAGTATGTAACGAAATGGATTTAATAAATATTTTTTTATTCTACTTACCTACTAGTTATTAGAAAAGGCTAGATTTCTAGTAGATATACAGGGTGAAAATAAACATTAATTTTTCATTTTTAAAGTTCCCTAATTCAACTAATGTAATTGGCAATTGCCGTGTTATTTGAATTCAAATAAATAAATAAATATACCAAACTAGTGGCCCGCCTAACTTTGTTCCGGGACACCATACAGTTCTGACGCGAACTCCGCTCAATAGGGAGTATAGAGTTTTTTATTTTGATCATCTACTTTTGTTGTTGACTTTACGAACAGGAATATGTCAATCAATGTATAAAAATCTGCAATCGACTCTACCAACTAGACAACAAGACTTACGTGTAACACGAAAAGACGAAAACTAGCGCGATGACCACTGGCGTCCATGGTCCAAATATGGACAGCGCCATCTATTGGCAAAGATTGGAACTAATATCAAAATTAAGTTTCCGAAACTTAGTGAGGACTGACCACATATAACTGTTTACTGTGTTGATGTTTATTGTCTAGAGGTATGTAGGTAATCGTGTATCTAGAGGTTATATGATCGATGTAGAACTATTCTAAGATTATTAATTTAAAAATCGTATGAAAAATTCCATATTACAAAACACTCGGAAAATGTGAGAAAAAAGTTTCAGAGTCTGAAAGTCCATTGCATGAAATAAACATGAAATTACGATTTCAATTGATTTATTCAGATTAAAGTTAATCGTTACATCAGTCAGAGGCCCAATTGGGGGAAAAGGGGGTTAAAGAGTGGCAGCCCACTTGTGACTCTACTGGTGTTGCACAAGCAGCACCATTAGAGTGTATGGGCGGCGGTAATCGCTTACCATCAGGTGATCCGTCAATTCGTCTGCCACCTATGACAAAATAAAAACTTCGAGACGTCCAGTACAAATTGTGCGCAGACGCAGACTTGGTCACGGGCTTTCAAATGCCATAAAAGCTATTCTAAACACTCCATTAATATTTACTGCTATGCTTTCCGTATACTTGACTAAGAATGCTTAACGATCAGTATATCCTTCCTTACCTATTTCAATACTTTTATTTTCGAACAAAGTCATGTAAGTTTACCTTTTAAAGACCAAAAATAAATGTGAGCTTATCCCGCTATTACTAGTAGCTCCCTCTATCGGTAAACCCATGAAAGACATCAGCCGATGATCAATGGCGGTAGTAGCGACATCTATCGAGAGTTGTGTGACTTGTCTCGCAGTTGTACAGTTGTAGGGCTGAAAATGTGTACTGAAATGAGGTTTGGTATTCGTTCGCATATGAGTATGGGTAGTTTCGGTTAGAGGTGAATGAGTGAAGCTTAATGAATGAATGAATGAATACCTAATTATAATTTCACACAAAACAGAGGTACAAAACATATCCACTGGCCCTTTTGATTCGTAAAAACTATGAGAATCTTTTATATTTACTCTTCCTATATTGTCTGATTTTTTTTTTGAACTGTGATAGGTTGCAGACGAGCTAGTCGGATCACCTGATGATAACAATTGCCGCCGCCCATAGACACCTGCAACACCTGTGGAGTCACACGTGCGCTGCTTACCTTTCATGTTCAAAGATACACCTTGTATACCTATATCTAAGTAAGAAGTCGATGTTTTTTTCGATTCTGGATGTGCGTGTATCAAAACAAAAACCTTTGAACTAGGTCAATGAACTTTAGTGATGTTTAATATTTAGCGCTCTTTGACCCACTTATAATAAGTACAGTACAGAGTAATGAATCTGCCAAATGACTATGGTGCCAAATAATTGTATTATGCGCTCTATATAAGTATGACATACATATTATGTACATTTACAATGTATGCAGTGCATACATTTATTACTGTAATTAAGAAGATCAGTTAACGAAATCTTCTCCGTCATTATAGTTAAATTAGGTACTTAGATGGCGTAGGACCACGGCTATAAAACATATTTTATCTCTTACCTATCTATTATCTATAGGTACAGTCGAGGTCAAAAAAATGTTTACACTTTAGGACCTTGTCACAGTACATATGTAGGTACCTCTATAAGAAAACGACTTGCAATTTCTTATAAATATGTATTGTGACAACGTCCTAAAGTGTAACCATATTTTTGACCTCGACTGTACTATTTTATAAAGAGGTATATTCTATATAATAGACATTTTATTACTCACAGAAGAACTGTCATTTATCGAGTGAGTGAGGGTACCAAAGGCCCACCAGGTTATCGAGAAAGTAGGTTAAAATGTTTGCAGCGCACTTGTGACTCTACTGATGTTGCGGGTTGCGGGCAGCGGCAATCGCTTACCATTGGTGATCCGTCTGTTCGTCTGCCAAATGAAAAAAGTAAGGATGATTTTAAATGCTATTAATTAATAATAAGTAATCGTCACAATTACAAAGTTTAATAAAATCATGAGCGAGATTTAAAAACATGAGTTTTGGCGAGTGAGCAAGTTTATAAAAGCATTTGCGAGTGTTTTAATAGCAAGTAATGTGCAATCGACACGACTTTTACATTCATGTTTGAAGTTTTAAAGTAAGAAATTAAAAAAGACAACAAACTTTTTTGGCAGAATTTATAGCAATACTACCAGTTACTTCTTGGTACCTACTTCAAAAACCCCAGTTGTGCATAATGTGAATCTTTAATGGTCATTATTAAAACGTAAACGTCCCTCGTATTTACAGATACCAAGAACAACGAAGGTTTGTGGATCGACCACCATGTTTATGGATCGTTTATGTACAAAATAGTAAAGAGCCATTAAGGTGGCTTGTTCATCACATAAAAGCATTTAAAATAAATATATTTCGTTCGCTATTGGCGCACTCGTGAATCCTCTGGTGCTGCGTCTGGAGGTGTTCCGTCTGTTTGTCCGCCCCAAATATTAAAGATATAGTTTAATATTTATAAAGAGATAATCTTTATAGACAACCGCAAGGCAAACCACATGCGCGATACAATCGACACCCAGCACCATCTATCGGGGAACATTGGAATTATTAGCAAAATTTGGTTCCAAAACAAACTAAAGGCCACTAGTCATAAAATACACTTCTGAATGCAATAAAACGTAGGCGTTTCCTCACGAAAAATCAGCGCCAGTCCTCGAACCAGTAAATTACCGGCCCCCCACGTCACCACAGCGACCCGTTGACAGTAAGTAGCTACACCGCGGCGCGCTCGCCCGCGTCAAAGGCGGCGTCTGCGCAGCATACGAAAATATCCGCGCAGTCCGCGGCTAGGCGAACACAGCGCGACATGAGCTCCCGTCATGGGCAGCAACTGTTGCAAAGGTGACGCGCCCAGGCCTATCCGATCGAGCTCATCAATCTACAGCAGGTATCTACACCTGTTCATCGCTATTGCCCAGGAGCTCCAAGGCGTGCCCTGGGTCCTCAGACCTACCCTATCTTGTCCGTACGTAGTGACAGTGCAGTGAAGTGTTTGACGGTGTTCTATCTAGTTTAGTTATGCAATAGTGTAGTGTTTATGGTGGGCAGATCGGCTCGCGTCCGCCGTTTTGTTCTCGATTACCGTCGCCTGTTGCAATGTTTCTGAATGCCAGCGGGTAGTAAGCATGTCGATGTCAACACCTGTCGGTGGTTGTTACAATTGATTATTTCAATTGATGTGCTAAACTTAGACTTCATTTATTATCACATTTTGTAAATAACTGTGAGATTTCTCGGAACGCAAGTTGCGCGCGAATTTCTAGGTTTTTTATTTGAGATTTGATTCGATGCGTGAGAACTGTGTCTGGTTTAATGTGTAAGTGAGTTTTTAAGCGCTTGTTGACCCAGTATATGGGTCGATGTATGATTGAAGTTAACTTCAACTTCTGGGTTTTTGAAAGTGTGAAGATTAAAGCGACTTTTTGTGATTACGCAAACTTTTACATTTTACGCACCTATAAACCATTTTATTTTACGCACCTATAAAACTTTTCATTTTATCTTTTGACTTTTACTTTTGAATGTTTATAAACATATATAAATCAAGTTTGTTTTTAAAACACTCTCAACTGACCAATTTTGGGACGTAGGTAATTATCAATTCGATTATTTGTCTGTCTATTGATTTTTTTAACTTACTCCTAATTAAGCATTAAATTGAGTTATGCTTTGGGCTTTCAAGCGAAATTATATTATCATGATTAGATAGGTATATATTTTACACTTATTGTACCGTTTAATTTGTCACAGGCACAATTGTGTTGACAGTGACAGTTTGAATTACTAATGACATTTTCAAACGTTTGATTCCATTGTTATTATTAATTCTCAACATTTATTCTACAATACTACTTAGTTACATTACAAATGAATTTGAACAGTGAACTTCAACAAAGTTTCTCTAGTGTTTTGACGCGACATATTTAAGCTTCAGCCAACGATCGTAGGAACCGCTGCCAACTTTCAGCTTCGGCATCGCTCTGGGCGGCTCCATTGAGAATACGAATACGATATCTGAACGTATGTTTTGTTCAAATAAATCCTTATATTTGGAGTACACCTTTTAAAATTTGGTCATTTCATTTTATTCACGCTACAAGTAAATTACAATATTCATTGTAGCCTGTTGCAGTCCACTGCTGGACATAGGCCTCTCCCAATATTCAATATTCGTTTCGATTTTACGCTACTTGCTTCCAGCCCTTAATTATAATATTCAATTATAATTTATTTAACGGGCGACTGAAATAATATACATTTTATTATATCGATAATTATTTTATGTAGGCGCAGCAATTAAAATACGATTTTTTTTTATATTAAGCTAATGCCAATATCAATACGCACTAATTATAAGACTTTGTAGAGATCTAGCCAAAATGCACGATGGCAAGTTTTATTGGATATGTCATCAAATGATTTCACAATAACAAACAATTACATTGGTAAATAGAATAGAATAGAAATAATTTATTCAGTACTTATTAGGAATGAAATAATAACAGGTAAAATATTTAGTTACTTTGATATTTTTAAAACAAACACTAACACGTCATATAATAGACAGCACATTAGGCGGTGGTCTGAGCGATTGAAACGCAAGGATCGCGAGTTCGATTCCCGCACCAACACAAATGTATGTTGTTTAAACAGATTTAGTGTAGCGCCTTTGTTGTTCCCGGTTTCCATAGTACAGTCAGCCACACATCAGGTTAACACAACCTGTCAAATTTTCTCAATTGATATTCAACTTAATGCGTTTGACGGTAAGATAAGAGTCGATTAAAGAAATTTGACTGTTTTGTATACTTTGATGTGTGAATGTTCGTACCTACAAGGTTACATAACCGAATTTATGGATAATTTTAATCTTTTAAAATTTACTCATTCGTCTAACTTTGGATGTTTATACCATACATGTTGGATGTTTTGTGTTGTATAGGTATGTACGGACAGCCGCACATCAGGTTACACAATCTGTCAAATTTCCTCAGTTGACATTGAACCAAACACGTTTGACATAAAGGTGAGGTTCGATTGAAGAAATTTGACAGATTGTAGTAGCCTGATGTGAGGCTGTCTGTACATGGACAACAGAACAACACAACTATGCATAGACATCTTAGAGCATTAAGATAGACATATGTTAACATGATTTAAAAAGACTAAAACTCAATAAAGAGATCGACCAAATCACATCACCGTTTAATTTCAACAAGTAACGTGTTTTTTCAACCACTTGACATTGGCAAAGTTGTGTCACACCCAAGACGCAGATAAACAATATTTGTTAAGGTTGTTTTTAACTTTTCAGTATTTTCGTCGCTTCAATTTTATTCAATGGTGACATAACGATAAAAATATATCTACCAAAGATGTTATAAATCTGTAGTCTGCATTCTGAAGTAAAAATAAACACTATAAGTCATGGTTTTTTATAATATTAAAAGGCCTTGGCGTCTCTCAAGGAATGTAGGTCGCCGTGAGCATGTGGTGTAGCTCCAATTCTTTCCAATGCTCAAGGTTTCTCACAAACGTGCGTACAATTTTGTTGTTCAATAGTCTGTGGCGGGTTTACACATTTGACGTGTTGACAAGTTTTCTTTGCAAATTATCTAGCTAAGGTAATAGAGACATCTAAAATTAAAAGCGGCTAAGCGCCAATCGAATATGCAGGACATAGCTGCTTTTGATTCTATATGCCTCGTCGTAGCGCATGGCTCAAATTAGTTAACAATATTTTTTTACTATAGGCATTACTATTGCTATTATATTGTTACAATATTTTCAGTTAACCTTCTAATTTACGTCAAATATCAACGTTTGAAGTTAAAGAAGCCCCGATAGTCTAGTGGTTGAAGTACCGGGCCGTGATCTCGGGGTCCTGAGGTCGAATCCCGAGTCGTATAAACGTATATTTCGAATTTTTCGAATAAAGCTCGGATTTGTGATCACCAATCTTCATTAGGCAAGCGTGGTGATTAAGCCTAGTCACATCATAGCATTTAGCTGTGACTTGATTCCTAAATTGATTAGAATTAATATGTGGACACAAAATCAATAGGTGGAATAAAATGGCAAATTTTATAAATAGCAAATTGATATGGTTTTTTTCCAAAGCAACCAGCAAAATCCAAAAACTAAGTTTCCTTTTTCGTATAACGTAGTGAACCAAAAATATAATAATCTAATGTGAAGCGAGAGGAGCTATTAATATTAACAAACTCTAAAATTAATAATAAACTATGAACTGCAAAGTCACACAAAACTATCTAATGAAAATCCTTGTACAGAGTACCTGCAATAACATGTAAATACCTCGACTCTTATGCCAGGACTATAAGGTTCATATTTGAGTGAGTTCGTATATTAGTGTTCGTTCGTATATAGTAGTTCGTATATTTAATCTCAATAAATTATTACATAATAAACAATTTGGATTTACTAAGGGCAGATCTACTACTGATGCAGGAGTTGCACTCATCAAGCACATTTTTGATGCATGGCAAAATAAGCAAGATGCTGTAGGTATATTTTGCGACCTTTTTAAACATTTGACTGCGTTAATCACCAAACATTATTAATGAAGCTACAGCATTACGGTCTCACAGACAGCTCTTTGAGCTTAATACGGTCATACCTAAGTGATAGAATTCAAAAAGTCAATGTTAATGGAATTGACTCTTCCGGTGCCCTCTTACACATGGGAGTGCCCCAGGGCTCGATATTAGGGCCCTTACTGTTTATTATATATGTAAATGACCTTCCTTACCTTACTAAAGACTTGTGTGACATAGTATTATTTGCAGATGATACTTCTTTAATTTTTAAAACTAATAGACAGAAAGATAACTTTTGACTATGTAAATAACGCTCTCACCCAAGTGCTAAATTGGTTCACTGTAAACAATTTGCTTCTAAACGCTAAAAAAAACTAAATGTGTTAAATTTACATTGCCCCAACGTAAGACAGGTCAGCACTAGGATCAATATGAACAATGAAGATGTTGAAGTTATTAATTCTACCGTATTTCTGGGCATTAGGTTAGATTCAAAATTACAATGGGGCCCTCATATTGCAGCTCTGGCTGGAAGACTCAGTTCAGCTGCATATGCAGTCAGAAAAATAAGACAACTGACCGATATTGAAGCAGCAAGACTTGTATATTTCAGTTATTTCCATAGCGTCATGTCTTATGGTCTACTCTTGTGGGGAACTGCGGCTGACATTCAAGCCATATTTGTGCTACAGAAGCGAGCCGTCAGAGCCATATACGGACTTAGACCACGAGACTCGCTTAGAAATTTGTTCAAAGAAATCAACATCTTAACATTAGCATCACAGTATATTTTTGACTGTATAATGTATGTTTATAAAAATCTCAATTTATTACCGAAGAAATCTGATAAGCATAGCCTAAACACCAGAAATAAACACAAACTTGCTGTTCCAAATCTCAGACTTCATAAAATTGGTAATTCATTTGTCGGAATGAGCATTAAAATTTTTAACAAATTACCACAAACCCTTGTTGATTTACCCATATATATATTTAAATCTAAAGTTAAATCTTATTTGATGGCAAATGCCTATTATACAATTGAAGAATACCTAAATGACAAGAATTTGTGGAAATGATAAACTGTTCACCTACACAGTGTTAGTATTATGAAATTAAAATTTTATTTAATTCTTTAAAAATTTTATGATAACAAATTTGAAAAGATTAAGTTCTACTGAGTTTCTTGCTGATTCTTCTCGGTAGAAATTGACCTTCCGAATCAGCAGTAGATTATAAAATTTGACATTCATAAATGTTCTGTAAAGGACTTAAATTGAATAAAGTGATTTGATTTGATTTGATTTGATTGAGTGTATGTGCTGTACAAAGTAATATAACATCTAAATACGTTGTTGAAGCGACTCAAACTAGCTCTCTTCGTAGCATTCGTAGCTGGGGGCAGCTACGGGCTCTGTCGTAGCAGTTGTAGCAAGGACTACGACGTGCTACGCATAATGTTCGTAGACCTTACCAAGATTTTAAAGTTGCCGCCGCCCATGGACACTTGCAACACCAGTGGAGTTACAAGTGCGCTGCCAACCTTTTATCCCCTTCACCCCCGAGTGGGCCACCGGTACCCTCACTCACTCGGCGAAACACAGCACAAGGGCTGCTTCACGCCGGTTTTCTGTGAGGCAGTGGTATCACTCCGGTCGAGCCGGCCCATTCATGCCGAAGCGTGGCTCTCCCACAGGTGTTGCATTAGGGGCAGTTAAGCAGACACACCCTTTATTACGACGATCCGTTTAGCGCAATGGTTTGAGCGCCGGTTGAGACGTAAGGGTTGCAGGTTCGATTCCCGCACCAACACAAATGTTTTTTGATGAAACAGATATTTGTGTTGGGTCTGGGTGTTCGTGGTTCCTTCGTTGTTTCTGGTTTCCGTAGCACAAGGGAAAACCTTAGTTTGGGACCAGGACAATGTTGTGGTTTTGTCTCCTTGACGACCCGGTTGGTTCAGTGGTAGTGAATGCTGCGTCTGGGCCAAGGGTTGCGGGTTCGATCCCCGCACAGTACAAACATTTGTGTGCATGAACATGTCTGTTTGTATTGGTCTGGGTGTTTTCTATGTATTATAAGTATGTATTTACAAAAGAAAAGTATTATATGTACATATATATTTGTAATCCCACTGTTGGTTCTGATATCTGTAACACAGGTGCTTGAGCTACCTATCTCAGAGTCAGATCAATGTATGTGATGTAGTGAAATATTATATTATTATTATTATATTATATAAAAAAATGAAATAGGTGTTCAGAGTTCAGTGTCCCTGCCCCCCGAGGGGACTAGGTCGCGTGACGTCACGCTCGGCTGGCGCGCGACCATCTTGCGCAAGCGCCGCCAGCGCCAATGCGTTTGCTGCAACACTGTATTTATAGCGCGTTCAATCATTGATTAACGACGGATCGGTTGTGGGAATCTTTTCATGGGAACATCATATTGGCATGCGTTTGTGGTACTCGCTTGGTTGGTCCCACTGAAAACCAGCTTAACCCCTTAATGGGCAGTAGGTATAAATACAATTCATTGCTTTTGGACCTTATCTCCAACACATAAGGTTCAAAATATGGTGTCTAACATATAGACAGAGCCCCATAAGGGGTTAAGAGCTACTAGTTGTTACCCGCGACTTCGTCCGCGTGGAATAGTATCTTTGGGTAGCATTTTAAATTATTCAATAATTTTCACCCACCCCCCCCCTTTTAACTCCTTACAACCCCTTTCTTGCAATAAAAAGTAACCTATGTCCATGCTGAGGGTCTAGACCATCTCTCATCATCATCTCTACCAAATTTCATTTAAATCACAGAAAACCGGCGTGCCTATGCTGTGTTTCGCCTAGTGAGTGAGGGTACCGGAGGCCCATCCGGGGAGGAAGGGGATAAAAGGTTGGCAGCGCACTTGTAACTCCACTGGTGTTGCAAGTGTCCATGGGCGGCGGCAATTGCTTACCATCAGGTGATCCGCCTGCTCGCCTGCTACCTATCACATAAGAAAATTAAATCCGTTCAGTAGTTTTGGCGTGAAAGAGTAACAGATGGACAGACATAGTTAGTTTCGCATCTATAATATTAGTTAGGAACTTAGGATTAGGATAAATAAATAAATAAACCATTCCTTCTGTGGTATTACTCCGTTCAAGCCGACCCATTCATGCCGAAGCGTAGCTCTCCCACAGTAAATATTGTATGGCGAAAAAAATTTCGACAATCCTTTATTGATTCTTTTACCGAAAACACAAGCGATTATACTTCTCATATTTGGAGACCGGGGTTACTTTTCTGTTGCTTGAGTATCCTGCTTTACTCAACCGCCTGATAACCATAACAATGCAAGTTCCCTGCAGTCATAAACGCAACAAATGCTGTTAGTACTTTTTTTAAACGTATTTACTTTATAAGAATGCACCTTAAGGGGCTATATGAATGAAACTAGCGCCGCCAGCCTATTTACACTGATTGTGGAGAAAATACGATATTTTTTATGAAAACAAAACATTACAGACTTAGATAAAAGTCAATTGAATTTTTCAAGATGCAATAAAGTATATAAAACACGCGACAAGTAAAAATAATGTCAATTATTGCTAAAAGTGGCCGTTTTTAGCAATAATTAACACTATTGTTTCTTCTCGCGTGTTGGAAATATTGTATTGCATCTTGAAAAATCCAATTTACTTGGATCTAAGTCTGTAATTTTTATTTTCTTCAAAAATATCATATTTTCGCCACAATCAGTGTAAATGGGTTGGCGGCGCTAGTTTCATTCGTGTAGCCCCTTAAGTGGATAAAAACAAGTGTTGAAAGTTTCATTAGGCGTTGCGGTAAAGTTGGACTAAAGTAGATAGGTATATTTAATTGAAAAGTTCGGGCTATAAGTTTAAGTTTACTAAATATAAAAACTATTTAAAAGATCTATCAACTGGATCGATAGAGTTGATGCAATAGCTATAAATAAATGCGCACGCGCCAGACAATCCACACAGATCATGTACTCACAAACTAGGGCATTCCCAGTATTATGTGTACAGGGTAGATAACGAAACTGGGTCTCCCTGCACACCCAGACCCGAGACCATTTACAGGGTGTAGGTATCTCGGATTATATTTTTCTTTTATTGTATAACTGAATCCTGAACAGACGGCCTCGATGGCGCAGTGGCTAAGGTGTTCACCCGAAGCGCGAAAGGTCATTGGTTCGATTCCCGGTTTAGGAAACTACATTTTCTAAGTTGTCTTGGGTCTGGGTGTGCTGGGTTGACGCCCCCAGTTAATTATCGTCATCTGTAGCCTTACTATGAGTTTAAAATACTATCCTCGCAATCGAAAACTATCGCTTTGTCTCTTTTATTGTGATGCGTTTGAAAGAGACAGAGCAATAGTTTACGTTATGTCAGTTTTAGCTGTCAACTCATGGTAGCGCTACTGGTACTCATAGTAGAAGGGTTGCCCTAGCTTGAGACCAGTTTGATTGGTGCGATTGTCTGAATTTTATATTTACAGCTCTTATAATTTAGTATGTACACTGATCTTATACAATGCACACACAGCCAATAACGAATTTACATTTACATCCTTTTATCTACGTTTTCTACCAACCATTCTGAACAACATTTGATTTAGGTCTTTTAAAATTCGCGTAAAATAACTGAAGGCGACAGACGGCGAACGAGCAGACGTATCACCTGATGGTGAGCGATTTTTGCCGACCTTTAATGTCTTTTTTCATTAATTGGGCTTCCGGTACTCTCACTCACTCAAACAATAACAAAGGTGCTTCTTGACGCAGGTCTTCTGTGAAATATGGCAAAAGCACTATTCCACTAAAATACTTATAGAAGTACACCATCTAAGTGTTTTTAAAACAAACATTTCCTTCAGAATTTTAGATGTCTCGCTGAAATATAGTTATACAGGGTGTATCTCTGAACATTTACTTCTTTAAATGTTGTTCAGAAAGTTTGATAGAAGACGTGGTTAATGGAATGTAAATGTTCTCAGAAACACCCTGTATATTCCCGCTCCCACCTGGACTGCATTAGCGGATGCAACAGCAAAGAATAACCAACTATTTCTCGTCGATGGTGGCGCCCTCTTTTTACTACCAGAATAACATTAATACTGGAAATAGCACTTGTTCCTAAGTGCTGAGCCGGTAGGGCTGTCAGGCAATTGTCGGTTTTGTGAACAGCCGAAATATGTAATGTGATAGATTTTACAGAATACAAATGGTAATTTGGAATGATACTTAGTTCAAGAAAATAAAACCAAAAATGTAGATAACTTTTATTCATGAAGAAAGAACATTAATAAACAGATTCATCAGAGATAACTTTTTCAAGCAGGGGATGTTATAGACTAAAATAGAAAAATACAGCTAGTGGTTGCTATAGCCAGTTAGGTAAGATTTTATCTTAACTTTTGGGGGAGGGTTTTAACAAGGCCGAAAATAAAATTACTTACTTATATTCATTTTTGACCTGGACGGCATATTACGAGTCACTTTTCCAAACACTTTTATTAGTAAGTATGATTGGATTAAGAATAACGAAGTTTATTATATTTTGTGACATTTTTAGCATACTAAGCTACGTATCACTTATCAAATATCCAACCCAGGTAAAAGTGTTTGTTCGGGCAACCCTGCGTAACTAGGGCACGGTGGAAGACAAAATAGAAAAAAAATACAAGTACATCTAACGGGCCTTTTTACACCATAAATATACGCTATAAATGGGTCAACGGCGAGGAGGAAAAAAAGCACAGTGGGCAGAGTGCAGTGAAGTAAAGTACAGTAAGGTACACTAAAGTACAGTATGCTATACTACAGTAATGTACGTACACTAAAGTACAGTAAATAAAGTCAATTTAAAGTCAAATTCTATTATAGTCAGTCAGTAAAAAAAATTAAACTCAAAATTGGTGATTTCGCAGATAAAAACGCATTTTTGTAACGTAAAGAACCGGTACACCTCAAAATCCGCACTCTTGCAATCGACGTGAGCGACACGTGCGATCCTCCTTCTTTCGAACTAACACGATTTATGAAGTGTGGTGATTGATTGTCATTCCATCCTCATCATCTTAATGGTTGGCGATCTAGCACTGTGCGTTTTTCCAGGAATTTTCTCCCGCGAACCTCAGTCTTGTGGTATAGTTTAGCTGTGGCAGTATTTCCTGACGGCTATGACTTAGGGACCTTCAAGAAACGAGCGTACTCCTTCTTAAAAGGCCGGCAACGCATCAGCGACCTCTCTGATCTCGCAGATGTTCATGGGCAGCGGTGATTACTTACCAGCAGGTGACCCGCTTGCTCGTTAGCCGCCTCTAGTATAAAAAAAAGTGGAATTCAAGATTATTAATATGTTTTTTTTTTAATTTTGCTCGTACTTCACTGTTGTGTTATGCACTGTGGCAGTAATTAGTTCATGCGAGCTATCTCGTCCCATCGGCAAGCGTTCTGATTGCGGACCTTTATACTGCCAATAATAATTATTACAGCAATCATTTCTTTATAACCCTGCGGTTATAAAAACTCGATAAATTCACCATATCTATACCATAGAATTAGATTACACATCAAAGTATACAAAACTGTCAAATTTCTTCAATCGACTATCATCTTACTGGCAAGAACATTAGGCTGAATATAGATTAAGGATATTTGACAGGTTATGGTAACCTAATGTGTGGCTGATTGTACAAGAAGGACAATGTCATTTATCATAATCATAATTTAAGCCAATAAACGTCTACAGCTGGACATAGGCCTCCCCAATGATCTCCACACAGACCGGTCCCGTGCCGCTCGCATCTAAGTCTACATCTAGTACTTCTTCTTCCGTACGGGATTTTCCGGCAATTAGGCTTCAGTAGCACTACCATGAGTTTGAAATACTATCCTCGCTATCGAAAACTTTCGCTTTGTCTCTTTCATTGTGATGCATTTGAAAGAGACAAAGCAATAGTTTACGTTATGTCAGTTTTCGATGTCAACTCATGGTAGCACTACTGTTGTGCTCATTTCGCGTGCGGAGAGTGATGTCAGCCGGTCTTCGCTCCAACTAGCCTCTAGGAAACCTGACAGTGCTTTCGCGCTGCTGAAGATCTCCTGGAGACTACGTAGGTTCCCCAGCTAATGCGTCCGGCAGCTGGCCACCCCTCTGCACTCCAGCAGGATATGGGTTACGTTTAGTCCTTCTCCATGCATGTTTTGTATAGAGGGCTGTCTGTAACACCCAGATTAAATAGATGTTTGTTAATGTTCCTATGCCCCGTCAGAGGACAAGCACAAAATAACAATTGACACAGAAGGCTGACTACCCACTAAGAGCTAAAAATATGTCATGTACTCACGCTAACGGCCTATTCGACCACATTAATCCTAACATATAACATAAGATTGTCGAACTGTCGAGGTCTGTGGTAGAGGCCAGCTACATGTACTCATGCCGGGCAACAAACCCTAGCATATGTCTATGAACTCTTCTAAATTCAAAATCAAGGCTAAGTCAGACTTCTGTGTCAGTCTTTATTTTGTGGCACAAGTCAGTAAGCGTAAGCTTGACTTATTTAGCTGTAGAAATTGTCTAGAGACTCGGTTGACGATGTAGTAGGTAGTTTATTATGTGGTTTAAGTCTACAACCGCGGAGTGTGACCTGTTGCGTCTCTAAATGCAACAGGTGACGTCGTAAATCATGACCCGTGACCTGGGTCTTGTTAGTGTGACCTAGATCTGACCACGGAGCGCTGAACCGGCTGTGCGTTTGCGTCAATATCGACCGACTTGGTTTTATTTGAAAGGCTGATTGATACTTACTTACTTAACTACTCCAGTGGCTCAGCGGGTCTTGGCCTCCGGAACAAGTGAACGCCACTTCGGTCGATCCTGCTCTAGGTACTTGTTGCCTGTCCTTGGGCTGAAGTTCGGTTGGTAGCACAGCACAGCTAGCTACTGGCTAAGTGCGAAGAACTCGCTGACCAAAGTAGGTTGTAGTCCTCCAGCATTTTGAGGGTTATGTGGCAGGTCAATACCCTATCCACGTAAAAAGAATACCGTTACGAAACCTAATAAAGATCTGATTGATAAGGTTGTCGAATCTGCAAAAAAGTACTGTTAGATAAGTCGCACTAAGTAAAGTCATACAACACCTCATACTCGTATTTTGACCTGACTCCGTACTAAGTAGCTTAAGCATTTGAGTTAAAAATATCAGACAACAGAGGAAACATAAATGTAGTTATTAAATACTTATACCACCCAGATACTGAAGAAATTTCTGTTAGATCATAACTAAATACACTTCAGGGTGTATATGAGACCATTTACTGGTCAGATCTAGGTCACACTAACAAGACCCAGGTCACGGGGCATGATTTACGACGTCACCTGTTGCATTTTTGGTTCTAAATAAACATTTCTTCTTTCTTAAACCACGTCTTTTACCAACAATTCTGAGCAACTTTTTGTTACGCCCACAGCGCTGTCATTACCTAGTAGTTTTACAACTATAGATATTTTGACTTTCTTCTTGACTTTGTTTTTACAAAATGTAGTATTTTATTTACGACCCTTATGATTTGTAATTGGCGTTAATTTCCTTAAATGCCAAATAACGTTATTTTACGAATGGAGTCTTCATTGGCGGTTCTCTTTTAACGCTTCAAAAGGGTTTCCATGATTGGATCTGCTATATATCTGTCCTCATTTTTAATGTGTAAACTTAAAGAATTCAAATTTATAGGTGGTACTATAAAAGAAAGGATTGTTCAAAACTATTTCTATCGCCTCCATTGTTTTACTACGTGTTAAAATGATACGATACAGCCGTCCATCTTTACGAGCAGTGCCGTAGGGGTGGGACCCGACCATGCGTTTTTGTCATTCAAGATTTTAAAAGCTTTTATTAAAATGCTCTACTCGACGTTGGTAGAGTGAAATGTGCTCGTTATAGCACGATAGCAGCCATTATTGTAAAAAAATGCTCTAAAAACAGATAACATTTTTTTCCTTAAAAAATAAATCTATCGACTTATAGCCTCATTAGACACAATTTATGTAATAATAAAAGCTTGTCGCTTCGACGAGTTTCCAAATGTCATAGAACAAAATTAAATATTGTTCACAAGGTTGTTGGTGGAAGCGGTGATTATAACCGTCTTATTTGTTTGATATTCATCGCTATTTTTGACGCATTGTTTCACATCCCTACACGTGTTGGATTGAAAACAAATCGTAAAAACTTCATGGTCTATCGCCAGCTGTCGGGTCTCATCCACGAGAATGTATGGACAGTGCCATATGAATCCAAATAATAATATAGGTCTCTAGGTACCTAGGAACTATCTTACTATGTATAGGTTGCATAGGTTGAATAGAATATTATGTACTAATACAGGATACATCTGAAAACATTTACATCCCTTTAGCCACGTTTTTTTTTCCAATCAATCAAAAAATCTTTTTCATACAAAGACAGTCACGTGATTTGTTCATTTTTGTATGGGGAGTTAAAAAAAAGTTTGGACGTCTTTTCAAAAGTCGTAGAACAAATGTCGAACACGTGGTTCAAGCAATGTAAATGTTCACGGATTCACCGGTATATCTAAGAATAGTAACAATTTTCCATTCTGAATTTACCTCTACAAAAATACTGCAACAAATAAAATTAAGAGCAGGAGCGGCCTTTCATTCGGTGAAAAATCAAATTTTTCATTTTCGACGTATTGAAATTCTCGTGGGGAAAATTGGCAGTGATCAGAGACAATAGAATGTTTCCCGCGCCAGCGAATTGAATTATTTCCCAAAATGGCGGATGAACGAGATTACCGCGTACAGGGCCCGTTGCACCGAAACGAGGATGCGAGAATCAATAGATGAGAGCTATATACGGTGGTGCATTCCTCCCACTATTTTGGGGTAAAAAGTTCTAGTAGGGTACCGAGGTAGGCCTACATAATATTTAGTAGCCACAAGAGGAGCGAAGTTGTAGTGTCCGTTCTATATTCTTATCTTCACCAGCAGCATATATCTGCCTACTGCAGAGTATATACCTCTCCAATTTCTCTCTAGTTCCTTCTGTAGTGGTTCTTCCTGGACCACGCTGCCCCAGCCTCCAGCTTTGATATCGTTGGACCATCCGGCAGTTTATCCGCCAACACTCCACTTTTTTTTTTGTTTATTGGCCTGTATTGTGTTCAGGATACAGTTAATTTTGCCAATGTCAAGTGATTAAAGAGACACGTTCCTTTGAAAATTGGTCGGCGACAGAGCTTATTCTCTTTAAAACACTCCTCTTTCTGTCCCTATGTCTTTAGATGCTACTTATCATCTGTCAAGATGCAAAGATCCACTCAGGCAACATAACTCAAACTCAACAGTACCTACTTATTCAAAAAGTTCTGTCGGAACTTATTTTTTTGCTGATTAGTTAGGTAAGCAGTTTTTTTAATAAGTAAGAGCCTTGTGTCATAGTTTTCTGCGAGTAAAAAATCGTAAATTATTTTTAAAAACTAACAACTTTTAGCAATAATAACAAGAAGTTATGACAATTTGTGCTATAAAATGGTCAGTTCAATTATTTATCTAATAAGTAGGTAGCCCGAAATATCTTCTCTGGTCTATTTTTACTTATAATATTAGGTACCAACCTAGGTAACAGGTTAAGTGGAAACTAATATCTATGCAGACACATTAATCGTGGAAAACTTTAAGACGAGCCTGGGAACCCGGCTAGGCGAGGGAGGCGGTGGGTGGTTCTAGGCTTCAGTTCTAGGAAAAGTTGGCGTACACCGATTTCAGGAATTGGCTCCGCTCTATGACGTCAATGCCCAGGCAAGCTAGGGTGGGGGACAGAGACGATTCCATATTTAATTAACAAAATTTTAAAGTTACCTGAGAAATTAATAAACATTGACACAAATTAATTTCCGAGTCGAGGCACACTGTGTCCTGATATATAGCTGAGCGGGGACCTTTTTGGTGCCTTTTATAATATACAACTTTAGTACGAGTACCTACATAAATTTTATAATCAAATAAAAAAAAATCTTGAAGTAATTATTTCAATTTGTCTCGTGGCAATTCTCAAATCCAATATTCATCTGAAATTGACTTCAGAATCTTAGGTTTTTTATTTATCTACATATTAGGAAGACCAGGATTTTACAATAGCAGTAATTTCAGAAAAATCGCTTCTTATAGGTTTACGCAGATAAAAAATAATTTAATAAAATTTTTTTGGTTAGTGTCTACCGTACCTGTTCGTTAGGATCCGGTTTACCAAAGATACAGTTATAAAACCTCGAAAAGTATGACAAAAAGGTGACGAAAAACTCATGTACAGAGGAAGCGCCGGGATTTGAACCCGGGTCACCCGTCTCGCGACAGGTGCTCTGCCCACTGAGCTACGCCCCCCAACAGTTAATGGGGCGAATTCATCCACTAGTTCAGTCTAGCTCGCGCTTGTGTGAGAGGGATGACGAAGTACTACCAGTACTACGCTCCCTGGGAGAGAAAAAGAGCACACATAAAATGCACATTAGAAATGATTTTCCTTGTTCCTGATTTCAAATGTCGTTTGCCGTTTTGATTTGTAGTTCTTTTACCTAACACCTATGTACTGCTTGGATTTAACATTACTTTTATGCTACGTCGATGCGTTTCTTACATCGACAAAAATAGAAAAATGTAGTTATGCTCTGCATGCAGCTCAGCTCACGTGGAGTCTGGTTTGCAACTAAATTATTTTTTTCAACGCTATGCCATAGATAAAGCCTCTCAAGCTATCCAAAAAGATTAATTCAAATTCGTTCAGTACTTTCTCATATTAGCGCAAACAAAAGTTTTAGTAGGTACTTAGAATTTCAAACTGAAAGCAAAACATCAGTGTTTTGTTTTCCTCACTTCGTACTGGTTTTGCCTTATTTATAAAGTGATGCTCTATAGACATCGACAAACCTTATATAAACCGAAAAGGCATAACATTAGCGCGATGCAATCAATGCCCAGCGCCATCTATTGGTAGACAGTGGAACTACTGTCCAGACAATAAACTAGTGAGGGAGGGTATTCTTCTTCTGTACTATTTATAAAGAGGTTAGTCTCATACTTAGTCCACGTCAGAGCTTATAGGTAAACCGAAAACACGAAACACTTGCGCAATGTAATTGACTCCCAGCGCCATCTATTCGTAGACAGTGGAACTACTATCACGACACTAAACTGAGGGAGGGTCACTATCAAAGATAAAAAGAAAATACTTCTTAATTTTCTAGAGCTAAATAAACATTTTATCCTTAGTAAATTGAATTTATTTCCACTTGTTAGTTTAATACCCCGCAGCAGAGTTTCACTGCACTTTCTCGGAAGAAATACGACGCACAAACTCATTTTGAAGCTTACTCGTACATAGCTCTTTACACCCTGTCCTTTATTGGGTGTAAAACTAACCGTGAGCTAGGTTACCTGACACCTACCTTGTGAGACCTAATAGTCCGGAGAATTTACAGGATGTTTCTCTGAAAATTTACATAGCTCTTAACGACGCGACGCGTTCTACCCATCATTATTCAATGAAGAAGATTACATTTTATTCAGCGACTTACTTAGAAATTAGTAGAAAAATTTTTCGCCTTCCATACAAAATGCCCATGTCCCGTGACCAACTTTGTTGTCTGCGACCTATCATATACCTAAATTACAAAAGGGGCTACACGAATGAAACTAGCGCCGCCAACATAATTATTTACACTGATTGTGGTGAAAATATGATATTTTTGAAGATAATAATACAGACTTAGATCCAAGTAAATTGGATTTTTCAAGATGCAATACAATATTTCTAACACGCGACAAGTAACAAAAGTTAATTATTGCTAAAAACGGCCACTTTTAGCAATAATTGACATTACTTATTGTTACTTGTCGCGTGTTTTATAAATTGTATTCTTGAAAAATTCAATTTACTTTTATCTAAGTCTGTAATGTTTTGCTTTCTTAAAAAATATCGTATTTTCCCCACAATCAGTGTAAATAGGTTGGCGGCGCTAGTTTCATTCGTATAGCCCCTTATGGGTCATCGCAAATGATTACTGAATCTTCAAAATAGTTTCAATGACGTCAGTTCCTTGAAAAGTGCAGCCAAGCGGTCAGGGACATCAACACGCCACTAAAAATTTCATAGACTGCCATATGCTGAAACTATATTTGGATCCTATATCGATCCTTTAGCAGAACAATACATAGTTAATTTTCACACCACTACGAATGCATTGTTTCGAGAGGAGGGGGCAGGGAGACGCTTTGTATGGGAGAGCGTACGGGGTGGATGAAAATAAAATTTACATACAAAATTAACTTTCCTATGTAGCGGAAACACAGGACACCTACACTAAACATTGAGACTCTGTTTCCACTAAAGCGGAGCGGACCGGAGTGAAATTAAGCAATAGAAGGAGCCTGCTCGAGTTTCTATGCGATTCTATTGGTGGGATTAACTCCGCTCCACCCTGCTTCGCTTCAGTGGAAATGCAGCCTTGGGCATATTATCGATGAGGGGTTTTGCAAATAAAAAACCTGATAGATGGCGTTACGTCTCCGTTAGGCAAAACTTGGCAAATATTGGTTGTTTTATTCGTGACATTAAATAAAATCCTCTAAACGTTATTCGGTTACGGCAGCCAATCAACGATCAGCCACGTAGGTAGGTACAGAAACATATAGTGTTCAAGTGTGTGCGCAGACACTGGTAGGAATCATCGTCATCATTTCAGCCAATAGACGTCCACTGCTGGACATAGGCCTCCCCCAAAGTTCTCCACACAGATCGGTCCTGTGCCACCCGCATCCAATGGACTCCCGCGACCTTCACCAGATCGTCGGTCCACCTGGTGGGAGGCCTGCCACGGCTGCGGCCTCCTGCACGTGGCCTCCACTCAAGGACCTTTCCACCCCAACGGCCGTCTGTTCTTCTCGCAATGTGCCCTGCCCATTGCCACTTCAGCCACGCAATTCTTTGGGCTATGTCCGTGACCGTAGATCTCCTGCGGATCTCATCATTTCTGACACGATCACGCAAGGAGATTCCGAGCATAGCCCTCTCCATTGCCCTCTGAGTGATTTTGAGCCTTCTTAAGCGGCCCATTGGTACTGGTAGAAATAGAAATAAAAAAAATCTTCTTTCAAGTTAGGTCCATACAGAACACTTATGAAGGTACACTCTCTATACCTACCTTTACTCTCTTAATTCGATGGGAATAGTGATCGGGTGCAGGACCAACATTTTAACGTGCTTTCCGAAGAGTGGGGATAAATATATAATATAATTATTCTTGTAAATAACCTATCAATCTTTTGATGTCTCTAATTATACAAAGTCAATATTGGATCAGTCCGTTCGCGTTGAGCCTTTGCGCAAGGTGAATTGTAATATTGGCCGTTAGTACGAGTACATACCTACCTGTGAATTCAGACTAGTAATAAACGGTTCCAAGGCTAATAGACTTAAGCGACATTTTTGTAGATATTGAGATACATACTTACATATAGATTTTGTAGATGTCGATTAGCTTCTAAACTAGATTTTTAATCCACCACAATTTCGGTTAACGTTACAATGTACCTTACACATATTTTTGGTGTAGCAACTTATCATAGTTTAGCTATGTTTTGTTTAGTATTAATCGTGCATTGTTGTAGCTCTGTCCTGCCTACCGAATTAAATAAAATATAAATAAATTCACACAACATCTCATACATTGACCTGACTCCGTACTAAGTAGCTTAAGCACATATTATGTTACGGATATCAGACAACAGAGCCTATGAGATATGGTGCCTGACCCTTCGCCTTAAAAGGTGCCTGAATATTCTATAATATCGATCATCCAGTAGCATCCACTGATTGCATGGACGTCGGTAGAACACACACAGCTGCGTTTATTTTTAGTTGCCGCCGGCAAGTAAAAGGAAAACGCTGGGGCCCATCAATGTCACCATTCAATTATACCCAGACATAGCTTGTCAAAAACGAGGGTAGGAGACATCAAGGGGTTAAGGTTACGGGTATGAAAAGGAGCAAAACTCCGACCGTACCAGCAAACTGAAGTGGCAGTGGGCTGGTCACATTAGAACTGACAACCATTGGAGCTATAAAGTCCTTGAGTGGAGACCGCGACTCGGTAAACGTAGTGTTGGACGCCCTGCTACAAGATGGGATGACGACATTTGAAGGCTGGCTGGAGTGAGCTGGATGAGAGTGGCCGAAAATCGGGAGCGGTGGCGTGCATTGGGGGAGACCTATGTCCAGCAGTGGACGAGTGTGGGTTGCTGATGAAAGGAGCGAACGACTTCTATTATCAAGGCCCAAGGGTATCCGTCTTAATTGTATCCACCAAAAGAGACTCTCTCCCCTCAGGACACAATTTACTGGCAAACTTGGAAGTTCCTAAACAGGCTGCGCACTCGGGTCGGCCGCTGTAGGGATAACCTGAGTAAATGGGGATGCGCGGACGCATCAAGCAATGTGTGCGAGTGCGGCGCTGCCTACCAAACCATGACTCATCTCCTGACATGCTCTTTATGCCCAGACAGCTGCAGTATGCGGTGAACTTCTGCAACCTACCGATAGCGCATTCGTTATGGCGGAGTATTGGGCTGGTAAAATTTAATATCTTGATGCCATCGACACGACAAGAAGAGAAGACTTCTTTCATGACAAATATAATGTAAATAATATGCTTGGGATAGACAGCTACCGGTGGTGTGTAAGACAATTCTAGCCCATTCAAGCTGTACTATATAATGTAGGTTTAATGGTTTATATTATGATTTAATTGTAAACTTAATATTTTAAAAACTACTTTAGATGGATTGAAGAAGATCTCCATACTTACATGTAAATCATGTTTATTTTGTCTGGTAAGGAAACCCCAGGATTTTAATATTTTTTTTTTGTTATGTATATAACTTTTTTTAATTAATTCTACTTAATTGTGAAATTAAAAAACTAAATAACACTGCGACCGCTGTCCCCTTTAAGATACCTAAAAGGGAACAGCAATAATAAAAACGCATAGCCGTGCTTCCGAAAGCCATAAAAGCTCGTTACACGTGCAACCGTGTTTCTAGTTCAGAAATAAAATAGAGGAAAGGGCGCGTAATTGCAAGGAAACTTCAAACGTTTTGTCACCTCAGTGCACAGCTCTTAGCTTACCTAGGATATAGGTCAGCGTTTCTTAAAGAGTTTTCTGTTTGGGGTCGCGGGGTTTCGCTTACAGCCGTGCACTCACGGGAATTAAATCTTAGAAAGCGTTGTTTTCTCGCTGACCCGCCGCGTCCGCCCATTTGATACGCTAGAATACTTACAGCATCTTGTATCCACACAGAGAGAGGTATGCAATTTAATTACACTGTGAAATGATTACTTACTATTTTGTTAAAAAAATATATTTTGGCAAAATGTATAAGTAGTGCATTTCTTTTTGTAAAATCGAATCTGAGTAAAACTAAGAAGTTAAATGACTTTCCAAACGATTAAACAAGCAACGAGCTCTTAATTTTCAAAAAAGAGGAAAATCTGCCATCGTAACGATAATCTCTCGTAACTCCTTTCACCGCACCACTGTCTTTTCGCCAGAATCCAAAGGTTAAATGGTAGATAATGCTTCTTGGTATTAAGTTCGCCTATTGTAACAAATGTTGGTGCAATAACGTTTAACTAAATAAATGTCAAGTAAGTGTCAAGAAAAGTATTCAGCAGCGCTACCATGAGTTGACATCGAAAACTGACATAACGTAAACTATTGCTCTGTCTCTTTCAAATGCATCACAATGAAAGAGACAAAGCGATTGTTTTCGATAACGAGGATAGTATGTGATAGTATTTCAAACTCATGGTCAGGCCACTGATATATCGCTGCGCACGGACACTCGCTTACTCAGCCTTAGTCCGCGGTTTCTATGGTCTAAATCAGCGGTCGTCACACTTTACTGCTCAAGAGCCACACATAACAATGTGAGCACTAAGGTCCGGGCCGCATTATATGTGAAGTACGGATGTGTAGTTACTATTAATTAAAGGAATCTACTTTACCGCGGGCCGCAGTTTAACGACCACGGGTCTAAATGTTGGGAAACTATGACCTAGGCATTGAATACAGCGCAACAACTTCTTCACTGCATTGCAATATTTCCGAGCGGCTGACAATCAGAAGAGTGGTGGCAAACGGGGGTGACGTGTTGAGGCACGTCATACTCTGGCACTTGGTGTTGGCACCTAGTGTTATCCCAGTCATGCCTACGATGCTTTGGTATATCTACAAGAGGTTTCTGGAGCGTAAGCTATTTGGGAAAAGGTGGTTTCTTCACCTGCTTCTTGCTGATCATGAGGTGAGGTTTATGTTTCCCAGTGAATACCTTCCCCGCATGCTGTCACAATGTTGTTTATAAAGTGGTTACAGATTAGCGTATATTTCTGCGCGTATATGGGTGTTGTGCCCAGTGCTGTAACTAGCCCTTTATGCACCCGGTGCGTGCTTTTGTTGTTTCAATATCGCTTCAAATTGCGATACAGTACAGTAGGGCGGTCTGGTCATTTCTGCGCCCCTGAAGGGTCTGCGCCCAGTGCCTGGGCACCGCAGGCACCGCCCTATTTACGGCACTGGTTGTGCCTTGCGCGTATGTGAGCGTCTTTCCGCGTGTTTACGTGGACTGACGTTTCCATAGCAGCGTCAGGGTTCTGTAGCTCGTAGGATAACCAACACCTCTACACGTACTTCCTAAAATCGAGTTTAGGACGCCCGCCCGCCGAAGAATAAAATAAAACATAAAACGGAAATTAAAACCAATGGCATTGGAAATTATAGACTATTTAGGTACTATTATTTACTCTAATTTTTGATTATGCGAATTAATTTGATGCACAATGTCAAATTATCATCCTACATTTGGAAACGCATTTTTTGGCACAATGAAGTGTTTTTTGACATTTTCCGATAGTACAGTATTGTATGTACAACGCCCCCCAGACAATATCACTGATACGCCTTCTGATTATAATCTTACTGTAAAAGGAGCAAGAGTGACCGGCGGACTAGGTATAAGTATGATTTGATCTCGGTAACTCAGTGATTTTACACTTTCTAGTATCATCATCATCATTGTTTCCCTGCCCTGTTCCCAGGTTATCTGTGCTCGGTGCAGTATGTTTTCTTCTTCCATTCTTCCCTGTCATTCGTCATCGTATCATCCACCCCCTTTTCAGTCATGTAAAAAGTTTTGGCATTTAGTTTTATAGTCGGCCGCCTGCCTGACACCAACCCTCCTTGGGAACGCCCTATAGTGCTAGCTGGTGACGCACCGGGCCAAAACTCCCTCAGTCGACTTTTACGACAACCCAGGGTCGGGAAGGGGCTGGCACATTCTATGTTTTTCTTTGCTCCGAGGCCTTTACACTTTCTAGTATATACTGGGGGTAAAAAAATACTGCTGTTCTAACTGCAATACCTAATGTGCTTTTTCTCTGCAATATTTTTTTATTACACTATAGGCCAACGCTTGAACAGAATAGCACCTGTAGGAAAATGACGATGAGGTCTCGGATGTCACGTGTTTGCCTAGAAGATGCTTGTTCACTCTTGCCTTAAAGATGTCCAAGTTATAATTTAGGATATTGTTAATGCGTCGAAAATCAAGGCTAGTTGCTATTCTGTTTGTCCTTTGAAATGCTCCATGCCATAGGGCACTTGGAATAAAGTCGATGTTGATGGTGACATATCGGGGCCACCATATCCTCCAAAGTCAGAATAATAACATAAAACCCAAATCCATTTCCGAACTAATATCAATTAAAAGGCCGGCGAACTCTCCCCGAATAGACTACAGTTGACTGGTTGAAATGTTTATGGGCGGGTGAGTGATGGCGCTTTCAACTGGGGATATCCGATTCGAATCCGCGTTGAGCTCGGTTTTTGATGAGATCTGTTTTGCCGTTTGTTGGGTAAACATTTAGATGGCTTGTGAAAGTTTGTAAAAATTTAAACTATAGAATAGATTTTAGAAAATAGGTTCCTGTTTATATAATTCAGGAAACAAAATCTGAATTCTTCTTTTGTTAATTTCTGTAAATGTGATAAGTTCAAAACTTTAGTAAAGTAGGTACCTAAGTAGATGTAGTAGCTACATATTTTTTAAGTGACATTAAATTTTTAGTCGCAATAATAATTATTGACAACAATGATTGTTACATAAGCAAAAAAAAAATATCACATGATCAATGGACAGCCCCTTGCTTGAATTTTGCAATTTGTCTAATCAAAGTGTCGATTTGTTACTTACTTATTGATTTTTATATCATAATATTTAAGTACATAAATAGACTTTAAATAAGTGTGATTCAATCGACGCTGACTACAAACAGTTGGCAGCTCTAGTACACTCGTCGTAGTAAACATCCGTCAGACTACAAAAGAGACTTTATTTATAGACTGGCAAAGGATAAGATCGCATATCAGCTGCGATGGGGATCATTTTAACTATGCTAACACTTGTTTCCTTTTATATCGTAAGTAAAGTTTCCCATTTCGGATAATTTCTCAATTGGTAGATAGATACAATAGACATATTTTTGCATCATTTGATTTCTCAATCAAGATAAATGAATGATTTTGCACCTCTCTAGTCTTTGTCACCACACACGTTCTTTCGTCCGTCCGTTATTAATTCATTTTCGCCAAAAGACCTTAGTTCCATTGCACGGTGGCCTGCAGATCAAGTTACTACAATCTGTCAAATTTCTTCAATCAAACCTCACTTTTATGTCAAACGTGTTTGGTTCAATATCAACTGAGGAAATTTGACAGATTGTAGTAACTTGATGTGCTGGCCACTGTACCTTAGAGCAGAGCAACAGCTTTAAGCATTGTGCGTGCTGCCACACATCAAAGTATACAAAACTGTCATATTTCTTTAATCGATTCTCATCTTATTGTCATACCTACACATTAGGTTGAATATCAATTGAGGAAATTTGACAGCTTGCGGTAACCTGATGTATGGCTGACTGTACCATGCAGGTAGGCACCTAACAGGCTGACATTCCAATTATCGCATTAAAATCAAATTCATGAAACCGTGCTTAGTTGATTACAATACAAATGGCGGTTGATACAATTCGAGCTCCATTGTTCCGTAGTGATGCGAATTTTGTCACTCGGATCTTTGAATTTTGTTACTTTTTTTTATGTGATAGGTAGCAGGCGAGCAGGCGGATCACCTGATGGTAAGCAATTGCCGCCGCCCATGGACACTTGCAACACCAGTGGAGTTAAAAGTGCGCTGCTAACCTTTTATCCCCTTCCCCCCCAAGTGGGCCTCCGGTACCCTCACTTACTCGGCGAAACACAGCACAGGGGCTGCTTCACGCCGGTTTTCTGTTAACACTTACTTACTTCTATTAACACTGCAATGGTTCTGCTACTTTCTATTAAGCTAGGGTCGTGTATAAAGACTGTCAAAATTTAGTTCTTCTGACCCAATTGCGTATTTGGTAACTTAGTGACCCTGCTTCGTACGCCAAAGGTCATGGGTTCCATCGTCACCCTGGACAAACCTTCGTGTGATAAATACTTGTGTTTGTTCAGTGTCTGGGTACAGTATAAAAAATATGTATGTATTTAAGTATTATATTTGTGATCCTCTGTTGTCTGATATTTGCACACAAGTGCTTAAGCTACTTATTACGGAGTTAGGTCAATGTATGAGATGTTGTGTGAATTTATGTGATGTTATGTTGTGAGAAATGTGATTATTAGAGGCTTCGTCACATCTCTTCTGCTATACAGACCACACCCAGTGCTTCCAATTAGGATAGTTAATAATGCCTCAGAGATTGTAACCGCCACTGTTGGCGAATTGTTGCGGTTGCAAATATTCCTGTAAATTTGTATTACTGTGTTCTGACTATAGATCCGTGGTCGTCAAACTGCGGCCCGCAGACGTTATTTGTGCGGCCCGCGATAAAATATATTTTTTTAATTAACTGTCAACTATTTATATTCGTACTTATCAAATTTCATGTAAATCAGATTAGTGGTTTTTGAGTAGACAAGTAATAGACCTACATTTTTGCATTATATGAATAGCATGGACTACTATGGATAAGTATGCAAAAGCTCTTGAAACGCATTGACATATACTGCGGCCCGGGCCCTGGTGCTCACAGTTATGTGTGGCCCTTGAACAGTAAAGTGTGACGACCGCTGCTATAGATCGATCGTCGATCGGATTAGTTGGACTGGTCTGGTAGCTTTTTGACTGACCAATCGATTGACTTCATCGGTCGACGTATAAATTATCGGACACCGTACCTACGTTTGGTAGAATATAAGGATCGATGGATGTTTACTAACCCTTTCAGACCGACGACGAAACACAAAAAAACTGTTTTTTGGGTAAAACGTCCCTAGCTATTATTACAATATGTACAGTGGCCAGCACATCAAGTTACTACAATCTGTCAAATTTCCTCAGTTGATATTGAACCAAACACGTTTGACATAAAAGTGAGGTTCGATTGAAGAAATTTGACAGATTGTAGTAACTTGATGTGCAGGCCACCGTACTTATATAACAAATTTGGAGTCAGTTTTCCATTTACCGTTCGCTATCTTAGAAAATAGCAACCCACACTAGCAAATTAAATTCTGGAAACCACACAATTATTTGGGCGGTTCTGAAAGGGCGAATCTAATTTTAACCATAGAGATTTAATTGATGTTCGATTTTGAGGTCTGGTAGAAACTATTGATATTCGTCGACTACTACTTACCATCAACCGGTGCCTTCCATTGACAATCGGTCTTTTAACATCCTAAGAATGATCTAGGTAACTATATCCCTACCGGATACGACCTGCACGGACACATTTGGCCCCTTCACTTTATATTCGGTAAAAGCCAAATAGCGCTCTCATTCGAATGGAGCCTTCTTAGACACATTTAATGCGTTCACACTGTAGGCACAAAATAATTACACACAGAAAGGAGGCTGCCCACTAAGAGCTAAAAACGTGTCATGTACTCACGCATTCACTAACGGGGAAATACGCCTTTTCGACCACATTAATCCTAGCCTATGACATAAGATTGCCGAACTGTCGAGGTCTGTGGTAGAGGCCGCGCGTTTATGTACTCATGCCGGGCAACAGCCCCAGCATATGACTACGAACTCTTCTAAATACAAAATCAGGCTGAGTCTAAGTTCTGTGTGTAATTATTTTGTGCTGTAGGTATTTAGGGATTTTATGGTCGAAGATTGACTATATTTACATATGGCGGGAGAAATACGAAACTGTTTATGAAATAATGAAAACTGGTTTCCACATTTTCAATGGACGTTTTGTCGTAATCGGGCACGGTGGTTAACCCATATTTTATCAACGGACAGTAGTAGATCAAAGCTTGGAAAACGGGTTGATGGATTTGGTGGGATTCTATGAGAATGACTGTACTCTAGTATCTATTTCTGGCTAGACGTGCGTACTAGATACTATGAAACACGTTTGTCACTCTTTCACAATTCACATACATTGTCTAATATTACAAAAATACCTAACCTAATAAATAAAAATGTAACTTATAAATATGTAGGTATTTAGCTACTAATTTGAAGCTAACTTGGTAAAACTTCTCAGTTAGTCCAAATAAAGTCATAAAATCTGATAGATTAGGTATAAAAATAAGTAAACTTTATTGAAAAATCCTTAAAAAAAGACTTGGGTATTAACTAATTAATACTTTACGTATTTAGGCAGACGTAGATTTTACTAAAGATTCATTTCTTTTATCAAACATTCATGCATTAATTTGTTAGACTCCCTAATTTCTGAAACATGGTGCAAGCGTGCCCCGAGCTTGGAGCTTACAGCTTTGGAGCTTTGCGAGCTTACGCGTTCGATGTGGTAAGCGATTGCCTCCCCCTTTCCTCACAATTGGGCCTCCGGTACTCTTACTCACTTGACGAAACGCAGCGCAGGCGCTTCACGCCGGTTTTCTGCGAGGCCGTGGCCCATTCATGCCGAAGCGTGGCTCTCCCACGGATAAAAATGGGGTCCCGTTCCTTTTAGTTTTGGTTAATACCAAGCATGCCTAATCCAAGCATCATTTACATAATTGCCAGCGATTTAACCAGATTAGCCAGAGACGGAATGTAATACGAAATTTTGTTGTCCATATTTTGTGGCTAACGGTGAACATTGAGCGGCTAAAAATGAAACTCTTATTTTTGGCGTGGGAATTCGGATGTATATTTAGAAACGGGCTATTGGAGATCAAATAAAAATACTTCATTTTGAATAACTAAAGCGCATACTTACTTATATATTTTATGTTTGGCGCAGTTATTTATAGTTACGAAGATCCCTGTGGTAGGTTACTTAAAAATAAGAATAAATTAATTGACAAAATAAAGTATCCTACAAATTCTTAGTCCCTATAGATATTTTACCAGGCTCACAGCTTAAAGGATTGTACCGAGGTATCTAGTGACTACAGTTTAACGAATCTTACGGACTTAAATCTCTTAGCTTCGGTTTATCCGTGAAAGTTTATAAGTATGGATGGATGTTATTGAAATCGTATTGGATTGGATTTTAATGAAACTTTACAATAAATAGCTTAACAGAATAACACTTACGCTACAATTTATATAAATACTAGTGGCCCGCCCTAACTTCCGTAATTCAGAAACGAACCAATAGATGGCGCTGTGCTCAATTACATCGCGCAAGCGTTTCTTGTTTTCGGTTTACCTATAAGCCTTGTCGTTGTCTATAGAAGTTATTTCTTTATAAATAGTATAGTATAGAAGATATAGATACTTATTTAACCTGTTGCAAATAACTAACTCCATGCGCAAGAGTATAACAACTTTCATAAATGTAGACCTCAAATGAATAAAGAAATGTAAATTTTCCTTCCTTTAGGCCTGTACTCGTATAAACAAAAATACTGGGAAACACTCTTTATGCACAAGGTCATACCACCTGTGATCCCGGCGCTTCCCGCTCGGCAGAAGGTCTCGCCCCTGAGAGCAAGGTCCCGGCCTTCGCAGCGGGGTCGAACCGGTGACCTTGCCTGCCATCCGGGACCGTGACGTCACCAACTGGGTCACACGGTGGCTGCCGAATATCCGGGAGGGAGGGTGGCCCTATTTTGATTTTGAGGTTTATGGAACAAATCGTCTCGTATAAGTGGCAAAATTTTGATTTAGAGGTTTACGGGACAAATCAGTGGCGAAGACAAATTAAACTCAAGACTCCGCCACTGGTCCCGGTGGCATAACCAATCTTTTAAGCACACCGTGAAAAACTTTTTTGGCCTATTCCACTGGAATATTTTTTAATAATTTAACATATTTTTCTTAAATGTAGCAATATTGTAAAACGGCTCTACCTATTTGGAATAATAACTTCGAAATAGGTAGATAAAAAAAATCGATGTTGTTACTGATACTATTTTTGGATTGCTATGTTATTTCTTTATACTGTTAGAGTATAGAGGTATTATTTTTGGTACTAGGAATTTTTCAAAATACCTACTTTATATTATGTTGTATTTAGTAGTGATGACTTGATTCCTATAATGGAGGCCTTTGCCCTGCAGTAAGACAGTATATACTTGCTGATACTTTACTTTTATTAAGTTAACCTGCTTTTAAAAGATCTAGCTCTAGCTAAAGTTGGCAGCGCACTTGTGACTCTACGTGTGTTACAGGTGTCTATGGACGGCGGCAATCGCCTACCGTCCTATCCGTCTCGTCTGCTACCTATCACAAAAGAAAAATCTTGTAGGTAGTAAGCAAAATCAATCAAATGTAGTTAATGAGATGAATGAATGAAAGAATCTTTATTTTGCAATTTACAAAAAAAAAATAAATCAATGTATAAACATTAACGACAATAATAATGTCAAATAGGCGACTACTCAGCTTTTGACGCTGATTTTCAGCGGCTACCCTAGAAATCATATTGCGCCTCCGCTCCTCTCCGCCTCCATTATGTAAAGTAGGTACTTTTGTCTTGTCACCCTACTCAAACCTGACAGTAATTGATATTTTGGGCCATTGATTTTATACATTTGAAGGTCGGATTTGTGGCACAATCTGAGGCTAGCACCGGTAATAAATTCCCGAAATCCTTACTCAATCTGATAAAGGTTAAGGTTTTCCCGTGGGATGATATCAAATATGGATGGAGACATCAGTTCGCCGGATAGAAGTTTATTTCGGGCACAACAGACCTTTTGATATTTATCGGGTAAAAAACTTTTATGAAAATAAGTAGTGATCGTACAATGGATCGTACTTAGATATATTTTTAGGTAAGAGTTTGATATTTCTCTGAAGATTTGCTTGTTATTCACACAATAGACGGATGTCTGCCACGTAATTGGTATTTTGAAAATGTCGAATAACTAAAAAAATAAAGTGTCAGTCTGTATTACATACTGTCCTTATTAGGATAAAGGATCTCCATCATAGAAATCAAGTCATCGCTGCTATGATGGTAATAGGCGTAATCACCACGCTTGTCTATTCCGGTGATAACAAATCGGAACTATAGTCGAGAAATTCGAAACATACTTACTCGACCCGTGACCCCGAAATCACGGCCCAGCACTTAAACCACTAGACCAACGGGACGTCATATGAGAAGGCAGATTTTAATTATAAATTGATTAAACCCATTAAATTTCTTGGCTCGTGTATAACAGACCTATTCGAATTTGAACATCTTGTATAAGTGGGAGAGCCACGCTTTGTCATGAAAGGCCGGCTTGACCGGAGTGAAAAATACGTTATTAAGTACGTTATTTTAACCTACAAATAAAATCATTCAGCCACGTGTCAGCTTAACGAACTCCTATAAAGTTTCGATTCAAATACCGCAGTTAAATCCACAGTTGGAAAAACACAAGGTATTTTGGATTAGTTACTTCCTAGTCTAACCTAACTATTTTGAGCCACTTAACTACGAACACAATCTATACTACGAACAGAAGATTCGTAAGTAGTTTAGTTTTTATGCTTGTTTTGATAAACATTCTTGTAATTCTGCCAGGCAAATTACCAAATAATACGATTAAATTTCACTACAAGCAGGCTGTGATCCCACACACCACTGCAACACCAGTTAGGGTCACAAGTGCGCTGCCAACCTTTAACTCCCCTACCCTCCAACTGGGTTTCCGGTACCCCGACTCACGCGTGGAAATACAGCCGGCCCATTAATGCCACATTATAATGTTCATTATCTTAATTATGAATAGGCTTATAAATAAGAGTCAATATGTATTTCTTAATTGACAATAAAATTTAATTGACGTCTCTGAGTGCGGCAGTAAGTGGTTAAATGATTTTGGACATGAAACAATAATTAGGTAGTCGATTGAGACCAGCCAGGTGATAATGGGGGAAAACCAAAGTTCTAACTTTAAGCTATTAAAAATAGATACAGTTTCCAACTGTTCCCGAAAATTTGCGATTTCGGAACAAATTTAAACATTAACTATTTTAGATGGAAAGGTACAAGGGACGTAGGTTTAAATTATTAAGTAAAATTTAAGTTGCCTTTTAAATTTATTAACTTTAGCCAGGCGTGTTCCTGGAAAGGGGGTTGAGCATCCGTGAGGCTGCCCCACCTCTCCCCAAGGAGTGCCTCCCCCAGGACTGAGGGTTCTTAGTGTCCTTAACTCCTTAATGCTTATAGCACAAAATAGGGACTGACACAGAAGGCTGACTGTCCACTAAGAGCTTAAAAATATGTCATGTACTCACGCATGTGCACTAACGGGCAAAAACGCTATTTCGACCACATTAATCCTAACTTATGACATAAGATTGTCAAACTGTCGAGGTCTATGGTAGAGGCCGCGCGCTTATGTACTCATGCCGGGCAACAACCCTAGCATTTATCAACGAACTATTCTAAATTCAAAATCAGGTCAAAGTCTTACTTCTGTGTGTAATCCCTATTTTTACCCGACTACGGCTAAGCAAAAGGAGGGTTATGTGCTTAATAGCCTCTGGCAGTTAACGTTTTAAGAGAATTACTAACTTTCTGGTGGTAGATAGTCCGGCAAGTAGTCAAAAGTGCGCTGCCAGCCTTGGGGTTCAAGGTTGGCAGAGCCTCATTCGCTCGAAGAAAGACAGTCCTATTCATGCCGAAGCGTTCCTTCCACGGTTAAATCCAGCATCCGGTACCAAACCATACAATTTTATTTATTTATTTATTTAAACATCTTATATGCTAACAGAAATTATTCCAACACGCAAATAAGATCATTCCATCACATTCAAAATTGGTAAGTTAATGTTGTTAGCAGAAAAATACAATCCTTACCAAGTGAAATAAAATAAAATAAAAAAAACAAACACATTAGGATACTTACATTAAAATATAAACCATTACAATTGATGTCAAAAAGAAAGCACTTTGGACGTTATTAAATAAATAAATTGAGACAACATCACATACATACATTGTACTGGTCCCAATCCCTAAACTAAGGTTTTCCCTTGTGCTATGGAAACCAGAAACAACGAAGGAACAACAAACACCCAGACCCAACACAAATATCTGTTTCATCAACAAACATTTGTGTCAGTGCGGGAATCGAACCCGCGACCCTTACGTCCCTTACGTTACGTTACCCTTACGTATTAGATACAATAATTATTAATTATCAATAGAATAATAGCACATTACATCATAATCACAATTTGAGAGTAGACAGAATAGAAATAGAAATTAAAAACAAATTAATTATTTTGCAATGCTATACGTATTGCGCGTAACCAATTTAGATAATAACCACCGAAGTTAATTAAACCTCTGCTCTAAAATGGAAGCGGTCTAAATGAAAATGGTAAATATTTAAAGTACTACTCGGTTTTAGTTGCTGAAATCCTCTTGTTAAATAGCAAATATTTGAACAATAATTAGGCTAATTACTCGTCGGGTTTCATCGAGGTAAACAGCAAATCTATTTGAAGCCTAAATAAAATAATAAATGTGGTGAAACGGGAAAAGTATCAACCTATATTATGTCCCACTGCAGGGCAAAGGGCATCATAGAAATCAAATTGTGGGAGAGCCATGCTTCGGCATGAATGGGCCGGCTCGACCGGAGTGATACCACTGCCTCACAGAAAACCGGCGTGAAGCAGCTCCTTTGCAGTGTTTTGCCGAGTTAGTGAGGGTACCGGAGGCCCATCGGGGGGAAGGGGATAAAAGGTTAGCAGCGCACTTGTTGCATGTGTTCATGGGCGGCGGCAATTGCTTACCATCAGGTGATCCGCCTGCTCGTGTGCTACCTATCACATAAAAAAAAACATGGCTACTATGATGGGATGAGGCTTAATCACCACGCTTGCCTAATGCGGATTAGAGATCACAAACTCGAGCTATGTTCGATAAATTCGAAACAAAGTTAGTTTTTGCTAGACCCAGGACACAAAATACATATATGTATTATAATTGACACAGAAGGCTAACTGCCCACTAAGAGCTAAAAATTTGTCATGTACTTACGCATGCGCACTAACGGGCAAAAACGCCTTTTCGACCACATTAATCCTAACTTATGACACAAGATTGTCAAACTGTCGAGGTCTATGGTAGAGGCCGCGCGTATATGTACTCATGCCGGGCAACAACCCTAGCATATGTCAACGAACTCTTCTAAATTCAAAATCAGGTCAAAGTCTAACTTCTGTGTGTAATTATTTTGTGCCCAGGATTTGAACCGGTACTAGTCTCGTAGTTTATATTATTTTATAAACTTTCGCGTTTCATTATAAAAATAAACGGGACTAAACATGAGGAAATTTAAATATAAGTATATTCACTCTGCGACAAAAAGAGCCTACCTGGAAGGGCCAAATGGTCGAAGGACAGTTAGCCGTCCAAGAAAAAGTTTTTTTTATGTGATAGGTAGCAGACGAGCAGACGGATCACCTGATGGTAAGCAATTGCCGCCGCCCATGGACACTTGCAAACCAGTGGAGTTACAAGTGCGCTGCCAGCCTTTTATCGCCTCCCCCCCGGGTGGGCCTCCAGTACCCTCATTCACTCACTCGGCGAAACAGCACAGGGGCTGGTTCACGCCGGTTTTCTGTGAGGCAGTGGTAAGACTTCGATCGAGCCGGCCCATTCATGCCGAAGCGTGGCTCTTCCACAATTGCGTGGACTTCAGGCTGATGCAAGCAGAGTCACCGACATAGCCCACCGAATTAGCAAACTGAAGTGGCAGTGGGCTGGTCACATTAGCCGCAGAACTGACAACCGTTGGAGCCATAAAGTCCTTGAGTGGAGACCGCGACTCGGCAAACGTAGTGTTGGACGCCCTGCTACAAGATGGGATGACGACATTCGAAGGCTGGCTGGAGTGAGCTGGATGAGAGTGGCCGAAAATCGGGAGCGGTGGCGTGCATTAGGGGAGACCTATGTCCAGCAGTGGACGAACGTGGGTTGCTGATGACAGGCTGATGACTGGCAGGAGGTGGCGCAGGACCGTTCTGGACCGAAGAGGCTCTTATTATCAGAGTCCAAGGCTCACTTAGGATCGCTGCGCCAGCCTAGTTAGTTTAGTCGGTTAACAGTAATTATATCCGATTAATCGAAATTAGATTATCCAAATCGACCCTTAGTCCTAATTAATTCGGATACGATAAAATTTTATGAAATTGTTTGATGTTATGATAGATTTATGAAAGTTAGAATCCTACTACTATTATAAAGGCGAAAGTTTGTAAGTATGGATGTATGGATGTTTGTTACTCTATCACGTAAAAACTACTGAATGGATTTGAATGAAACTTTACCACAATATAGCTTATACATCAGAATAACACATAGGCTACAATTTATAAAAATATATTGTGTGGATTGTCCAAAATATGACGGTAAGTGTCAATAATTAACTCCACGCGTACGAAGTCGCGGGCGGCCGCTAGTTTAAAAATATTTTGTGTATCTGTCTGTATGATCGTCGATTTTAAAGTGTTAAATTATCCAAAAATCTGGTTATCATTGGATAGCCCATTAAATTTAAAGTAATATTTATTTAGAAAGTTGTCTAAACGCAACAGTTTACATAGCTCGCATACAAAATGCATTCGCCTCGCATAGAAAATAACATGACGTCACGGATATGTAGCGATTTTGTATGAAGCGTTTTTGATCAAGTTCAAAACTGTGATTTTCAAATTGTGATATCTCGGAAGGTTTTTAAGATATCAAGGTAAATATTTTACCAATGTTTTTGTGATTAAGGAATCTTACGATGGCATAACAAAT
Organism: Cnaphalocrocis medinalis; assembly: GCA_014851415.1. Taxonomy (NCBI): domain Eukaryota; kingdom Metazoa; phylum Arthropoda; class Insecta; order Lepidoptera; family Crambidae; genus Cnaphalocrocis; species Cnaphalocrocis medinalis. The sequence goes on along the minus strand of CM026273.1, from coordinate 16,182,154 downwards.
TATTACAAATGGCTTTGCAAAACCAGGTCAGCAATGCACGGTTTACATAACGTAGCCATTTACCCACCTATATTGAATCTAGGTCGCACTTAGTCTGGAGAATCGATGGAGCTTCACCGGTAATAAAAATATAGTACTTAGTTATTACAGAAATAACTAGGTAGCAACTGCTTTAAGAATTATGCCCTTACTCTACCCCGTTGTCGCAGTTGGTAGTGACTTCAAAGCGACGGCTGCGCTTGGCGGCCCGGGTTTGATCCCCGTGGGAGGCTAAGATTTGTACCTGGTTTTTTCTGGATTTCTCAGGGTCAGCCATAAGTCTGGAAGGTGGCGGTCTTTACCCCCGTGCCTCAGAAAGAAACTGTTGGTCCTGCGTCCTACGTACGTTGCTATTTTTTTTTTATCCCTTCTCCTCGGGTGGGCCTTCGGTATCCTCACTCACGCAGCGAAACACAGCGCATGCAGTGCTTCACGCCGATTTTCTATAAGGACGTCGTATTACTCCGTTTGGCCGAACCATTTATGCCAAAGCTTGGCTCTCCCACAATTCAAAGTCGTGTCAACTACCATTTAGATAAAGAAAAGATAACACATTGTCTTTTATCGTTATTTAATGAGTTGGTTCACTGACTACATGCCGCTCCGTGTACTTACTCCATACAATTACCATGACCATTATATTCCATCAGCAACAATTCACCCTAACAAGATGTCTACGAGTCTAGACATTTCCAATTACTTACCTGGAAATAGTCCTTTCAGTTCCAAATAGATTTTCTCTCAGAAACCTGATGATGGAACTATAATGAGCGTAATCAACTTGGAATGAGGTATTCTCCTTCATTAACTGTGGGAGAGCCACGCTTCGGCATGAATGGGCCGGCTCGACCGGAGTGATACCACTTCCTCCCAGAAAACCGGCGTGAAGCAGCCCAGTTTTATAACTCTGGGAAAGCCACGCTTCGGCATGAATGGGCTGTGTCTGTAAACATTTAACTATACTTAGATAATACTTTTAGCAAACTTCTCTACAAAACCAATATTATTTTTTTATTGTGTCTACTGTCTGGTCCTTACAACGTTAAATGAAAATATTGACCCAATGAGATTGAAGAAGCGTCTCGCGGGCCGGTATAGCAGTGCCAATGGATGTAACGATGTGCCGCCACGTCAGTTGTAACTGCAACGTGAGCTCTCCTCTTGCTTATCATCAGGCTGAGGTGAGACAATTTACTGAGCTAATACTTAAAAAAAAACAAATCTAGGATATTGGTTAGGCTATTGTTAGCTTGATGTGTACTAATGGGCTGTCTCCTACTTGTGCTCCTACGCTTGGTTACCCGATAGCACCCGTCAAAGTTGAAAATGGTTTTTTTTCAAGTATTTGTTTTGGCGCCTTTGTTTGAAACTCAGGAACATGTCGTGGACATGTTTGTAATTCGTTTGGACTCAACAACGTTCATTGTAAAACGGATAAAAATAAACTGAAACTTGTGCAGAGTTTTTTTCAAACACTTACATAGATATTCTTGTGTTAGATATATATAGGGCCGCATACCTAATACCAATTGGCTTAGTGTTAGTTACTTTAATTCCTCGATCCCCCTTTTCCTTTAGGATAAAGCTGAGACTTTTCCGTTCCCTAAATACGTAGTGCCGAACAGTTTTTCCCGCAACCATTGCGCTTCGCCACATAATATAGTATAATGCGCTACTGAATGTTGGGTAGGTAGGTACTACTTACGCCAAGTTATAGTAAATTAAGAGGGAGCCCGCCGGTGCGTGGTGTGGGGACACCAGCACTGGCATTGCACGGGCTCCCTCCGCAGCCTGGTAGGGACGGCTCAGTTTTCCCGGCCGTCCCTGCTCCGTCTCCCGGCCAAGCCGGGGGAGGAACCGCCTGGCCCGCCGTGTAGGCGGGTACCACCCGGGGAAGGTTGTGGTGCCCGTATGGGTAATAGGTTCGTTCGTCCTACAGCCCACGACCCTCCCCATTTAAGGGCAATGAGGGAAACCGCTGGGGTTTAGTCGTATGCCTCTGTTATGGTGTAAGTAGGTACTAATTACGCCAAGTTATCATAGTAAATAAACGCTACAAGGGCTTACTTTATTCGCTTCTTATGCCAAAACAGCATAACACGAATGAATGGAATAACAATAACTGTAAACGAAAGCTAAAAAATTACCAAAAAGAAAAATTAAAGCAGAGCGCCTGTGACATAGTCCCTTAAAAGTACGAAGATGCCTACTACTACTTCGCAGCTTTCAGTCTCCCTGCAGCTTGTCCAATTTTTTCCGATAAAGAACTACATTTAATGCCAAGACTTTAAAGTTCATATTTGAATGACGTTTAGGTACTTATTAGTGCACGAGACTACATACAGGTTGAGCGAAAAGTAACAAATGGACAGCGAAGCAGCCAAGCGTGGGGAGCACAAAGCAGCCGTCTCTGGTTGCATCGAGGTCGGTGCACGTCACTGCACCGCCTCGCGTCATATGTGACGTACATTGCGTAATTTAATAACGATAGATAGATATAGACACAGGTCCCTCCACCAAACCATGGTCCTTCCTACCGTCTCGGCATGCGGAGACGCTCACCAGGTACGAAAATACATCATCATCATCATCAGCAACCCATGCTCGTACACTGCTGGACATAGGTCTCCTCCAATGCACGCTACCGCTCCCGATTTTCGGCCACTCTCATCCAGCTCACTCCAGCCAGCCTTCAAATGTCGTCATCCCATCTTGTAGCAGGGCGTCCAACACTACGTTTTCGGAGTCGCGGTCTCCACTCAAGGACTTTATGGCTCCAACGGTTGTCAGTTCGAACGAAAATACATATTATTGCATAAACTTATTGACGTTTAAGCTTGTCTTCTTGCTCAATAGTGGGTAAGTTATAAGTCATACAGTATGTAAATAGTTGTTTATTTTTTAATAATGGGGATATGTGTACAAAAATTTCGCAACCATCTGCTCTCATGCAGCATCTGGACCTCAATTCTCAAGTACGTCATCTAACGGATTTTTCACACGCGATATCCCCCCTTGTTAAAGTTAAAAACTTAGTAAATTTAATCAATAAAGGTAACTACGGCCCAAAAAACCGGCTCTTAAAGTAGAAGATCAAAATAGGCCTCATAAAACATCACTTTCCTAACTTAACGGCGTGTCCCCGTGACCAGGGGTCAGGGTAGGAAACCAGGGTAATTGAAGATGCACTATCGATTGGGGAGGGCTCAGCTGCCCTGGGAGCATGTAGGGCGCGTGGGGCCGCCTTATGTACAGCCATTATGACGCAGGTACCGAGACTGTCGGTAGGGTCACTAAGGTTTTGTTTACGAGTAGTTACGGGGTGAGACGCGGGACAAGCTTGGAACCAAAACATATGATATTCCCATCAAAACCCTTCCTCTAAGGCCCATAAACTACATAGTCGATATAAATAGCTGTGGGAGAGCCACGCTTCGGCATGAATGGGCCGGCTCGACCAGAGTGATACCACTGCCTCACAGAAAACCGGCGTGAAGCAGCCCCTGTGCTGTGTTTCGCCGAGTGAGTGAGGGTACCGGAGGCCCACCCGGGGGGGAAGGGGATAAAAGGTTGGCAGCGCACTTGTAACTCCACTGGTGTTGCGAGTGTCCATGAGCGGCGGCAATTGCTTACCATCAGGTGAACCACCTGCTCGCCTGCTAACTATCACATAAAAAAAATTAATGCTAATGTTATCTATTGACTTACAACCAACCAAAAACAAATGTTAAAAGTGAAGACTGGAAGTATGTACAGACAACCACAAATCAGGTTACTAGAACCTGTCAAATTTTCTCAATTGATATTTAACTTAATGTCTTTGACAGTAAGATGACAATCAATTGAAGAAATTTGTGTATACTTTGATGTGTGGCTGAGCGTACTTTAAAACAATTCTCAATAAACTGTGAAATTCTTATTATCTAATTGATAGATTGGGAAAATCCCGCCCAAACCATGGTTGCTTTTCGCATGATTAACCGGTATTGGTTTTCTATACAGAGAGAGAAGCAATTACGAGTTTTTTAACGAGTTTCAGACAACCAAGTCATCCCTACATCGATTATAACTTGGTCCAAATCTATTGCGAGGCCGATGTCAAAGACATCCGTATGCATAATTAAAATGGTTGATTTTAGACTGATTTGCTTTATTATCGCGTAGACTAACTAATTATAATCTACTTGTCATTGCCAATAGGGTATTTTACAACTTTTATTTATTTATTTAAGTTTAGTAAAGATTTTGAAGTTTAGTATGAATCACAGCTCCCTTTTTATTTTTTATCTATGATCATTAGTTCCAAAGAATATAGAGTTGTAAAGTTCCCAATCAGAAAAGAAGAGCGATATGCTAATAACGAAGTTCCTCAACTCAACAGTATGATTACAATCCATTGAAGAAATTTGACAGTTTTGTATGATATGTGGCTGTACGTAGTACATCCTGTATGATAGTGGAAGTGAAGTGGTACCTAGGTACCTAGTGGATAGAAGGTAATTAACTGAATCACTGAATGATATGAATGGAGTTGTTTTACTGACCGGGTTTGGATATACATAAATAGAAGGATATAATTAGTACGAGTAGGTATGTATGTAGGTACAGTCAGCCACACTTCAAGTTACCACAACCTGTCAAATTTCCTGTATTTATGTTCAACTCAGTGTGTATGACAGTAAGATTAGAGTCGATTGAAGAAATTTGACAGTTTTGTATACTTTGATGTGTAGCTGTACACATCCTGTATGACAGTGGAACTGAAGTGGTAGTGGATAGATGGTAAATAATTGAGTCACTGAAATGATACAATAAGTAAGTACAATAAGTCTAAGTTAAAAGGAATGTAGATGTTCTCAGATACATCTTGTATAGGTACTGGCATAGATAATAATTCTTTCGCGGCGACAAATTCGACAATTGAAGTATCATACGATGTTTTAACAGTAATTGTTCGTTGGCATGATCTAACTTAGAGGTAGGCTGGCTTAGAAGTTTTCCTCATGTCACGCACTTCACTCACTTGGTCAAGACGTCAGCAATGTTTGTATCCAAAGGAGGCTATTGCGTGTGAATTATCCGCTAGAGGTCGTACTGTTAGGTTGAGGTCCAACTTCAACGTCTGTGTTTGTTTTGACATCTGTCATCAAAAATATCCAATCACCGTATAGATGAACCTTTAACCTTTCTGCTTGAACCAAAGGTTGACTTGTAGAGAATGCCTCTTGGCATTAAGTTCACCTATTGTACGAAGTTTTGTGCAATAGGCGAATGAACGTCAGTTCTACAGTACGCCCTCTAGCGGATCTTTTACACGCCCCTATGGGTTCATATCATTACATACCATGAAGACTGGTTTACACAGTGCGAGATACTGTCTGAAGTGGTTACTCGGTTTCTTTGTAGCTCGCGAGTTACTCGTGATGACGTCGAAATAGTAAGAGTTACTGCAATGATACTTGGCAAGGTAACTCGGTCTATGTAAACCAGTATTAAGTTCAACATTATAATATGAGGAGGTCAGGACCAAAAGTGACAAAAAACATCAATCGGGCAGGATGCGTAAATGTCACCTTTTGTTCCTAACTTCCTCATAATTGATAGAGAATATTATACTGATATTTGTAAGTTTGATTATTGTCTTACATATTTGATTCTGTAAATTTCCCTAATAAAATTAATTATAATACCTAACATACAAGGTGAATTTTAAACACCATCCAAATTTTAAGATCGACTCAGAATCTGTCAGTGTACAACTCTCATCAAGAAAAATTAGTCGAAATACGACAATTTTTTTTTAACTACTTATATATCGATCTCGTGATCAGTCTGGTTTGTGTGAAAGGTAAAAATAAAATTGACATAAGTAATTCGACGTTTCTAGGAGAAAGCTAAGCAGATTCTAAGCCAAGCTTAAGAACTTGGATAGTGTTTGAAAATTCACCTTGTATAATTTTATGATCGTGCTAGAGGTCCATTTTCTCTTATTTCTTTTGATCGGTGGCAGACGAGGTGGACTACCTGATGGTGAGGGATTATATCTGCCCGTACACGGTGTATCTTTGAACATTTAATTCTACTAACCATTCTGAACAACATTTGTTAATATGACTTTGGGAATGCGACTTTTTAAACAAAGTCGGCCACGTAACTTGATGATTGTATGGGGAGTCGAAAAAAATATCGATGAATTTTGAAGTCCTTGAAGTAGGTACTTGATATTGTTGAATGGTTGGTGAACCGTTGGTTAAAAAAATTTAAACATTCACAGATACACCCTTTTATTAGGTTATAGTATTAATATGTTATTTATTTTGATAATTCTTTGTAATCTTGGAATTAGCTAATATAGTGTTATTATAAATGAATGTATTGTATCCATGCATAGCAGTTTTGTTAAGGATGAGGAAGAAGGATGAATTCTATCCGTCCCTCTCCCTCCCTCTAAATACATTTATGGACATACTTAGTGATAGATGTAAATGTGTACTATATAATTGTGCACTTGAACTAGATTCTGTAATATAAATAAAATTTACATAACATCTCATTCATTTACCTGACTCTGTACTTAAGCACTTGTGTTACAGATATCAGACAACAGAAGAACTTAAAATATACCTGATACTTTAGTACCTACTATAATACACTACACCCAGACACGAAACAAAAACATGTGTTTATCACCTGAATATTTGTCTAGTGTGGCGATCAAACCCACAAACGACCTTTGGCAGAGGCAGGGTCTTCTACCAAGTGCGCCATCGGGCCAGTCAAATGATTTTGATGATACTTAATGATTTAAAATAGGACCAATTTATATTTTTATCGAAAATGTTGTGCAAAAAAGTAACATTATGTTTTTACATTTGTCTTAAAATAAGACACATTAAGTATCTAAAAATAATCGGGTGTTATTTAACAAGTCAGCCAAATAATATAACTTTCCCAAATAATGTTAGATTATTTTTCTGACCTGTTAAATGTATGTAATAATTGATTGGTCAGCAAAATAAGTAATTGGTCAGCAGCTAAGTACTAAAGCAAGGACTTACGAATATTTTGCTGATTATATAATATTTTTTACTGCTCATAATAATAATTATTCCTCAAGAATATAAAGAGACATGACAATATTGTCCATGGTAAGATTTCATCAATTTATTGATTGCAAACCTAAATCTGGCCAGGCAGAATCACTTGACTACCTATGCATTACTTTATTGGAAAATGTAATCCCCATGCAAACAAAAAAAAATACTTAAGTGCTCAAAGACTTCATTTGCAGCAAGTATCTGTACGAGTATTTAATTTATTTTTAGAAAGCATCTATTCTCTGGAGCTTTTCTCTCAAACCCACTCTTTCCAGTTTATTTCTACAACAAAGTTGAAAGCTGCTTAAGTTGGTCTATAACGTTTTTGTATAATGCTTTGCTAAGTTCCCGTTCATGTCTATTTCAGGAGGTTGGTACAGTCAACAGCAAAAGTAGATGATCAAAATCAAAAACTCTATAACCACTGTTGAGTGGAGTTCGCGTCAGAACTGGAGACCTATTTTTGAATTGTCGTCTCACTAAAAAATGTGTGACTCGCATGATTTTTGACATCCGCATTTTTTCGAAAACGAGCAATTTGCAACGAGTGGTGTAAACCACTCGTTTCCGTGAGGCGAGAGGGACGCATTTACGTCAAATTCACACGTCAATATTAACGAGTTAACACTATACTTTGACAAGATTGGCGACACACCTAAGCGAGTGATTTCAAAATAGGGGAAATTATGATCATGCGATGTACGAGACAACGTGACTTGCAAAACGAGTAGTTTGTTTGGGACGAAGCGAAAATTCAAAAATAGGCCTCCTGTATGAATTACTTGAGGCTATACGACATTTGCGTCAGAGCTGTATGGTGTCAAATTCATACAGTTCTGACGCGAACTCCGCTCAATAATGAGTATAGAGTTTTTGATTTTGATCATCTACTTTTATTGTTGACTGTACCCTTGCCGCTTTGTTAATTGTTGAAGTGGGTCGCTCCTCACGTAATGAGATTATAATAGACTAGCCTTCTCCTCATAGCTTTGCCCACGCGGACAAAATATTATGTGTTATTCCTAAGTAAGTAGTTATACAGCAGTTTTCGCCGTGCTAGAGCCTCCTCAAACGAGTGACTGTTCTACGACTACGTAAAAAATGACAACTTTTCGTACAAAGTCGGTGTGACATGATCATTTTGTATGGGGAGTGGATTTTTTTTAAGGAATTTTGAAAACTCGTAGAAGGAATGGTCAGTAGAAAACGTGGTTAAACGGATGTAAGGGTGCGTTTCCACAGAAGTGTAGCTGCGTGGAATTGAGCGGAGAAAAATTTACCAATCACGTTGATCATCGAAGATAAGATGTGTATTTTGAGAAATGTGATTGGTAAATTTTTACAAGTCTCCGCTCAACTCTACAGAGCTCCGCTTCTGTGGAAACGCACCCTTAATATACACAGAAAACGCTTTTCCAAAAACTGTGACGTCATTTCAAAAACGATGTTGGATGAAAATAACATTAGCGCATCGTTTTAGACGTTAACTGCATTAACGAGCTCGTTAAAATGATTTTAAACGCAGCGTTTTAGTTACCAACCAATTGTAAATAGTTCCAACTGCTATTATACAGGAAGCTACGAGCATTTTGATGGCAATTCAAAGTTTTGGTCCGCAGTTTGTTCGACTAACCTAAGCATTTTTTCATTTTCGACAGTTTCATATGATCTGTATGCCGGACAAAAGTCGGTTTAAGCTTAAAATTAACTCTTAGGGTCTCGTTCACCACCCCCGAGTAAGGTTTCAAGTAATTTACTTGTCAATTATAGTGGGTTCGGAGAAAATTGGCCCCAAGTCCGCGGCCTAGTTTAATTTAAATATTTTTTCAATACAAATACCAGGGGCCAATTTTCTCCGAACCCGAAGTAAATTACTTGACACTTTACTTGGAGGTGGTGAACGTGGTAAGTAATGTAAACTTACAAGATGAGTTATTATCATCATATACCTAGATGTGATGTAGGCACGTCTACATCGCCCAAGCGTATTATTTTTCGGATTACCTAAAAGGTTTACCGTGATCCATTTCGCATCATAGAACATTTAGTAGTGAACCTGCCTCATACGCCAAAGGTCGTGAGTTCAATCTCCACCCTGGATAAACGTTCGTGTGGTGAACACTTGTGTTTGTTCAGTGGCTGGGTGTTATTTAATATGTATGTATTTAAGTATTACCTATATTTGTGATTCCTCTGTTGTCTGATATTTTGTACGGAGTCAGATCAATGTATGAGATGTTAATGAGAGAATTTATTATTATTTTTAAAGCCATAGAATTTAACTTTTTATAAAATAGTAAGTATACTTAGAAGATAGATGAAGATAAACTGGGGTTTTTAACAATGAAAAATGCGATATATGGCGTTACGTAGACGACTAGACCAACTTTGGTGCCATTAGTTGGTTGTTCTGTACAACTTCGTACCTACTTTTGACATGATATGTCAAAATGTATCACCAGTTAACTACAATCTACTCGTTGCTATCTATCGAAGTATTCATTTGCAAAAACCTCATTTAATAGTCTTTATAAGGTTGTCACTTGTAACCTAATTTATAAGCTTAGATGAACACAAGGCAATATCACCTTTATACAATACTAGTGTCCCGCCCTCACTTCGCTTCGGGAACGTAATTCAGAAATGAACCAATAGATGGCGCTGTGCTCAATTACATCGCTCAAGCGTTTCGTGTTTTCGGTTTACCTATAAGCCTTTTCGTTGTCTATAGAAGTTATCTCTTTATAAATAGTATAGATTTTGATTCGCGATTGTACTTACTTTGTCTGTAAAGCCACGAGCGAAATTGTAGGATACTACTTAAATCGTTTGTTAAGATACAAAGGCCTAAGTATAGATGTGGTATAAATATATCTATAGCATAGGGCTGTCATCAAAAGGATTGTATGTACGTACAAGGACTGTAATGTTTTTATCTCACTTGATTTTTATTATAGGAGCCGCGCGGGGGCGTCCCTGGACGACCGTTTCACGAGCTCGGACCACCAAGGCGGCGTGCGGCTGACCGTATCCGCAGCCCGCACCGGGGATAGCGGCCTATATACACTGCAAGTGAGTATTTACGTACATACTCTTGAGACTAACTTACTCTTTAGATTCCTACTGAACCCTGGCAAAGTGCGGCTGGACCGTATCCGCAGCCCGCACCGGGGATAGCGGCCTATATACACTGCAAGTGAGTATTTACTTACTTACTCTTGAGACTAACTTACTCTTTAGATTCCTACTGAACCCCGGCAAAGTGCGGCTGACCGTATCCGCAGCCCGCACCGGGGATAGCGGCCTATATACACTGCAAGTGAGTATTTACGTACATACTCTTGAGACTAACTTACTCTTTAGATTCCTATTGAACCCCTGTAAAGTGCGGCTGACCGTATTCGCAGCCTGCACCGAGATAGCGGCCTATCTAAATTGCAAGTACTCACTTGCAGTTTAATTTTGTGTAAAGAGTAAGGAAGTAAATAACTCTATTTCTTTTTTACTCTTTACACTAAATTACTCTTTAGATTCCTAATGGAACCCGGCGAAGTGCGGCTGACCGAATCAACAGCCCACGCCGGAGATAGCAGCCTATATACACTGCAAGTGTGTATTAACTTACTTACTCTTGAGTCTAAATTAGTCTTTAGATTCCTACTGGACCCCGGCGAAGTGCGGCTGACCGAAGTCCCTCCCTGGAAAGCATAGGCAGATTATATTTGGCGAAATTAGCTAGGTACTATTGAAATGACCTAGTTACTAATCCAGTTTCCAAAGGACATGGTCAGGTCATACCAAGCTAGTGTACCAGCGCAGGCGACTTAACTCAGTTTGTCAGTATGACGGACATGAAGCTCAGAAGGCTATCACGTACGTAAGTTAGGGTTAGGCCACAGTTAGGCACGCGGTTTCTGCGTAACTCCACACATTCACCGCAGTATGTTCATCTCCATGTTAAGGCCAGGCCAGTTAAAAAAAGATATTTGAGTTCTACTACAGATATTATAGACTAAAATAAACATAGAAACATAACTGAATGAAATCCTAACTAATATTATAAATGCGAAATTAACTCTGTCTGTCTGTCTGTTACTCTTTTCCGCCAAAACTACTGAACAGATTTGAATGAAATTTGGTATACAGATGGTATAGACCCTGAGAAAGGACATAGACTAATTTTTATTGCGGAAAGGGGTTGTACGGAATTAAAAAGGAGAGGGTGAAAATTAGTAAATAATTAAAAATGCTCTCGATCTATATTCTCATTCGTTACAGAACAGTTCCGTTATAGATAATCCTTCTGAAACGGATTAAGTTTTTCTGAGGGACCTGACCTTAAGCTGCTCCTATTATGTCACAGAAGTACAGAGTCATGTTTCACTGAAAATTCCGCTCCAATATGCGTTCATTTTCCAACATCTGAATGCATTAAATTAGGGCGAGCATTTCAACAGGATCGCAATGGATGCACCACAAAAGGCCAGGATGCTGGGGGTGGTTCAAATAGTGATGCTACTAATTTGGCCACTATATCGACAGAAATAATAGTAAAAGTATAGTATCAGCATAGGTACTGTCTTCCTGCACGGCAGATGCTTCCATTATGGAAATCAAGTCATCGCGACTACGATGGAATTAGGCTTAATCACCACGGTAGCCTTATGGGGATTGGTGATCACAAACACCAAACATGTTCGAAAAATTCGAAACTATACTTTTTTATCAGCCCGGGAATCGAACTTGGGACACCGAGGTTACGGCCCTAGACAAACGGGGTGTCAAAAAAGTGTGTATTTTTGAAAATTTTGATCCCTTGAAACCACCTCTTCACCAACCATTCAACAATATTACTTCAACGACTTCGAAATTCATCAATTTTCTTGGACGAGACTCCCTCCAATACAAAATCAAGTAACAATTATGAATATACCTGTCGCATTCAAACAAAGCTGACACGCAGAGCTTATGAAAGAGAGGGGAACACCAATTCGCTCATAACGTCCGGTTCGTTTTAGGCAACCATGAATCAGTCCAACTAGATCCCCTGTTAAAATTTGCGAAAGTCAGCGATGGCGCAACCAGATGACGCTACACGCTAAGGTGAGGCTCTGGTTAGCAAGAATTATGTTCCTACTAGCGGCCGCCCGCGACTTCGTTCGCGTGGAAAAGTAACTTTTTACCCCCCTTTTAACCCCTTACAACCCCCTTTTCGCAATAAAAAGTATATGTTCTTTCTCAGGGTCTAGATCATCTGTATACCAAATTTCATATAAATCCGTTTAGTAGTTTTGGCGTGAAAGAGTAACAGACAGACAGACAGACAGAGTTACTTTCGGATTTATAATATTAAGTTAGGATTACAACTACCTAAGTACTTTACAAATCCATCGATAACAGGAGCAGCGATAAATTTACGTCTGTTATGTACTAGCAAACCAAATAGATTACACCACCCTAGGGGGACGAGGAAGGCGGTCAGTAAAACACATAGGTGAAAAGTCTGTCGGAAATGTTCAACCTGATTGCATTGTTCGGGGTTCTATAGTTATTACTGTACGGATTCCAGAGGGTTCATAATGGGCTACCGTGTGTGGAAAATCCGTTAGATGGCGTACGTGTAGACTGAGGTCCAACTACACGGTGATTGGTTCTTTTTGATGTGATCTGTCAAAATGGCACTAAACGACCAGTGAAGTTGAAGTTGGAACTTAGTCTACTCGTACGCCATCTAACGGAATTTCTTGTGTGTCAACATAAAAAAAAAACTTGAGTCCGATTTTTTGATCCGTTTGTAGACTTGCAAATAAAGAGGGAAATAGTTTTCAAAAGAATGTGAGCAAAGTTTTGGGCAGTAACTATGCTATTTTGTGCTACGCTGGTCGTTGTAAAAAAACTAATAAAGCAAACCAGCTGGCCTCAATTCTATGCCCGAGAAGACAGACGTAACACTCGTTAACTATTTACTGTTTAAATGTGCTGGTTATATTACCAATCATAAATTTTATTTACTTACAATGGAATTAATCCTAAATCCTAAGTACAAGATGTAGGTATCTGTGAACATTTACATCCCTTTAACCACGTGTCAACCAACCATTTTCTGAACAACATTTCCAAATTCTTCGAAATTTTTTTTGAATCCCGTAAGTATTGCTGTATTATCGGTTAGGAGGACATTATTAGGTACTGTAAAAAGAGAGAAAAAAATATCCTCATGTTTCGATGAGACAAAGTCGGAGAGATTAAGTATAGTCCCCGCGGCATCTAACTATAGCAATGATCGTTACAAAAGTGACAGTTTGATGCGCAGTTGTAAAAAAGGAGACTTCTACTAAAATCGGTTTGCTGCGCACTCGTAATCATCGCTATTCTTTCATGCCGCCAGCTATAGCACCTGATGAGTAACTATCTATTCTTTCATGTTTATTTAGAAATGAGTAAACGCCTATTTGTTACATTTCCAGCAATCCCTGTATTGAGGTCAAGGTTGTGCGCCTAACATTCAAAATGGCCGTCTAATAAATTATCCGATTTTCAGCTCGTGTCAAATTAATCACAGTTGACGTTGCGTTAGGTTACAACCTGAAGTTAGTCCCCTTGGCATCCTTCCAGCCTCATTAGTTAATAGTCTGTAACGTTTTTAGTAGCGTAGCATTCGGTAGCTGAGTATAACAACTTGCGCCTTATGCGCACATTATGTGGGACCCTTGCCTAAAATGCTTTGCTAACCGAGTGACCAGTTGCGAAAATTCCATTTGGTGAAAGTGACCATTTGCGGTAATGACATTTTGCGTAAGTGACCATTTGCGGTGATGACATTCTGCGTAGGTAACCATTTGCGGGAATGACATCCTGCGTAAGTGATCATTTGCGGGAATGACATCCTGCGTAAGTGATCATTTGCGGTGATGACATTCTGCGTAAGTAACTATTTGCGGGAATGACATCCTGCGTAAGTGTTCATTTGCGGTAATGACATTCTGCGTAAGTGACCATTTGCGGTGATGACATTTTGCGTAAGTGACTATTTGCGGTGATGACATTCTGCGTAAGTGATCATTTGCGGTAATGACATTCTGCGTAAGTGATCATTTGCGGTGATGACATTCTGCGTTAGTGACCATTTGCGGTAGTGACATTTTGCGTAAGTGACCATTTGCGGTGATGACATTCTGCGTAATTGATCATTTGCGGTGATGACATTCTGCGTAAGTGACCATTTGCGGTAGTGACATTTTGCGTAGGTGACCATTTGCGGTGATGACATTCTGCGTAATTGATCATTTGCGGTGATGACATTCTGCGTAAGTGACCATTTGCGGTAGTGACATTTTGCGTAAGTGACCATTTGCGGTGATGACATTCTGCGTATGTGATCATTTGCGGTAATGACATTTTGCGTAAGTGATCATTTGCGGTAGTGACATTTTGCGTAAGTGATCATTTGCGGTAATGACATTCTGCGTAAGTGAGCATCTGCGAAAATGACATTTAGCGTAAGTGAGCATTTGCGAAAATTACCTTTTGCGTAGTGAGCATTTGCGAAAATTACATTCTAAGAAAGTGACAAAACCGAGCTCCTCCCCCCACTGTATGGAAAGTGCGATCCTTACCACTAAATTAACAACCCTTATTTCTTCACAGGCTACCAATGCCGCGGGGAAAGACACAGCCCGAGTGCGGCTAGAAGTTTGTGCAGACGAGGCCCCGACCGGGGAAGACCCCCCGACCTTCCTACGCCGGCTGCAAGACCTCACCGTGAAAGTTGGCACCAGGACACGGTTCCTGGTGGAGATCGTCAGTTCCACCGAGTGCAAGGTAAGATTGTTTGTAAGAAGAAATCTAATGTGATGTAAAAAAAAAGTCTCAAATCCTGCGATTCCGAGAAGCTACCTGGTGTTGGCAGAACCCCTATTTTTATCCTCAGCATTATATTAAGTGAATGTGACTTTAAATAACTTTCTGCCGCACTCAGAGACGTCATTTAATGTTCATTATCTTAATTGTGGATGTCTTTATGAGTATTGAAATAAGTGCCGGAAAGTGATATTTTAAGAGAATCATTGAATAGCGTTGAGTGATTTGTCACGTGAACAACTTGCCTTGACCTAAGAGAGTCTTAAAACCTGCGAATTTGTTAAAAGTAAGTTCTTGTGAGAATCTGTAGGTCGATAAAACGCTATTAAACACCGGGCTTTATTGAGTGACCGTGACTATGACTGACTTCGACTGTTGACTACCCACATTATAATTATCAATTATTTCACTTAACATTGGCGAAGTTATACTCATAAAAGAGGGTAGAGTAATATAAAAAACTAACTGTGGGAGAGCCATGCTTCGGCATGAATCGGCCGGCTCGACCGGAGTGATAGCACTGCCTCACAGAAAACCGGCGTGAAGCAGCTCCTGTGCTATGTTTCGCCGAGTGAGTGAACCCGGTACCCACCGGAGGCCCATCGGGGGAAGGGGATAAAAGGTTAGCAGCGCACTTGTGACTCCACTGGTGTTGGTGTCCATGGGCGGCGGCAATTGCTTACCATCAGGTGATCCGCCTGCTCGTTTGCTACCTATCACATAAAAAAAAACATTCCTGTTCCCCAGAGGCGAGGATCATAAACTGGTTATCTGTAACTTCTGTAAGTAACACTGGTAACTAAATTAGCTTCCGCAAACATTCCGGTGGAAATGCGAGCCAAGTCAAGCGGCTGATTGAAGCTTATTGGTTTAGGCAGGGGGTATGCTTGTCTTGTCAGACTTTTAGTATCGGAAGGATTTCCGATTCCAAGACGACCCGGTTGGTTCAGTGGTAGTGAATGCTGCGTCTGGGCCAAGGGTTGCGGGTTCGATCCCCGCACAGTACCAAACATTGGTGTGCATGAACATGTCTGTTTGTATTGGATCTGGGTGTTTCTATGTATTATAAGTATGTATTTACAAAAGAAAAAGTATTATATGTATATTTTGTAATCCCACTGTTGGTTCTGATATCTGTAACACAGGTGCTTGAGCTACCTATCTCAGAGTCAGATCAATGTATGTGATGTAGTGAAATATTATTATATTATAAATATTATTTCCAAGCCGATATCTGGGCTATGGCTGCCAATCTTACCGATCAGCTATAGCAGACACACAGGGCATATTTCCTATAACCTCTTTGAGTATATCTAAGGGCGTGGACACTTGTCTACGGTGTGGCACCGGCCACAGTGCTATGGCACGGCACTGGTATGCCGATGACATGCCGTGGGCAGTCATGACCTGTGGCAACCATCATGCCACGTATTTTGCCGCGCACGCCGGTTGTGACGCAAGGGATCGCGGGTTCGATTCCCGCGATTGTCGATGAAACACATATTTGTCTCGGTCCGGGTGTTTGTGGTTCCTTCGTTGTTTCTGGTTTCTATAGCACAAGGGAAACCTTAGTGGTCTCAATTTATTACAAGAAATATAAACTACATAATGCGGTCAGTTTATCTCTATATTACGGGTAATTATGTTCTGACATATTATTTGTTCATGAAAACCGTGATATGAGAAGAATTTAACAATAGACTACCACACAGTTCCGCCCACGCAAAGACGGTTCGCACATAAAGATCGCTTGTTAGATTACCTACATCAAGTGGGGAGAGCCACGCTTCGGTATGAATGGGCAGGCTCGACCGGAGTGATACCACGGCCTCACTGAAGACCGAGTTTGAGGGTACCAGAGGCCTAATTGGGGGAAAGGGGGTTAAGTTTGGCAGCGCACTTGTGACTCCACTGGTGTTGCAGGTGTCTATGGGCGGCGGCAATCGCTTACCATCAGGTGATCCGCCTACTCGTCTGCTACCTATCACATAAAAAAACACTCCTGTTCCCCAGAGGCGAGGAACGTAAACTGGTTATCTGTAACTTCTGTAAGTAACACTGGTAACTAACTTAGCTTCCGCAAACATTCCGGTGGAAATGCGAGCCAAGTCAAGCGGCTGATTGAAGCTTATTGATTTTATTTGTTTATTTTGTTTATTGGATTATCAACATAAAGTAACAGCATACATAACAATAATTATCATAGAATTAATAATTACTGCACTTATAATTAAAGAACCACATCATGCATAGTTAAAAAACGGAAATAGAATAATGTCGTAAAATGAATTTTAAATAAGAATTAATGGAATAAAAACAATGTCAAGAAATGAATATTTTAAATACAATGATAATGAATTAATTGTTACATTACTAGTTGAGGTACGTTTAATTTCAAGGTATGAATGAATTTAGGCAGGGGGTATGCTTGTCTTGTCAGACTTTTAGTATCGGAAGAATTTCCTAGCCGATATCTGGGCTATGGCTGCCAATCTTACCGATCAGCTATGACACAGGGCATATTCCCTATTAACTCTTTGAGTATATCTAAGGCCGTGGACCCTTGTCTACGGTGTGGCACCGGCCACAGTGCTATGGCACGGCACTGGTATGCCGACGACACGCCGTGGCAGTCATGACCTGTGGCAACCATCATGCCACGTATTTTTGCCGCGCACGCCGGTTGCGACGCAAGGATCGCGGGTTAGATTCCCGCGATTGTCGATGAAACACATATTTTGTCTCGGGTCCGGGTGTTTGTGGTTCCTTCGTTGTTTCTGGTTTCCATAGCACAAGGAAAAGCTTAGTGGTCTCAATTTATTAACAAAGAAAATATAACTACATAATGCGGTCAGTTTATCTCTATATTACGGGTATTATGTTCTGACATATTATTTGTTCATGAAAACCGTGATATGAGAAGAATTTAACAATAGACTACCACACAGTTCCGCCCACGCAAAGACGGTTCGCACATAAAGATCGCTTGTTAGATTACCTACATCAAGTGGGGAGAGCCACGCTTCGGTATGAATGGGCAGGCTCGACCGGAGTGATACCACGGCCTCACTGAAGACCGAGTTTGAGGGTACCAGAGGCCTAATTGGGGGAAAGGGGGTTAAAGTTTGGCAGCGCACTTGTGACTCCACTGGTGTTGCAGGTGTCTATGGCGGCGGCAATCGCTTACCATCAGGTGATCCGTTTGCTCCACTGTCACCTATCACATAAAAAATACATACATAGATGAGCGAGCAATACTAGCTCAGTAACGATCGCAGCTTCCATACGGACATGCTCCTAGGTTTACATACTTAAAAGAAAAATTAAATCTATCTTGTATACTATTTATAAAGAGATAACTTCTTACAACGACAACGCTTATAGGTAAACCGAAAACACGAAACGCTTGCGCGTTGTAATTGAACACAGCGCCATCTATTGGTTCATTTCTGAATTACGATCCCGAAGCGAAGTGAGGGCGGGCCACTAGTACTTAAATAAACATAGATATTCAATGGAAGCCAAAGTTTACCTGCACTCCGCGAGCGGAGGAAAACTTTCAGAGGCTCGAAGTTTTTCGATAAAACTCCTGACCAAGGCAAAATATAACGTGAAAGAGCTTATTTATACTTTCCGTGTAAGACTTCGAATAATTTGATATCATATCTTCAGGGTGTTGTTATTAAAAAGGAATAACATTCGACGGTAAGTGAGTGCAAGTTTTCAGTAATGTTCTCTGTTAAAGTACCTAAACCTAACAAAACTGGTACAAATCTTTATATAGTTTTCATCATCAGCAACCCACGCTCGTCCACTGCTGGACATAGGTCTCCCCCAATGCACGCCACCACTCCCGATTTTCGGCCACTCTCATCCAGCTCACTCCAGCCAGCCTTCGAATGTCGTCATCCCATCTTGTAGCAGGACGTCCAACACTACGTTTACCGAGTCACGGTCTCCACTCAAGGACTTTATAGCTCCAACGGTTGTCAGTTCTGCGGCTAATGTGACCAGCCCACTGCCACTTCAGTTTGCTGATTCGGTGGGCTATGTCGGTGACTCTGGTTCCCTGTCTAATTACATCATTTCTGATGCGGTCCTTCAAAGGTACTCCGAGCATAGCCCTTTCCATAGCGTTTTCACGGAACGTTTTAAAATGTTTTTTTTTAATTGTGTGATCGGTTTTTTAACTGATCTTTTAATATCAGTTAATAAAACGTTAATTGAAAACGATCTCAAAATCTTGTTACCTGTTTTGATAGGTTTAGGTACTTAAACAGTAGACAAATACTACTTACTGAAAACTTGTACTTACTTACCGAATCATAATCTAAGCGTTCGGGCTTAGCCTGTACGTAAGTACAGTTAGTCGAATACAAAATTGATACAAGTTTGAGCTGACTGTCCTTCAATGCTTACTTTAATATTCCACGTTCCAACTCGAATATTTTTAAGAGAGACATCCCCGCCACTCTAGCAACAAAAATTTTTTTTATAACAGAGTGATCTGACGTATGAATCGACCTTCCTGGCATCTTTTCTCAGTAATGTCTATTATCAAGAAGCGCTATTTTTGCAGCATCGAAGGAAATATGAGGCAAAAGGTCAGCTAATGTTCTTTGGACACCTCCACAATAGACCTGACTTTTAATCAGATAGGTGGCAGACAAGCAGACGGATCATCCGATGGTAAGCGATTGCCGCCACCCATAGATACCTGGAACATCAGTAGAGTCACAAGTGCGCTGCAAATCATTAACCCCATTTCTACCTAATTGGGCTTCCGGTACCCCAACTCTCTTGACGAAACACAGCGCAGGCTCTGCTTCACACCGGTTTTCTGTGAAGCTGTGGTATTTGAGGTGAGGTCGAGTCGGCCCTTTTATGCCGAAACGTTGCTTTCCCATAACCCCCCCTCTCCCAATTCCGACTTTGATACGCCTATGCCTCGTATATAGGGTTTCTTCGTAAAGAAATGTCTTGCGCACATATACGGCGTCTACGTTACATATTAATTAAGTTTCAGTCCTTTGTAGACATGTTCAAAGGTATCGCTAGAATGCTTTAGTCGTAACCGGGGAAATTAATAATAGTTAGGCTGGTTTCCTAGTGCAAACAGTGCTGTCTCCGAAGCCAGTACTCGCTTGGTTATGGATCGCTTAGAGATTCACTCGTACAGTCAACCCCAAACATATGTATACACTTTAGGACCTTGTCACAATACACGAAGAAAGTAGAGGTCGTTCTACTTTCTTATATTATGTATTGTGACAAGGTCCTAAAGTGTATACATATTTTTGGAGTTGACTGTACATGTGTTATAGCTCACGATTTCTGATTTCGGTTCGATATTTGATATTCATCAGTTTTGAGTCGCGAAAAAAAAGTACCCCAAGTACAGAGTCAAGTCATTAAATTATGACATTTATATACGACTGGTGGCCCGCCCTCACTTTGCTTCGGGAACGTAATTCAGAAATGAACCAATAGATGGCGCTGTGCTCAATTACATCGCTCAAGCGTTTTGTGTTTTCGGTTTACCGATAAGCCTTTTCGTTGTCTATAGAAGTTATTCCTTTATAAATAGTATAGAAGATATGTGCAAAGACGCGCAATATCGCTCACACGAATGCCAAAACTCGCCGCACTAACCATGATCCATAGTAAAATTGATTCCCCTATGTTCAACGAAGATTAGACGTCACGAAGTCACTTAAAAACAAACTTTTCGACTATACCAGGTACAACTTTCATGAAAAAATTGCGGTATGGTTGCGATGTAAAATATGACCTAAAAGTTTATAGGGCATACCGCAATCTTGCCATTTCAATTTCCTTGTTTGAAAATATCTCGCCTTCTGGCAAATGTTTCACTAGCGTTGTATTTTAGTACTTTTATGATAGGCAATCAAGTTACCCGTTGTTCCATACAAGAGTGCAGCGTAAATTAACGCGGCAACTGACAGAGTGACGTATCCTGCATGGTTAATTCATAGGTTAATGGATAAATAAATAATAATATGGTCAATTGGATATGGGAACTCTACCCGTCACATCCCGATTGTGTCTTCATCTTTCCCATTTCTCCCTTCACTTTTTTTCTTCTATTCCTGTCCTTCATTGAATCAAGGCAAATTCATCTTGCACCCCGCGACTTAGACTTTATGTCTAACCCCCATCGTCAGTGCTGTCGTATCAAATAGCGATACATAGCACAGTCTCCCATCTATAAACAAATACATTATAAAAAAAAATAAAAAAAAATATATGGGTGGAGGGGTGCAGTGGCGGCGTAGCATGGCTTAGCACCCGGGGCGATCTTCTATGGAGGGTCTCAGGGGCTCTTTGCATCGACTCCGACGGGAGGACCAGTGGAACGTCATATCGACTATGAGGCCCCCATTAAGAACCATAGTTCTTAGAAAATTAGCAACGCAAGTTCTTTAGAGTTCAGCAGGGTAGACCCTGCTACCATTGGGTAGTGCTGTTTTTTGTTCGTCACTGTATAAGAAAACATAAAAACTTTAAAAAACCCACTGACAATGTAATTCGGCATTTAGTAGGGGCGATCATCTTCTACTGTTTTAATAAATAACTAGTGGCCCGCCCTCACTTCGCTTCGGGACCGTAATTCAGAAATGAACCAATAGATATCGCTGTGTCCAATTACATCGCGCAAGCGTTTCGTGTTTTCGGTTTACCTATAAGCCTTGTCGTTGTCTATTGAAGTTATCTCTTTATAAATTGTATAGAAGACTAAGCTTGCATTTGATACCTATATTAATGAAATTGGGTTAAATATTCCAACATTTGGTGGCGGCGGCCATCAATCTTGACTAAGAAAAGTACTTACTCCCGACTATTTCAAATTTGTTTACGGGAGTTACGATACTATAGACAGACACACACAAAGAGACAGACACGTCAAACTTATATCACCCCGTCGTTTTTGCAGCGAGAGTAAAAAATGGTCTCAAAAATGCATTAGCACTTCATTAAAGCTTCCAGTGGATGCCCCCCTGACACCTAAATGAAAACTTCATTGCTAAGTGCAACCAGTATCCAATTACCTGCAAAATCGAGAGTAAAAACTAAGGAAGTGCTATTTAATTACCTTTCCCTGGAAAACAGTGCGAAGGGGGTAAGGTGGGTGGGAGGCTGAGGGCACAAAATAATTACACACAGAAGTTAGACTCAGCCTGATTTTGAATTTAGAAGAGTACGTTGACATAAGCTAGGGTTGTTGCCCGGCATGAGTACATAAGCGCACGGCCTCTACCACAGATATCGACAGTTTGAAAATCTTATGTCATAGGCTAGGATTAATGTGGTCGAAAAGGCGTATTTCCCTGTTAGTGCGAATGCGTGAGTACATGACACGTCTTTAGCTCCTAGCACAGAATACTTAATAGTACAAGGTACAGAAGACCCACTTCTAAAAACCGTTTATGGAAATAAAGACTCAGACTACTATAATCTAACGTTGAAATTCCGACCGCCCAGCGTTCAATGCCTACCATTATTCATACCTAGAAGTGCGTTCTCTTTCTATCGCAAGCAACTGTCGCGCGTGCGTCGCCGCTCGTTCGTGATTTTCTACTAATTTGGCCCTCCGGAGTTCGATACCTACACGCGGAGTGGGACAGGCCGGCTCCTAGTGGGCAGCCTCCATTCTGTGTGTAATTATTTTGTGTTGAGGGGTAGGGTGGGCATGCTAGCGAAGTTACATCGGATTGATCTTGTTCTGTGGAGTGGAGTCATTTGCAGAAAGCAAATCGCATAGAGTTTGGAACGCGAAGTTGTGCTTAGGTTTCAGGATTGCCGTAGCTAAGTTTCGCGACCTCGTTTCTGTTTGTCAGTCGACAACTCGTGAATATTGAGGTTAGATTGCTAATAACTTGTCTATGAACTGAACTCAAAGGCTTTTAGCAAGTGAAGCTATTACCTAAGAACTCACTAAATAATTCTGCAGGTAGGTATATTGGTTTTTTGAGGAAGTAAATAATAACTGACCAAATGGCGCATTTGAGAATGACAAATATTCGTGTCATGAACACTTGTGTTTGTTCAGTGTCTGGGTGTAACATATGTATTAAAGTATTGTGCTTGTGTTTCTTCTGTTGTCTTATATCTGTAACACAAGTGCTTTAGAATGGAGTGAGGTCAATGTATGAGATGTTATGTGTCTTTATTTATTAATGTTGAGGTGTTTAGTAGATTAATTAATAGGTCCGCCTATAAAATGGCAGCAATGAATATTTAATTACTTACGTGCGGTATTACTGTATCTCAATAAGTCCAAAAATATACACACAGTATCACCCATCGGAAAATCTGTCATCAGTGCATAGCTAACTATGTAATGACGGCCTCCCTAGGGTGGCGCCACCCCACGCCCTGCGGCAGAAATAGACAGCTCTCGTTAAACATGAATGTCCGACGCGAAATCCACCCACCAACGTTGCCTAGCAACGGTGCACCTGTAAGTGGTTGCTAGTGATGTAACCCTATAGAGTACAGCGCAGCATCAAAACTGTTTTGGTTACAAATTTATCATTGCCTCAGAGGATTTTCCAACTGTCCCTAAATATCCTGTGAGGATTCTGGATCCTGGTTCATGCGATCTTCTCCTGCAGGCCTAACATGCGTACCGCGACAAAATTTTGTCGACTCTCGTTCGCGAGAGCGCATCCTTCTATCCGCTCATCGCTCAGTCAGGTGAGCGAGAAGCAACTTGCGCCGACACAATACGAGTGTCGACAAATTATCTCGTGATGCGCATCTTAGCCCGGCAGAGCAACACCTGGGAGTGTACATAGGAATAGTCGCCCTAAGGACGGCCTCGATAGCGCCGTATAGCTAAGGTGTTTTTCTCAATCTTGTTCTATATTTTTTATAATGAGATAGGTTAAATCTAATAGACATCGATCGACAAACCTTTTATAAAAACTGGTTTAAGTATATAAATATTCATTCAAAGGGCCAAACGCTAGCGCACAGTGCCATCTATTGGTGTAGAGTGGAAGTGATGTCCCGAAACGAAGCGAGGGCGGGCCACTAGTCTCGTTATAAAGAGCAATAAGGTCGAATTAATATTAAAACTCGATTCCGATCCGGGGGGGCAATTCTCGGTTTTAACCGATAGGTTAACACATCTGTGTTAACCTACCAGTACCAGTAATCTTACTGTCGACATTCCTTAGTTCTCCTATTGGTCTATGCGTTCCATGAAGTCGACTCGACGTAGAAGGCGAAAACCGAGAATTGGCATCTTGGTTTAGTTATAAAGAGCGAATCCGATTAATATTAAAACTCGATTATTATCGAGATCGTTTCCCCACACCAGTGTGTTTGCTAGCATTGCATTGGTTCTGATACTCGTATAAAATGGACAAAGTTAATTCTGCGCTTGAGAGCGATCCTACATTCAGAGGTTTCTGTTAGTTGGCAACTTATTGCTTGTTACGAGCTCGGCATCTAACTAGAGTGCACTCATGCAAATTACAACGGAGAGATGTAGTGATTTGTTCTCTTGTTAATAAAATGTTTACAACGGTAAAGGATCACTTATATCGGAAACTAGTGGCCCGCCCTCACTTCGCTTCGGGACCGTAATTCAGAAATGAACCAATAGATGGCGCTGTGCTCAATTACATCGCGCAAGCGTTTCGTGTTTTCGGTTTACCTATAAGCCTTGTCGTTGTCTATAGAAGTTATCTCTTTAAAAATAGTATAGAAGAAGATAAGAAACATTTTCATACGTCGTAATATTGACCTGATTATGGTTTATGTAGCTTAAACCTCTTGTATCCTAGGATTATGCATATTAAGTAATACTTTACTCACTCATACATCTTAGCGTGTAATTACAGCGGCCAAAAGCTGACGTATTTTTTAAGAATAACTAATCTAGGGTAGCGACAATGAAGAAATCTTGATTGAACTGACCGTTTGGAAATCTCTCTGATTTTTAAAATCAATGCCACAGGTTAAAAACACCACGTTAACAAGACAACCCAGTTATTTTAGAAACACAGAAATTCAAAAGTTACGCCTAGGCTAGGGGACCGACGATTCAGTAAGGGTTGCGAGAATTCCTTACAGGCGGGTGGCACAAGAACGGTCTGTGTGGTGAACATTGGGGGATCCCTATGTTCAGCAGTCTATTGGCTCAAATGATGATGATGACGAAAGTAGCAGTGTTAGTCGGCTAAACCGGGTCTGCACTATGCGTGAGCGCAAGGATTAACTCCGCCCATACGCTGCGTGTGCGATAGATTATCGCTTAGCGCCTAACCGGGAAAATCGTCAACCGTTTACCTTTAAACAAGCAAATAACAAGGCTGTGATCATACAAACGTCACTTTTTTACTTTAGATATTATTATTTTTTTACCTACCTAAAAGTAGGCATGAATAAAGTACTTAGCATAGGCGGTGGAGAAAAATAAATTTAATTTTAGGTGTGTATAACTTACATGTAATTAGATATATTTAAGCATATGTGGATAAAATATAAGACATTATTAAAATTAAAATATACATATACAGGGTGTAACAAAAAGGGGGTATCAACCATAAAGGGAAATAATGTGTAGATACCTTGTGTAGATTCTCTATGCAAAGTTTCAAATTGATAAAAAAATATTTTAGGAAAAGATAAACATACTCGTACTTACCGTAATTCATTTAAAAAAAATTGTATGCAAACAATTGCCAGGAATGCAAGGGGCGGTAACTATTAAATAAGGAGCGGTCAAAGGTTAATGTCTCTATCAGCTGATTGCTCATTAGTGATGTGCGAATTAAAATGGATTTCAGGAAGAATCGCATTTCAATTAAATACTTATAAATAATCGTAATATTAACTTGGCAGGTTAAAAACTCTAATATGAGATTTGTAAAGTGTGTCAGAATCAGATCACTTTGGAATGAATACCCCTTTTTGTTACAGCCTGTATAATATACTTACATACTTACCTAGTTCTATATTCTATCACCAGAATCGAAAAAGTTGCTTGTTAACCTGTTCTTTTAGTATAAGAGACTAACCAACTCGAGTGCTAATTACAATAGTGACAGAATGACGAGCTATGCGCGGGCGCAGTCGCGAGTGAACGCGATGACGCGAGACCATTTTGATGTTTCAGTGAGATGACAGCATCTGGGGAAATTTTTCTGGGGCAAACATTTTGGGACTTCCGATATTTTTTGCACTATTGTAACATTGGATACCTTTCATTACTGCCCGGATGGCGCATTTGGTAGTAATACGCCAAAGACGGTCGTAGGTTATCCCTACCCTCGACAAAGCGCCGCTGCGGGTGGGGTTGTAGGCACGGCGCTTAGCACATCATCAGCAACCCACACTCGTCCACTGCTGGACATAGGTCTCCTCTAATGCACGCACCGCTCCCGATTTTCGGCCACTCTCATCCAGCCCACACCAGCCAGCCTTCGAATATCATCATCCCATCTTGTCGCAAGGCGTCCAACACTACGCTTACCGAGTCGCGGTCTCCGCTCAAGGACTTAACAGCTCTAACGGTTGTCAGTTCTGCGGCTAATGTGACCTAGACAACTGCCACTTTAGTTTGCTAATTCGGTGGGCTATGTCGGTGACTCTATTTCTCTGTCGAATTACATAATTTCTGATGCGGTCCTTCAGAGATACTCCAAGCATAGCCCTTTCCTATAGCTCTTTGAGCTTAGCACGCTTGGCCGCAGACTGCGTGCGGTAAAGGGTCGATTTTCCATGTACACTGGCCCTTGATGGTGTAATCACTTACACGTTTAAGGGGGGAAGGGGAGGCTGCACCCACCCGTGCACGTGAAATCCATCCATTTGATCGACGCAGACAGTGCGACTCAGATTGGATTATCCCCCTGAAATGTACGTGGGTTCTGGTGAAATTCCGCATTTGTGGAAATGTCAGCTGCAAATACACGTGGAACGCCGAAGGGCATAGCTATCCGGATTAATTAGTTTGTGCTAGTATTATCTTACATACTCTATGGATATAGCATATTTTCTGGTTGTCTACCGTGAAAAATTGTGAGATCTAGGTAGTATCAAATCAATCATATTTTCTTTCTTTCAGTTTACTATTTTTTTATGTAATAGGTGGCAGGCGAGTAGATCTACCTACTTGCTACCTGATAATATAATAATAATCTGTGAGGCCGTGGTATGGTATTACTCTGGTTGAGCCGGCCTATTCATGCCGAAGCGTGGCTCTCCCACGGTGTTTTAATAGCTAGGTGTCTTTTATATAATTATGTTTTATCCACAACGAAATTGTTGGGAGTCGAAAATGGTCTGAATTGGGTATTTGACTAAGTAATCTCGATATAGTAAAAAATATTGATACTCTATCAAAATATTGGTAAATACCAACCAATGGCGAAGATTTTCAGTTAAAAATATAATGTCTAACTTTTATTATAAAACCATTTACTTAAAAACATTTGATTTAGCAACCAAACAAAATTTTCTAGACGCGCACACAGAAGTTTGAGTTGTGACGTCACACTTCAATAGCCATTTGTATAGAGCGTTTTTGGGCTTGCCCAAAATATGTGCTCTTAAAGTTGTGATGTTTCTTAAATTGAGGCGTCTTTTGATTAAACACATAAAACAATTTTTGTCAAATACCCAATTGCTTTAATAAAAGGATGGTATGAACACATTTTGCTCGACTTGGCGGAGGCACAGCTGTGCCCCCAAATCTAACTAAACGAAGCATGTCTTTTTTTATGTCATATAGGTGGCAGATGAGCCGACGGATCACCTGATGGTAAGCGATAACAGCCGCCCATAGATGCCTGCAACAGCAGTAGTCATAAGTGCGCTGCCAACCTTTAACCCCCTTTCCCCCAATTAAGCCTCCGGTACCCTCACTCACTCACCGAAACACAGCGCAGGTGTGCTGCTTCACGCCAGTCTTCTGTGAGGCCGTGGTATCACTCCGGTCGAGCCAGCCCATTCATGCCTAAGCGTGGCTCTCCCACGGTTGTGTCATGTCTATTGTTTACTTACGGCCCCCGTATGTCAAAACACCGTCACAACTTCACAAGAGCTCATACGAAAGAGTTTTTATTTATACTACAGCGGATGTGCTATTAAAATAGAAAATTATGTCATTGGCTTGGCGAATTCTTGGGTTTCAAGGCCTCACGTTTACTATACGAGAGTACTAGGTGAGTTGGAACATAGGCCATCTCATCTATCCTATTTATAAAGAGACTAGTGGCCCGCCCTCACTTCGCTTCGGGCCCGTAATTCAGAAATGAACTAATAGCTGGCGCTGTGCTAAATTACATCGCGCAAGCGTTTCGTGTTTTCGGTTTACCTATAAGCTTTGTCGTTGTCTATAGAAGTTTATCTCTTTATAAATGGTATAGATAGATAACTTATAGGGTAAACCGAAAACACGAAATGCTTGCGCGATGTAATTGGACACAGCGCCATCTATTAGTTCATTTCTGAATTACGGTCCCGAAGCGAAGTGAGGGCGGGCCACTAGTCTCATGGTAGTGTGTAAAATAGAAAGTTCCCTGCGTCCAAAGTTCATAATGATGTTTTGAATTGTGGGAAACCCACGCTTCGGCATGAATACCGGCTCGACCGGAGTGATACCGCTGCCTCACAGAAAACCGCGTGAAGCAGCCCTTGTATTTAGCCGAGTAAGTGAGGGTACTGGAGGCCTACCCGAGGGGAAGGGGATAAAAAGTAGGCGCCGCACTTGTAACTCCACTGGTGGTGATGGACACCCATGGGCGGCGGCAATTGCTTGCCATCAGGTGATCCGCCTGCTCGTCTGCTACCTATCCCATAAAAAATATATATTGACCTGACTTTGTAATAGGTCACTTGTGGTATAGATATCAAACAACAGAGAAAACACAAAAATAATACTTGAATACATTAATACCCAGACACTGAACAAACACAAGTGTTCATCATACGAATGTTTGTCCAGGGTGGGGATTGATCCCTTGACCTTTGGCATATGACGCAGGGTCACTACCATAATTTTTGCGCCATCCAACCAATGAAATCCAGTCAAGGCCATAGTATTTAATGAGGCAGGGTTACTACCGACATATGCGACATCCAGCCAGTCAAATCCAGTCAAGCCATAGATTTGGGGAATCCAAAGATGCATGCTTGGATTCGAAACTGCGACCTCGCATATGGAAGACGCGTCCTTATCCACTGAGCTATAACTACCATCGCTCATGAACCAGTTGGAACATTGCCCATTTCTCGGAAACTGCTCGTTAGAAAATAATTAAAGAAAAGAAAGTGGAATTGTGGATTTGTTTAGATTGATGACTTTTTGTTTAATCTGTGCTATCTTTTACAACTTATAAAAATGCGTTTGTCTTTATAACCGCATAGTAGTAAATGTTGCTCGCAAATACTTTCGGCCAAACCAAAAATTGTCGTGTAAAATTCCGATCATATGAACCCCAAACACAGTCGTCGTCGCTAGTGAAGGCTCTATTCGCAAAAGACCGCTATTTATTTAAAACCTTATTCAATTACTATAGGGTCGATGGTAAAATGTAGGTAGTGACGATATTTTCGGAAATCAAAATGTCTATAATAATCCTGGCGCCTCGTCATATCGACTACGACGCGGGGGCTTGCGGTCACCTCAAGTCCGCCACATTCACAAACAACGAACACAAAATAACAAAAACAATGGCGAACATTGGGGGAGGTCGATATCTAGCAGTGGACTGAGACAGGCTGATGATGATGATGATGATGACAAGCAAATTGTAAATACCTGTGGAAATAAAAAAAAATACTAAAACATATATTATGATACTAGTGGCCCGCCCTCACCTCGCTTCGGGACCCTAATTCAGAAATGAGCCAATCGATGGCGCTGTGTCCAATTACATCGCGCAAGCGTTTCGCGTTTTCGGTTTACCTATAAGCCTTGTCGTTGTCTATAGAAGTTATCTCTTAATAAATAGTATAGATAATACCGCATTAGGCAAGAATTCCATCATAGTAGCGATCAAAGGTAGCGAGCGATGACTTGATTTCTATGGTGGAGATTTTTCCTAGCAGTGGGCCAGTGGGACAGTAATCTCGTAAGGCTGACAATTCGTAGCTTTTGTTGATATGCGACATCTGGCGGAAAAATGCAAAAATAAGCTATGGAGTGAGTAGAGGTGAATTAGCACACTGTTTTTGCATGTAATGTACGCGAAGGCGGATCCTGGCAACGGGTTTGAATTTCATCTCTATTAAATGAGATGTCGCTTTATCTAATTTACAAAGAAATTTATATGTATCTGTTTCGATACAAACAATAGCTAAGTAAAAACATGGTTTATCAGTGAACATTTACACTCCTTAAACATAATAAAAGTCTTTTATTAGGCTTCAGAACAAGATTTCTTCAACGATTTTTAAAATGCGTCTTATAAATATACGTGACTGACTTTGTAAAAAAGTTTTTTTTTTTCAAATAATGGATTTTAGGACTGCGTAAAGTTAAATCTCGAATTATGACCCTTATTAATATGTGACAGTCACATAGACTCTTAATATCTTCTACATTTACTATTTATAAACAGGTTACTTCCCTGAACAACTTGTCGTTGTTTTTTAATTAATTATAAAAAAACCGAAAAAGCGAAACATTTGCGCGTTGTGAATGACGCACGCCTAGCATCTGTTGGTACGACTTGAAACAAATCTCCCGAGAAATGAGCGGTAATAAATCGCAGTCATATTTCTTTTTTTTTTAACTTGCTTGGAATCAACACTGCTAAGGCAATGGAGGCCTTCGCCCAGCCTAATAGATGGCACTAGGCGTTGGTCGATCACATCACCTAAGGTCTTCCACTGGCGTCTATTCGTTGCCGTTATTTCCCAGTCCCGGGAGTGATGTTCCAAATCGTCAAGCCATTTTTTCACCCACATCTGCCATTCAGGTTTTGGAGCGGATTTCGGTATTCCTAACGCGGCCTGTGATTTTGATACCTAAAATGCTCCGTTCCATAGCTCTTTGGCAAATCTTGAGTTTTGATTTTCAGTGAATGACCAAGACTCTTATTTACTTACAGGTAACATGGTACCGCAACGAGCGTCGGCTGATGGAGGCAGAGCGGGTGTCCCTCGCCCGGGACGGCACGTTCTGGTGCGCCGACATCGCCGCCGTCAGCGTGGACGACACCGGCCGCTGGACTTGCACCGCCGAGAACGCGGGGGGGCGCGCCAGCTGCTCCGCGCACCTCAACGTACTGGGTACGCACACCAACATTGTCTAAGGACTCGATGACTTGCACCGCCGAGAACACATGCTGGGTACACACAGCAACATTGGCTAGGGACTCGAAGACTTGCACCGCCGAGAACACGTGCTGGGTACACACACATTAAACCACACCAATCAACCTGGTCTCAATCTGTTTATAATTGAATGCGCCAGACACGTACTGGGTAACGCACATCAACATTAATTTGACTTATTATTTTCTTTAACGTATACAATACATACATATTATTAGCCGACCCGTTTGGCGCAATGATTTGAGCGCCAGTTAAGAATTAAGGGTCGCGGGTTTGATTCCTGCACCAATACAAATGTTTGTTGATATTTGTTTTGGGTCTGGGTGTTTATGGTTCCTTCGTGGTTTCTGGTTTCCATAGCACAAGGTGAACTGGGACGCACAAAGCATTAGTTTGGTTTGGGACCAGGACAATATTACTTATGTGATGTTGTCTCATGTGATGTTCACTTGTCTTATATTTTAGAGCGGCGGAAGTATAAACTAAAAACAACTATAAACAAGTTTTAGCTAAAAAAATCAAGTAAAACATATAGTTAAAATTAATCATGACTAATTCCTGGGCTAGTTATATAACTGTGTTACGGCAAAGTAATTGATTTTTAACATCTTTCCATGTCTTTATCTTCCAGTCCCAAAAGCGTACAAGCGACCTGAATTTGTGGAGGAACTACGCGCCCTGCTCACGGAACAGGGCACGGTGTCCCTGGAGTGCAAGGTGGTGGGGGTCCCCACTCCCGTGTTGCGATGGTTCAAAGTGAGTACTTTCTTAATTTTTATAGCTGAGCGGTATACCCGAGCGGGCAAGGTGTCCAAGAAATCATAGTTCCAAGGCTAATTGATTCAAGCAACAATTTTGGAGATGAACATTTATATCCTTTTAACCACCATTCTGAACAACAGTTGTTCTATGACTTTTGGAAATTCACATAAAAATAAACTTTTCAAACAAACTCGGTCACGTGACTTACGGCCGGTTTCTGAATTGAGAATTTGATGTTTAGCACTACTTAAGTACAAACATTGACATTTGAAGTATGGCTCAACTGTCAAAGTTTGTACTTAAGTAGTGATTAACTTAAAATTCTCAGTTCAAAAACCGGCCGTTAGTCATTTGGTATGTGGAGTCGAAAAATTTTTTGATGTATAAGTATTTAGAATAGTCGTAGAGCGAATGTTGTTTAGAAATGGTGTGTAGAATACGTGGTTTAGATCGAAGACTTTTAACTATTTCTAACGATTACTGTGCATGGAATAAATAAAAAAGCTTAAAATTTCATGATAATGGTGTTAAAATGGTTAATTTTCTAGCATTTTCAATATTTTGTATCAAAGTAGAGCAAACGCAAAAGTTTGGCATGCTTTTAAATGTTGAAGGCGTCGGGATTCGAACCCGCGTCTCTCGCAGAAATGCGAGCGCTCTGACCATTGAGCCACACCCTCTCTTTAGTAAGGGGTGAATCAGGGCAACATATACATTTCTGTGGGACAATTATCCCCTTTTTACCTAAAACCAACAATGATAAACACCTAACTAATGATATAAAAGTTATGTTTTACAATACAATGAAAGTTGAATCATTAATTTGTGGCTTTTTAGATTTTTTTTTGTAATAGTAGGTAATCTTTTTTTATTTAATAACTCTAAATATTCATACATTATTTATAATGCGTTCCCTAGAATATGTTTCATTTAACATGCAATATTTTTGATGCCCCATTGTAGATGTTTTCCCATTAGGTAGATTCAAAGGTTCACATCAAGGTATCCTTTCGTTCCTAATGTCTATTTAGTTCTCTATCTCACCGATAGGCGGCGCTACAATGCAGCTTTTGGGCAAACTGTTGCACTAACTAGCTTTATGTTAATAGTAATTTTTTTATTGCTGAAGTAGGCAGACGAGCATGCGGCCCATCTGATGGTAAATGGTAACCGCCGCTCATAGACAACAATGGCTTAATGGTACAGTCATGCCGTTAAAAGAAGTTATTCTTTTCAAACCTCGTTTAAAAAATGATAATGTCATAGCGATCAGGGAACACCGCAACTGGAAGGTCTTTCCACAATTTGCACAATTTTCATTTCATCAGACCTATCTAATAAAAAAAATAATTATATCCATTCCAGGATAGCCGAGAAATCAAGGCTGGTGATGTATTCGCCCTGACAGCCAACGCTGAAGACCCGACTTCATTGGGCACCTACACGTGCGAGGCCGTCAACTGCATGGGCCGGGCTTACTCCTCCTCCAAGGTGCACGTGGTGGGCCGCGGCAGCAGGGAGGGATCCGAACGGCCTATCACCAGGTAAATAGGGTATTTTACTGTTGAAATATCGACATCCGATACCTAGACTTGATTATTTACTGTATAAGCAAGTGTACGATTATTGAAGAAACATTTTTAAAAAGTTTGAATACAAAAAGTTATGATATACCTACCTGTCTCTTTCTTAAACACTCCTGGGTAATCTCGCTCCATTGAAGACTTCTTCTCAAATCTATGGTTAAGTATGAAGCCAAGAGCTAGCCCATTTTATCAATTTAAAAAAATCAACAGATTTCCCTTAAGCATTGTTTTCCTCCATCCAGCGGCACAGCACCAGAATCTCCACCAATCTTCACCAAGGAGCTGGAAGACAAGTTCGTGCGGATCTCAGAGCCGCTCACCCTGAGCTGCCACATCGTCGTGCCACCCTGGCCCAGGAGCGTGGTCTGGTACAACAAGGAGGGGAAGGTGGAACCTGGAGAAAGGTAAGAGAGCTTATGTATGTTAGGTGGCAGACAAACAATGATTGGAATTTGACGGCCTGGCGCAGTGGCTAAGGTGTTCACCTGAAGCGCGAAATGTCCCGGGTTCGATTCCCGGACAAGTCAACTTAGGAAACTACATTTTCTAAGTTATCTTGGTTCTGGGGTGTGCTGGGATGACGCCCCCAGTTAAATCGTCAACTGGTACTCATAGTACAGGGGTTGCCCTAATTTGAGACCAGGTTGATTGGTGTGATTTTCTGGCGCATTTATTTATTAATTAGCCTGCTACCAGCTGTTTCGGTGCCCGCGTGCTATACCAATTGAGCCGCCCTAGTCTCCCTACTAACTAGTTACGCTACTGCTGAGAAACCGCTTAATTTGCCACCCCCCTGGCTTTGTCGCCTGCGTTGCACGCCCGCTTGCGGTGGCCCTGTGGACAATGGGCAGCGGCAATCGACACCAGCTGTCACTATCGAAATGCCATATCTTGCTTAACGCCGTAACGCCCAGACCGCAGACTCAATGGAAAATCAATGGTTGCCATTGAGGTAAACAATGATGGTTGCACAGGTCGAACTCTAATTCGCTTCAGTAATTACTACTTCGCCAATCCTGATTTCCCTTGTGAAATTAAAATAGAAACAAAATGAAATCAAAATAGCTTCTTCAATTTTAGGTCCATACAGAAAACTTAATTTTCTTTTATTAAACAAGTGCTTATAAGCCAACGCTTGACAATGTCAACATGTTTACCACTCTTAGAGCAGTCAATGCTCTAAGTTACCACTGATTCGGAATGTAGTATTATTCCGAAAACACACCAGCAAAAACTCAGCAATTACTTTTTAAAAATAAGAAAACACAATTTTTGTTTTAAATAGGCTAATAATAATATATGGAATGCCCTGATGGTCTGATAGTTTAAGTGCCGGGCCGTCATCTTGTGGTCCGGGTATGATTTCCAGTAAGTAAAGTACTTTTATTTTTCGAACATAGTTTGGGTTCGTGATCGCTAATCTGTAACCGCAATATTCAAGCGTGGTGATTAATAAGCCTAATCCCATCATAGTAGCGATGACTTGATTTCTATGATGGAGGCCTTTGCCCTGCAGTGGGACAATATATAAGTAGGCTGATACTTTACTAACTTTCGACTGGTACTAGTTTTATAGGACGCTACTGGCAGGCAGATACCTTACTTAACTTGACTTGACGACCCGGTTGGTTCAGTGGTAGTGAATGCTGCGTCTGGGCCAAGGGTTGCGGGGTCGATCCCCGCACAGTACAAACATTTGTGTGCATGAACATGTCTGTTTGTATTGGTCTGGGTGTCTTCTATGTATTATAAGTATGTATTTACAAAAGAAAAGTGTTATATGTATATATTTGTAATCCCACTGTTGGTTCTGATATCTGTAACACAGGTGCTTGAGCTACCTATCTCAGAGTCAGATCAATGTATGTGAAGCAGTGAGAATATTAAATTAAATATTATTATTATTACTTTTTACTTTAATGTGTGGTTCCAGGTACCATGTGGTGGAAGATGGCGTGGGTGGCTACCTCCTGGAGATGCCGGCAGCGGAGTGGCCCGACGAGGGCGAGTGGAAGTGTGTGGCGACCAGCTCAGGTGGCCGCATTGGCTTCTCTTCCTGCTATGTCAGCATGGATGGTAATAAAAATACATTACTGCCGTTAGTTCGATTGATGTGGAACTGCCCGAGCGCGAGTCGCTTGTGCTGTGGTGTTTCACGCCCCATTTGGGGAGAAGTGACATTGAGATGGGCTAAGACACAGACTTTGTAGGGAGTGAAGAACCGCACCGGGGAAAGAGCCCTTAGCAGAGTACCTGGTGAGCGTCTCCCAAGATTCGGTCCGTATGCCGAGACGGTAGGAAGGACCATGGGCCGGTGAAGGGACCTACTACCGTTAGTTGGCGAGAAGTAGTAGCTCAATCGATTAGTATTTTTTTTTTGTACGCCTGATGGTAAGTGGCCGAGAGTCAAGCTTGTCTGTCTAGCATCAGCCTATTCACTCTTCTCTAGAAAACTCCCAAATCATAGCATTCAGAGCGCAAATCAGAGGGAACACTTCAGCCGGTAGGGATTCCACTCATTGGATGTACACAATAGTTACTTTCAACCCGTCTGATACGAATTTTTGGTATTACATTATAAGGGTGTATAATAAGTAACAACTTACGTG
Organism: Cnaphalocrocis medinalis; assembly: GCA_014851415.1. Classification (NCBI taxonomy): domain Eukaryota; kingdom Metazoa; phylum Arthropoda; class Insecta; order Lepidoptera; family Crambidae; genus Cnaphalocrocis; species Cnaphalocrocis medinalis. The sequence goes on along the minus strand of CM026273.1, from coordinate 16,145,884 downwards.
CACCTATTTAAACGGGAGGTCGTTGGTTTCAACACCAGCGTACACTCGTACCTTTTTTTTTTATGGTATAGGTAGCAGACGAGCAGGCGGATCACCTGATGGTAAGCAATTGCCGCCGCTCATGGACACTGCAACACCAGTGGAGTTACAAGTGCGCTGCCACCTTTTATCCCCTTCCCCCCGGGTGGGCCTCCGGTACCCTCACTCACTCGGCGAAACACAGCACAGGGGCTGCTTTACGCCGGTTTTCTGTGAGGCAGACCTTTAATTTCTTCAATCTACTTGCATATTCATTCACAGCGGAGAGGGAAAACACAACGAAGAGAGCTTCGTAGTTCATATAGCTTCTCTTTCCTAAGAGTGTGATCTATTAAAATTATCTGTAATTTGAAATAACAACAACCTCTACGGATATTTCCCCATCGTAATTATTTCTGTTCATGTAGGTAGTTATTTATAAATCCCGAATGGAAAAAATATATTTTGTATTTGTCATCATTTCCAGTGCCGAAGAATTACCGAAAACCCCGCTTCATGGAGAATCTTCAAGCCGTGCTAACAGAGGAAGGCCTGGTCTCTTTTGAGTGTAAGGTGGTCGGCTTCCCCACCCCGGTACTCAGCTGGTTTAAGGATGGCCAGGAGCTGAAGCCTGGAGACGTCTACCAGCTCACAGGCACCAACTCTCTCGGCTCCTACTGCTGCATTGCAAGGAACTGCATGGGTCAAGCTAGCAGTTCCGCTGAGCTGACCGTGGAGGATATACAGAATCAGCTCAACGAAGAAGAGAAGCTCCAACTCTTCTCCAAAAACCAGGCGCCGAAGTTTACACAAGGGTTGAAGAGCGTTGAAGCGAAGATCGATGAACCATTCCGTTTTACTATTAAAGGTATAATGCTTTACCATACGTAGATCCACTTATAAATCTTCTTGCAAATTAGGCTTCTTGCTATCTGCTTTATTAGGTGACCATGCCAGTGAGGCTTGGTCACATAATAAAAGTAATAGAGACAAATTTAAAGTGACTTTAAGCAAAGTCTAGCTTATAACAATGATAATAGTTAGAATATAATTAATGCGTTTTATATTAGAAAAAGGTAGATATATCATGTAGATATTCACAGCGTGTTCTTATTTATTTCAGTTGCTATTCCGCCTGAACCATCGGTTCAATGGTACCGAGACGACCAGCCGGTCGACGATTCCTCCCGCTGCCAGTTGGCCAAGGAGGAGCGAGGGGTGTTCTACCTTGACATCCAGAGCCTCGAGTTCCTCGACCAGGCAGAGTGGAAGTGCGTTGCAGTAAACGACTTTGGACAAAGTGTCACCTCGTGTTTCCTCAAACTTATTATTCCCAGGCATTACAAAAAGCCGAGGTTCTTAGAAAACCTTCAAGCCATACTCTCAGACGAAGGTGCCGTCAACCTTGAATGCAAAGTTATCGGTGTACCCCAACCAGTACTTAAGTGGTACAAAGACGGCGAAGAACTCAAACCAGGCGATATACATAGGATAATTTCAGGACAAGATGGAACGTGTTGCCTAGGAACATATACTTGCGAAGCTCAGAATTGTATGGGTATAGCAGCCAGTTCCGCCTCACTTCTAGGCTTCGATGATTCCATGAAAGCTAAGGCACAAAAGAAAAAACCAGAAGAACCACCGCCACTGCAAAGAAATGTTTCTCTCAGCACGATTCATGAAGAACGTTCATCACAAATGTACGATACTCCGGTTGGAGATATTACTTTGGATGATAAAGCAGAAATTTCGTTTTCTTTCGATGGAAAGGAAGTTTCAGTATCTTTATACGAAACTCCGGATTTGACGGAAGAAGACGCAATACAGATAATGGAAATGTACGCCGACCAGATATCCGAGAACGTAACAGAACATAATATAGCAGAGCTGCCGCCTCTCAGATTTGTAAAGGAAACTTCAACTTCAGGGAACTTACTAATGGAAGCCATTATAATTGATGTTTCTCCTGAATACTTCGCATCGCCTGAGGAAGACTTGAGAACAGAAGCAGACGTGGAAGACATTTCTATAGCTGATGAAAATGGACCGCCACAGTTGTCTCTCGATCAAGATATTGGAGGCGAAGACTACTTAGAAAAGACTATGGACTTATTATCACAAGAAAAAGCAGATATTGTTCCTAAAAAAATAGCAAGAAAGAAATCAGACTCTCAAAGAAGTGCCGACGATTTCTACAGTTTGTCAATGGATCAAACTCTTTCGGAAGACAAGAAAGACGATGAGACTCAGATGTTATCAGAAAGTTTTGCGAGTGCCCGGAGCTTAGGAAAACCGAAGTCTAAATCATCTAAGCCCTCGCTCGAGGAAGGTCAAGAATCCTCGGATCTTACAAAAACTATTTTAATGAAAGATGAAGTCCAGCAAAAGCAGTCTGAGTTGGAAACGCCTGTTGCAAAACCAAAACGAGAGCGACGAAGTAGTCGTGGTTCAAGACGTTCAAGCTCAGGTAGTGAAAAATCCTTCGGAAAATCTAAAGAAGAACAACCTAAACCACAGATGGTTACTCTGGAACAGGTTCCTAGGAAACCATCGCTGAGCGATGAGGAATTCAAAACTAAAATGTCTAACGTAAGCTCATCTCTCTCAAAAGTAATAAATGACGTGCAAATTATAGAAAGAGATATAATATTAAAATCTGAACTTATGTCATCAGCAGCTACGGCATCTCGAAGCTTAGAAATAATAAGTAGTTTAATTAAACCTCTTTCTGAAATTCATAGCATAGCAGATGCTGCTCAAGAATCAGCGTTAGAATCTAGGCAAGTTAGTAGTACGTTATTCAATAATCTGTCCCAACCATTAAAAGTACTTCAGCAGTCTCTAACTATAATCGAAAAGTGTATAGACGTAGAAAGTGATAATAAAACACTTGTTAAGAAAACGTGTGTTGCATTTATTGAAACTTGTGGCGAGGAAGTTAAGAAATTGATGAATGAAATAACTTCTGTCACTGATAAAGAATACTTAATTATCGAAACAAAGGTACTGTCTGACATCAACACCTTAATAAGTGACATGAATAATGTTATTCGTTTCTCATCGGATACAATCAAGACTAGAAACCTTCTAAGTGAAGCTAGTGAAATTAAAGTCAGTGAGGCAAGTGTAGAAGCCAAACACTTAAGAGATACTCAGAAGGCAGTCTTTGAACTGAAAAGCCCGCTTAATTCACTATTGCGTATAGTAGATACAGCAGATGAAGGAAAGATGGCGGAAGTTAGCAAAGTCAAAAGTAGCGAAGTTATCTTGAATGATATGTCCGCTTCAGTACAGGATCTGCAGGCAGCATTAGAACAAATAGAATCACTTTCTGTGAAAGAATCCACCACCTCTTTACATAAATATAACACCGAAATTATTGAAACTGTTATGGAATCAGTTTTGAAACTGAGAGGTTCATTTGAAGAATTGTCGACTGAAACCAAAAATGAAGATGATGAAGTACTTTTAAAACAAGCTTTGGATTCAATCAAGAAAAATCTTAGTGCAATATCGTCTCAAATTATGACAATTGAGAAGAATGTAGGCTCTTTTGATATCCTGCAAAGTGAAAATAAGCTGGAAATGCTCCAAAAGATGGCACAAATTTTAATTTCACTTGAAAATAATTTGCCCCGACTAGAGAACATGCCTGATGTTAAATTTAATATGGATATTTTCCATAAAAACTTAACAAGAGTTCTAGAAAATGTCATTGAAAGTAATGAAGCGTCTAAATACTTTATCTTAATGGAAATATGTGACGCTGTTAATCGATTAACCGCATCTATAAAAACTATCGATGCTGACAATATTTTATCACTAGCTAGTCCTGACAAACACTTTAGCGAATAATTCAAGATACCTTCATTAAAAACGTTTTTGATTCTGAGTTGAATTGTTCTATACTTTCAAATATAACTGATGTAACTTTAAGTTTACAAGAAGCTCTTAATCATGCTGATGAAATTAGTTTGCAATTAGAATCTGAACGTCTTCAAGACATTGCTACTCCAGTGTATGAAATAAGTAAAGCAAATGCTGTCGTTGAACATATAAATCACACAATAGCAGTTATAAATACGGTTAAATCAATTGAAACTACAGAAGAATTAAAGAATACTCTAAAACCAGTCTTGGAAAGTATATGTCCTGTATTAGAAGACCTCAAACGTAACATCGCCGTGATGAAACCTTTGGACATCTCTAAAGATGAGCGGATTTCGGAAATATCAGACGCTTCTTCGATTGTGAATACTCTTGCTACACCACTTTTAGAACTTAATCAAAATATCATTACTCTTAATACAGTAATTGAAGAAAACATAGACAGTCTCAAAGAAAATAATGAAATAATGTCGGCTATTGCTGAACCGCTTCATGAACTTCACACCACTTTACAAATATTACAGCAAGATGTAATTTCTCAATATGGTGAAGATCTAGCGTCTTATGACGTAAGTGTAAATTTTGTGAGCGCAGTACAAAACCTACAAAGCTGTATTGTCATGATTCAAGAACAACCTGGAGTCGAAGGAGTAGATGAAATGTCAACGCTTGAAGATATATCGGGTATCAAAACTACAGCTGAAACTATTCCTTCTGATCGCTTAGTTTTACCAGCTGCAGAAGAAACAGCAATCGAGCTGCCTTTAGAGCCTTTCAGTCAAGAAATAGTGCCATCCGCCACTGCACAGGCTCTTCACGCATTAAATGAGCACATCACAATCCTTCAGACTCCCGAAGTGGTCGATGCTTTAGATACCTTGTCTGAAGTAAGTGATTACTCTAGTCTTAAATCAGTCGCTTTAGGTTTAGGTGAACTCCATGCAGGTATAGAAGAGATATTACACCCATTATTGATGGAAAATTCTAGCGACATAGCTAATCTTATAAATACTTCTAAATTGGCAGCAATCGCAGAACCAATGCAAGAACTCCAACAGAGTTTGTCAATTTTAGACACAAGCAACATTCCAATATACGAACACATTCTAGAAATACCTGCAGAAAAAATACATTCTGTACTTGAATCCATATCTGACTTTAAGGAATATTTAAGCAAATGCATTCAAGCGCTATTTCCAGCAATGGAAACAGCTGATAAAACTATTGAAATATCTAATAAAGTCGAAGCGTTACGAGAAGTTTGTGAAAACTTAAAAGTAGTTATTAATACAACGAAAGGTTTCTCTCCAGAAACTCCAGTGAAGCAAGAAGTAATAATTTTAGAAAAAACTATTGACAATCTGCTTGATGCCACTGACGTAAGTAAAGGCATCCAAATTCAACAAGTAAAATCTATTACAGAGGAGTTATTTGAAAAGGTAATGACTGTTCAAGAAGAATTAATTCAATACACTCCACATACTGTTGAACAATTAGCAGAAGAAGCAAAATTGATACAAGCAATAGATGACATTGAAAACAATATTGCTGTATTAGAGCAATACGACTTTGTGGATTTGTCAAGAGCTTCGGAAATAACTTCATGTGCAACTCCAACTCTGGCATTGGAAATGGAATCTGAACCACTCGTACAAATGGATGACATCTTGCAAAATGCTGTAAACGTCTTGCAAGATTCTGCAAAAGACACGCCACTTGCTGATTTGATGATTCTAGAAGATTTCTTTAAGACGTGCAAGAATGAATTTACGATTATACGCTTGATAATATCAAAACCATTGAGTCATAAGAAAATCATTAGACTCATCCAGGAATTTACTTTCTTACAAAGTATTATAAAAGATTTCAAATCAAAACGTCTTCAGCTCCAGTTGTCAGAAGATATTGATGGATATTTAAAAATATTTTTCCTAGAAGCAGACGGAAACCTAAAAATTTTACAAGACTCACTGTTACAAGTAATAAATACCCAATCTGAAATATTAGTTACCGGTCCGTTGGCAAAATTAGAAAATACCCAAAAAAAACTCATGGATATTTCAAAATCAAAAGAAATAGAGGATTTCACAGAAATAACTGTTAAATTTTCAGACGTTATTAGAACAGCCATACCAATATTGCAAACAGCTGAAATTGATATAACAGAAGAAATTAAACGTTCATCTGAACAAATAACGACTACAGACACCACACCGATTGTAGAAAAGATTGAAGACTTATTAAAATACACAGAAAATCAAAGTTTGTCCCCGTCTGTAAATAATGACACAAAAAAAGTATTAAATAAGTTGACAACGTGTTTACAAGGACATCAAGATTATAAAGATGCTACAGGAACGGGTAAGAACTTAATAATTTTGAAATGTTTATCTGAATGTGCGGAAATACTTCAAGCTACAGTCCTAGACAAAAGGGCAGTAGTCAAAGAAAAGATTGAAGAAAATGCCTTGAAAGCTGTACTAAGTGAAATGTTGGAACCACTTCAAGCACTTCACAGTCAACTGGTAAACATTCAAGAGCAAGTTGCATCTGGTGTTGAAGAAAAGTCTGTTTCCGTTGATATTACGTCAACTGAATCAATGATTGAAGCTGTATCCGAAATCCATAAAGACATTGTTCAGAAAATCGAATCAGTAAGAGCATCTGTAGACAACGAAGAAATTTCTCTTATTATGGAAGCAGACAAAGAAATTCATGCTATCCAAGATACACTAAAATTATTAGAAAACGTACCGGCTGTACAAGAATTGATAGAAATAGCGAAACCTATTGAAGAAGTTGAGAAATCTTTACACGATTTTATTGCAGCAGAAACAATAGAAGTGGAAACTGGTGAAAAATTCCCTAAAGGTAAGTTGTTTCCCTATTTATTGTTCTTTACTTTCATCAATTTATATGAAAACGTAATGGCTCAAAACGTTTTTTTTCTAGATGTCAATTCTAATATTGATTCGCTGGAAAGTGCCATCGAACGTTTTATTAATATTGAGGTAGATTTGCAAACGGCATCTGATTTGCTCAATGTGATAGACGTAAACAAATGTTTAGATTTGGCTATGAAAATTAAAGCACTTATGTTGCCTAGCTCTGACGAGTTGCAAAGCCCTGAAATTATTGAGATGAAATATAAAAAAGTATTAGAGTTAAAAGATATTCTGTCGAAATTCGATTGGTTAAATACAGATAAATATTTAGAAGGAAAGAAACCTTTAGAAGCAGAAAAACTTAAACGCATATTTTTGACCACATATCAACTCCTAGCTGAGTTAGGGCAAAATGGAGATAACATTCAACTTAAAAATAATTATCAGGAAGAAAAAGGTAAAATTGTGAATAACCATACCTATTTCAGGTTGCTTCATACATTTTTTTTTAATTAACCAAATCAATGTGTTATTTGTATAAAAAAGTGCGGATGTTTTTGAACATTGCTACTTCATAATATCAAACACGGTACATGGTGTACAAAAGTTGTACTATACTACAGTTACTGTAGTTTGACTTAATAGGCATAATTTTTCATGTTTATTGATCACGCGAACATTCATTGTAATCACATAAGTTATGCTTTGCTAAACATTTAAGTAAAACGATCTAAATTATGTGGGTACTAATCAAATACTTCTATAATAATTATAATAGTATCATTTTGTAATTTTTCAGAAGAAGCTACTAATTTGTTACAACACATCAATCAGTTCATAGAACTTCTAGAAACAGTCGAGGAAGTTACTGTCATCAAATTTGACAAGTTACAAGATACTGTTCATGTAGCTCATCAATTACGTGACAGCATAATTGTTTCTGCGAGCGAAATTATTGAATCAAGTGACGAGAAACTTGAAAGAGAAAATAAAAAAGCTGAATTAGCAATTCAATTACAAAGTGCACTTTCTGAAATAAATGTGCAAGTACTTGACAGTACTCAAGAATTAACACAATCGAATTCCAAATTATTGGAGCAATTCGCCATGGCAACTGCAAAACTGCAAAATGATTTGGTTGTTGTAACCGGAACACAGACTGCTATATTGGCTCCTTTGGACATTGTTGTTGAGGAAACCAAAATAGAAGGGTCAAAAGAAAGACCCGTAGAAAAGAGAGAGGAAGCTAAAATTGAGGAAAGCATTTCCAAACAAGAAACAAAACTAAAGGGGCTTGAAGATAAAACCAACACTGCTCTAGATGCAGATAATCTAGAAAAAAGTGTCGATGAAGGAGAAGAAGTCGTTACATTTAACGATGAAAAAACTAAGACTGAAACTGCTGTTGCCTCTTTTTCAAAAGAACAGGCTCTATCTGCTATTGTAAGCAATGATCAAGTAGTAATTGAAGAAACTAAGCCCACAAAACCAGATATTGTTTCAGAGGGTAAAGCTACTATCAGTGAAGTTGAAGAACTGAAGGTGGCTACTGACACCAAAGACAAAATAATCGTTGGCAAAATTGAAAAGATGGAAGGAAAAGTTGAAATTACAGGTAACCCTTTTTCTATAACAATTATAATATCCTTAGGTTAAATCGCTTTTGGATAGGCATTTGTCATAGGATGTCATATAATATTATATAACTAACCATGACGTTGGTTTAATTTTTTTTAATTAGTTGGTACCTTTTCCAGATACGTTAAAACAATGCATAGAGGACTTTATTACTGAAGATTTATCTGGATCAATCAATAAACTTTCTGCCGTGATTGATATAGAAGAATTAAAACAAACAGTGACAATAGCAAAGGAATTACGTGAAAACATTGCAATGATAGAAAGTTTTACGCAAGCAGAACTATATAGTACTGAGTTAGAAGCAGAAAAAATAAAACAAGGTCAATTGGCTCAACAGTTAGAAACTGCTTTGTTGACAGTGCAAGAACAAATTTTTGAGAATTATGCGCAGCTTGAAACAGTGTTTGACACATCAATGCTTCAAAAAGTCACTGATGTTACCGTAAGCCTACAAAGTAATTTATCTACAGCTGTGGCATCTATTGCAACAGAAATGGATCAAACTATGGCGTCAGACCAAATTGAAACTTTAACAGAAATGTCTTTATCCGAAGAACAAGCGGTAGTTGCTACAACAGAAAACGAGCATAAACAACTCGCCAAAAATGACATGACTACGGATTCTACTCCTCAAAAACTGGCTGTGGATGAAAGCATTGAAAAAATTACAACTGAAGAAATTCAACCAATAAAACCTACAAGAGATTATTGAAAACAAAGCTATGGCTACTGCAGTTGAAGAATTAAAAATTGCAACTGTGACCGAAGCCATAAAATCTGAGACACTAAAACAGAGCATAGAAGATTTTATCAGCGATAATTTGAATGAAACAATCAACAACTTATCATCTGTAATAGATATTGACCAGTTAAAAACATCAATAAATTTGGCTCAAGAATTGCATGAAAATATTGCACCAGCTGAAAAAAATATTGTTTTATTACATACTACTGAAGATTTAGGTTCAGAAAAGCTTAAGCAAGGAAAACTCGTCCAAGAATTACAAACTGCATTGTTGACAGTGCAAGAACAAATATTTGATAACTATCAACAACTTGAAGGTATTTGCGACTCATCTAAACTTCAAAAGCTGGCAGATATTACTGTAACGTTACAAACACAGCTTGCTGCTGCTATTACCATATCTTTCGAAGAAAAAGAAAAATCATTTGATTCTGATTCAACTGTCGTTCCAAGTACGTCATCTATTGAAGCAGTTGTTGAAGCTGACATCATTGAAAAGGAAATGGTTGCGAGTATATCTGAAATAAAACCACCATTAACTGAAGAAGTACGACCTGCTAAAAAAGACACAACTGAAATAATTACTGATATAGCTGCTGTTGTGGATGTAAAATCATTAGAAGGTATGGCTGAAATTAAAAATTTCAAAATTGAAGAAAATGTAACCAAAGATATACAAATGACCGAGACGGCAGAACCTATAGTGAGAGAAACGACCGTTGGTGAGTATTTTAGATTTTTACATTGTCTTAGCTAGTACGTAGAATTAAAAACATTACTATGTTTTCTGCCTTTTAATTACTGTTAAGTATATTATCAGACTTTAAACATTGAAATTTATTTTTGTATATTTTTCTGATAATTTAAAACAGCACACGTCAAAATGTTAACATGTAGCTATTTAGGATGCCACTACAACTTTTGATCATGTTTCAGAAACACTTATACAAAACATCGAGACATACATCTCAAACGAAATTTCACAAATCTTCAAAGAAACGTCTAATATTGTTAAGTTACCTGAGTTCGAACAATCTTTAAAATTAGCAGCTGACTTAAAAGAAAACATTGCAACTTTTAATATAAACTTTGAGGAGCACGTAGTTATAGAAAACAAGCCGGGTGATGAATATTTACAGCATCAAGCTTGTTTAGCTCAACAACTACAAAACTCTCTGTGTGTTTTACAAATTCAGTTACAAGATAACGAATCTGACCTCTTGATAATGTTAGGTGAAAACGATGTGCAAAAAATTAAAGAAATAATTACTGAACTTGAAACCAATCTTCATTTACTAATCACAACACAACCTGTTATTCTTCAAAATGCAGCTGAAGAAAAAAAAATGCAGGAAAACGGATCTCAAGCGTTATTAATACAAGAACAGGCTTCTTCAATAGGTAAACAATCGAGTAAGACGAAGATTTCTGATGAAAATGATACAATCGATATACAATCTTGCGGAACGCAGGCTAGTGATGAAACATTAACCCTTAGTAAAGAAGTTACTCTTCATGGAGCTGTAGAAATGATATCACCTACTACTGTAGAATATTCTGCACCTGAAATAGATATTGAGACAACAGAAAAACGTAAACACGCGGAGACAGGAATTGCACCTCAAAAATCTACAGAACTATCTAACCCTCTGGTACTTAACCAGCCTGAAATTATGCAAGAATTAATACCAGTAGAAACTTTGCTAGTGGATGAAACCATTAAATGTGACCAGTATTTAACTAGCATGGATAATACTAGAGAACCTTTTGAAGGAACAGAACCGACTGTGACTCATCAATCTGCCAGTAATGAGTTGTTGCACAAAGAAAATATGACTTCTGCAGATGCTGAGAAATCCCGAATGAACGACGAAAAAAAAATAGAAGAAGTTCCCATGGCTGAATTATCTAATTTAAATGATATTTATCAACCAGAGGCAAAACCAATTAATGAATCTTTTGGTACTGAACAAACCACATCTAAAGAAGATCATGTTGAAGAAAAAATTGAAGCAGACACTAATCTTCTAGAAAAAGCAATCAATGCAAATGAGCCGTGCCTTATTGATGACATTATTCATATTGAAAATATAGTTGAAGAAAACCAGTTTGTCGATACCCAAGGGGCGTCAGAGGTGTATGCTATTCTTCAACAGGAACCAATTCAAGTATCTCAACCTTGTGTATATGAAGAAACCATATCAGTTGAAGAAACCAAGAAAGAAAGCCCTCTTGATATTCATGTCATATCAACAGCAGAACATAATCATCTTCTAGATGCAGTTGAAGTAATTCAACCAAGTATCACTGACGAAACATTACTTTCCGAAATGATCCTTGATGGGAATTCTCTTTCGGAAGCTAAAACATTGTTAGAATCAGATACTTTTGGTCTCCAAGAAGGCGTTGAAATTATTGAACCTAATTTAGATGAACAAAATATGGCCTCTGAAAAAGTCACAGAAGAAGAAAAGTTGAATGACGACATAGTTACGTCAGATTCAGATCATATTCTTCTGACACAGCCTTGCGGTAGCGAGCAAAACACACCTATTGTAACTGTCATAGAGGAAGAAAAACTTATTATTGATCAAGGTCAATTACAGGTAGATATTACTCTTCAACAGGGAACAGTAGAAGTAGCCCAACCTTATGTAACTGAAAAAACCGCGCCTACTGGAGAAGAGGAAACTTCTTTTGAAACTATTGAACAACAAGCAGCGTTTGACATTCCACCGTGTATTGCAGAAGACACAATACCTCTTGAAATAGTCATCAAAGAAATGCACATTGATGCTAAAAGGACCTCAGAAGCTGATAATATTTTAAAAGAAGCGATTGAAGTTACTCAACCATGTATTGGTGAAAAAACAATACCTTTAGAAAAAAACATTCAAGAAATAATTATAGCTGCCGAAGCTACTTTTGGCATAGATACTATTGTACAACAAGAAGCAATTGAAGTTATTCAACCTAGTATTCCCGAGAAAATAACACCTATTGAATTGGTCATTAAACAAGATGAGCTTGTTGAGGGTAAAGTGTCGTTAGGAGAATTTCAACAAGGAGCGATTGAGGTTACACAATTATGTGCTAGTGAAGAAACTATGCCTGTTGAAAAAGTTAAAGTTACTGAAGAAAAGCCTATTGCTTCATTAATTACTTTAGAAGCCGATAGTATTGTTGAACAAGATAAAGAGGTTCAATCTTGCATAAGTGAGAAAATCACACCTGATAGAAACGTTATTCAGGAAGAAAAGTTTATTGATGCTAAAAACACATTAGTAGCACAGGAAGCGGTTAAGGATTCTCAATCTTGTATTATTGAAGAAACCACACCTGTTGAAAAAATCATCAAAGAAGAGCAGGTTAACTTTGAAGGCAAGTCAGAGGCGGACACTATGTTGACACAAGGAGCATCTGAAGTGACTGTTGCTATTTATGAAGAAACTGTACCTATTGAAAAAGTCATAAATGAAAAGCTTTTTGATGTTAAAGATAGCATGGTTACCATAGAAGCTGATGAAATTATCCAACCTTGTGTGAATGAAGAAACAGTATGTGTGAAAAATGTCATTGACGAAAAGCTTGTTGATGATTCAATCTCATTACAGGAAAATAGTATGGTTAAGCAAGAAGCAGCTGAGGTTAACCAACCTAATGTAAATGGAAAAAATATATCTGTTGAAGAAATCATAAACATTGATGCTTCAAAAACCCAAGACACTATGGTTCTCCAAGAAGCGACTGAAGCTGCTTTTCTTTGTATTCAAGAAGAAACTACACCCATTGAAAAAGTCATTGAAGAAAAACCTATTGATGCTTCAACAGCATCAGAAGAAAATACTACGGTTACACAAAACATCATTGAAGTTACTGAAACGTGTGTTAGTGAAGATACTGTGCCTATTGAAAAAGTAATTGGAGAAAAGCTTTTTGATTCTATCATCACTTTAGAGGAAACTACTACGGCTAAACAAGAATCTATTAAAATTACTCAACCTTGTGTTAGTGAAGAAACTATATCTATTAAAGAAATCATTGAAGAAAAGCCTACTGATGTTTTGATCAGATCGGCAGATTCAATGGTTAAAATAGAAACTATTGAAATCACTCAACCGTATATTTGTGAAGAAACTAGACCTACTGGAGACGTAACCGAAGAACAACTCACCAATGCTTTAGTTTTAACAGAGGTAGATACCATGCCTATACTAGAAACGGTTGAAGTAATTCAAACAAATATTAGTGAAGAAACCGTACCCGCTGAAAAAGAAATAGTTTTTGACGAAAAAACTGTAACAGAAGCATCTACGATGGCAATACAAGGAGCAGTAGAAGTAACTCAAACAAGTATTATTGAAGAATCTATACCTATTGAAAAAGGTACTGAAGAAAATCCTTCTGTAGCTAATATAAGTGAAGAACAAATAAATATTAGTGAAGAAACCATACCCACTGCAAAAGTCAACAAAGAAATTGCTCTTGACGACAAACTGTAACAGAAGCATCTACGATGGCGATACAAGGAGCAGTAGAAGTCACTCAAACAAGTGTTTTTGAAGAAACTATACCTATTGAAAAAGGTACATGAAGATGGAAGAGGTTTTGATGTAAAAGAAAAATCATTGGAAGATATCATAGCAACTCTAGAAGCTGTTGAAGTTATTCAGCCTTGCTTGGGTCAAGATACTGAACTTGTTAAAGAATTGATCGAAAAAGATATTATTGTTGCTAAAGGCATATCAGAAGCAGAAACAATAGTTACACAGGAAGAGCCTGAAGTCACTCAGACTAGCATTAAAGAAGAAACTACACCTTCTGAAAAAATTGTTGAAGAAAAGTATTTTGATGCTGAAGTTATGCGGGAAACTCTAGAAGCAAAAACGATCAAAGAAATTGCTCATTCTAATATTGTTGAAGATTTTGTAACTGCCGATAAAGTCATCGAAGACAAACTTACTGATGCTAAAATAGTGCAGGACTCTTTTCCTCAACAAAAAGCAATTGAAGCTTCTCAACCTTATGTTTGCGAAGAAACGACAATTCTCAAAGAAGACAAGTCTACAGATGATACGCTCTCGGCAGAAATAAAAATAAATCTTCTACATGAAACGATTGAAGCAAGCCAACCTTGCGTTAGTGAAGAAACTATTCCTTTTGACAGGATCGAAGACGAAAAACCAATGGTTAAACCAGAAGCTGCTAAAATTAATCAACCTTGTGTTAGTGAGGATATAACACTTCTTGAAAACGTCCTCGAAGATACATCAAATTCAGTGACACCAATCGAAGTTCAAAATGCTGCATCAGCTGCAGAGTCAAACACATTAGAAGTTGCTAGATTACAACATACTGTTATAATTCAAGAACCTATACAGGACGAGATATGTGAAGCAAAAAGTTTAGATGACTCTAATTTGATTCCTCAAAAAGGTATTGAATCTACAGACACAGATCAGTCATTCCAAATAATAGAATCTATAGATATAGAAAAACCCATTGAAGTTAATGTAGCAGAACAAGTGCAACCATCTTTTGGGGCAGCTATTGAGGTAGATCAACCTGCTGTCCTTGACACAGTTACTAGTATTGTATTTGTTGAAGAACGGAATGAAGCAAAAGCAGTTTTCGAACAACCTCTTTGTGAGCTAGTTGACGTGAATCAATTGGTCGATGTCGTTGAAGCAATCACCACTAAATTTCCAACTGCTCCGCAAACCGAAGAGACCGCCGTCGAGACCTCTTTTGGTAACAGTAAAAGAAATTATGATATTTTGCTTCTCATTAACATAAATATTGATATTAAATGTGTAGAATTTTAATTGTTTCTTAATGTTAGCTGGCACTGCTGATAAAAAAAAGTCTATGGTAAACATGTAAAAAATATAATAATATGGTAAAAATAACATCATGCTATGTATACTCTAACATTTATGTTTTAGAAGAGCTTAATGTTTGTCTAGTAATATGTTCAGTGGAACAAAATAATAACAAAATAATTTTAAAATATGTTGTAGATTTATAATAATTAGACATAATATTGCATAGAATACAGAACTAACAAAACATACATTATTATAGGACAGATAACGCTTGTTTCTAGATCAAAAGTATTCGTTATTCATATTTTTTACTCTGTAAAAAATTAAAAATTTTCCTTACTGCTAAGTGCTTAGGACGGTGTTACCGTCTGGCTCACTAAATCCTAAATCATTGTCCAAGGGTATAAACGCAGTTCTGAATAAAAGTAATGAGTAGCAATATTTAGACAATCAGGAGGCCGCGAAATAGAAAAAAAAAACTGAATTTAATGTTTAATTTATCAATCATTTATTTATAAGTTTTAACGTACTTGCTAATAAACTATAAGACTAATTTTATGACACAGTATAATTTTTGACAGTTTTACCATAAGCGCCTAGTAATAAGATAATAATAAGTTCAGTTTTAATACTCAAAACCGCTTCATAACATTAAAAGTTGCCATTAATTGCTATACAAAATAAAATATCATGACGTGGTGTACACAAATTACAAACGTGCCAATTTCCAGAAATGATGTTACATTGTGTTGAAGAGTTGACTTCTGAGTTAAGTAAAACTAAAGTTCCGTTTCAAAATATACCTCAGTTACTAGAAGAAGCGAAAGAGCTCCGAGACTATCTTTTAAAAACCACTTTGAAAGAAAACTTACATAAAATAGATGGAAAAGTCATTGGACATATCAATAAATTTAATAATGTTCTCATTTGCGCAATGCCGCTAATAAAAGCCCAGTCCGAGCAAGGTAAGCAAAACTTGATACATCAGATGCAGATACTCTTAATCAAAAGCAAGTATCTTTGGAAATACCTTTGTCTGCAAAAACATTCATAAGTAGTTTAGTGGAAGAAGCAGAACAGATATACTTGCAAAATGCATATGATAAAAATGATTATTCACACCATGCATCAATAGAACAATCTCAAATGGTAACGGATCAATTATTGTCAAACTCTCAAATCAGCACAAAGTTAAAAATTTTGAGTATTGAAAATGATGATATCGGATTACTGAAGAGTAATAATGAAGAAAGTAAACTAAAAATAGAGTATAGTAGATTAAATAAAATTATATCAGAAACAATACAAAACGAAAATGTGGCAGCGTTTGTAACAGAAGGAAAAAAAGGAAAGTGTTATTCTGGAGAAAACTGTAGAAAACACAAGGATTGCAAAAGATTTTAGCAAAATCGTCTCGTTAGGCTTTAGTAACATTAGGGAAGACCATACAAGTGGTAATAATTGCCTTCATAATTGAAATTTTCAAATTGTTTGTAATATTTTTGCACAATTGGATACTAAGAGCTTTGTCATCATAACTGTATAGTAACTTACTAAAGTACATACATATAATTGTAATAATAATAGTAGTGTCGCCTGCGTAGTTCATTCAGTTATTATGTTACAAACTACGTACTAATACTAAGAAAATTAAAACGCATTGAGGCTAGTGCCTGTGTTTAAAAAAAGATTTAAATTTTAATAATATATTAGTTACACATTACACGCTTTTTTACAAAAGCATAAAATTAACACAGCATTATTTAGCATACCCTGGGTTCCGAAGCAACGTCTTCTAACATTTTTTTTTACCAGATATGCTTCTCAAACAAACTTGAAACATTTTTCTGATAATCTTTAAGAAATAATGATATTTAAACAGATTTTAAAGGTTTATTTATGAAAGCCTTTTAAAATATAAAATAATTATATTTTGGTTACATCATAAGGTTTTACATTTATTTTGGGACAATAAATTAACGAATAAACCGATTTAATTGCAAAATTAGACCAAATCAAATTATTTATTCATGAAAGACTTTTGAATTAATTGGAACTGGCTAATAAATAACATTTTGGCTATCATTGGAATAGATTTTGCTTTTTTCATGAACAGGACTTTTTCGACTTAAACCAACACTCAAACTACTTACACGCCTACCTACACATACATAGACACACATACATACACGCACTCATATGATTACACTTTTGAATATGCGTTTAAAGACACACGCTTTTGATGTTAATTTAATGATATGCATTGCGTTATAATAAAACCATTTTATTTCTCTCAGAATCTGGTGATCTTCTGCAACATATCGAAGCGTTAATTTCCGACGACATGGTAGAAGCAATAGAAGAGTTAGCTGTAGCTACAAACACGTCAGATTTAAAAGACACGGTTCAAGTAGCAAAAGAGTTGCTAGAAAGCATATCGGTCGAAATTCAACCAATCCGTTTAGAACACGCTGGTCTATTGGCGGAAGAATCACAAACACAGTTGGCTGAATTGAAAGACAAATTAAATGAAGCTTTAACCACTCTTCAGACTAAAGTTTTAGATGCTACACAAGAAATCGCACCATTAATCCCAATGGAAAAGCTTGAACAAATATCTGAGGCAGTAACACACTTACAAGAAGATTTGAAGACTGCTATAAGTTCAAAAATGGAAACATTCATTAGTGGTATGTAAGAGTTTTTACTGAAATATTGGTTTATTTTCTAACGTGTTGAAGTTTACCTAATAAACTACAACTTGCGTAATATTCATTATTGAACTTGACATTGAAACTATTTTTTAGGTTCCATAACCACATGGCAAAAAAAGAACCCTTATGAATTCGTCATGTCTGTCTGTCCGTATATAACCTCTTTTTTCCGAAACTATAAGAACTCAAAATTTTTCAACAGAAGTTTGAATCCCTCTAACTTTTAAAGTAAATCCGAATCAATTAATCAATTCAAACATTAAAATAATTTAGTATTACTTGTAACTAAGGATAGGAGCCCTTCTTAGGCGAGTTCAACTTGATTTGGCAGAATTTTTTTTTTAACTAATAGTCACTTTTTTTACAGAATTCGTATCAGAATCAAGCAAAGAAGAATCGATGAAGCAACTGGAAAACTTACTACACGAAGTCAGCAATAAAATTGATTTGTCTCCAAATGAAAAAGTTCCGGAGGACAATGAAGCGCTCCGAGATAGTTTGGATGAAGTTCAAACTGTCATTATCAAACTCAAACGAGACTTTGACGGAGCGAACGACACTCTCAATGAAACTCTTGAGGACTTAGAGTGCAGTGTGAGGAGTGTACAACTTCAGATTAATGAAGATAGTCCTCCCGACCTTCTCAAGGAAGCGTGTGCCACATTGCAACTGTTGGTAAATAATATGAGCGAAACTAATGAAACGTGTATTTCAGAAAGTGTTACTAAGGACGTTGTTTTAAAAGACGTTATAAACAAATGCTCCAAGGAAACTGAACAAACTATTCAGTTGTTAGAGTTAGCATCTAATGTGGATCTCAAAACCCAATCTAAGTTAGGCGACATAGTATCCAGTCTAAATAAACTCAAAGATACTCTCAAGTCTCTAAGAGAAGGTTTTACTGGCAGTGCAGATACTTTAATAGAAAGAGGCACTGAAATTACTCAGAGCTTGGACCAAATCGAAGAAAAGATATTTTCAATTGAAAAAGAAATAGAAACTGTTGGAACACTTCCATTGAGTGTCAAGGAAAATATTATTTCTGCTGTACATGTTGTTTATGGTAGCATATCTAATATGCGTAGTACTGTTTCAAGCACACAAAAACAATATATGTTTGAAAACTACGGGCAACCCTCTGAAAACTTCCTTCGTTCGATTAAAAATCTAAGTAGTTTAAGTAGTAATACAACTACTGCCGAGACTAGATAAACCAAAGTACAAAAAGCTTGCAAAGTCATTACGCAATGTATTAAACCATTTTGAAGACATTAA
Organism: Cnaphalocrocis medinalis; assembly: GCA_014851415.1. Lineage (NCBI taxonomy): Eukaryota > Metazoa > Arthropoda > Insecta > Lepidoptera > Crambidae > Cnaphalocrocis > Cnaphalocrocis medinalis. The sequence continues at coordinate 16,126,893 of CM026273.1, read as the reverse complement.
GTTTTACATAAATCTCGACAAAACTGCTAGGCTACCCAGTGATGCTGCTTTTACCAAAATTATCCTGGATGATTTGAAATCGAATATGAAATCTATATCTTCCTTGGAAAAGTTAAGTCCAGAAGTAAAGGTAAGAATGGACAATTCACTAAAATGTGTAGAATTAAATCTGCAGAATATTGAAGTGCGTTCAACTCTTGAGGTCAAAGAAAAAATACCGATATTCAAAGTGATTTCCTCACACTATTTTGGAAGTAACAACTGCTTTAAAAATTGATTTAGAGAATAAAATGGGACAAGAAAAAGAACTTCCAACAGATCATGAAGAAATTTCGATATTGCCAGTAGATGCGACAGGTGCAGCAGAATCACAAATTGCAACAACAGAACAAATGGCACAAGAATTAGTTTCTATCAGCTCTAAAGAACAGGCGCAATATATTGACACTAGTTTGGCAGAGAACAGTTCAAAACGCAGAAGAAAGGTTAGAGAAAGGAACTATCATTGAGGTTAAGACATCTGTTGATAAAATTAAAATGGCTGAAGAACCATATGAGGATGCAGTCCCTTCAACAAGTAAACAAGATCAAAAGGAGTCTTCTGGATTACAAAATGTCGAAACGGAAGTTTTTAAGATTAAAGAAGAAACTAGTACTACAGAAGAAAAAGAAAACCAACAAGATGTTGAAAAAACCCCAATAAGACGAAAAGATGAAGAAAAATCTGATGAAACTTTACTAAAAGAAGATTCTACGCCCGAAGATGAGTCTAAAAGGAAGAAGAAAAATAAATCTGAAGATAACAAAGATGTTACAGTAGAACAGGAGTTACAAAATATTTCACAACTTCCACAAGCAGCAACAAACGAGGAGGATTCAATCGAATGTCAGCCTGGAACCTCAAAACAGATAGAACAAAATGAAGAGTTAAAACTAGCGAAAGAAAAGGAGGAAGATGAGATACGATTGTGGAAAGAAATGGAAGAAAAAGAAAAAATTGAAGCCGAAAATCAGCGTTTAGAAAATGAAAAACTAAAACAAGAAGAAGAAATACGAGTTCAAAAAGAAAAAGAGCACGCTGAAAAGATCAGGAATGAAAAATCAGAAAAAAGACGCTTAAAAAAAGAAAAAGAAGCTGAAACAAGACGTCTTGAAGAAGAAAAAGCTAAAGAAGAAGAACGCGTTCAGCAAGAAAAAGATGCAGCTGAAAAAGCACTGAAAGAAAAAGTAGAAATAGATTTGCAAAAGAAAAAACAGGAAGAAGAAGAAAATAGAATTGAAAAAGATAAACAAAACGCAGAATCAAATGATCTTAAGGATGAAAAGCAGCTACAGAAAGAAAATGCAATTAGAGAAGAAGTCCAAGAAAGTGCAGAAAAAGCTAAAGTTGAATACAAAGAAGACGACAAGGTGAAAGATGTCGCAGAGGACACATCAAAAGAAAGAGATGAAACAGGACACCAAGATGCTGAAAAAGAATTTGTAAAAATTAAATCCGACGAAGAATTAAGCATGAAGAATGATGAAGAAGGTAAAACTGACACAGCAAGTGTTGCACAAGAGAAACTAGAAATAGACGAAAAAGGATTACATAGAGAGAAAGAAAAAAGTACAGAACAACAAAACATAAACCTGAATAAGGAAGAATTGTGTATGAAACAGGAATCAGAACAAAAAGAAAAGCAGACTGTTGAACAAAAGCGTCTTGAGGAACCGAAGCAAAAGGAAGATGAGATAAAAGAACTTTCACACCAAGAGGCTGTCGAGGAAGTCAAGTTACTAAAAGAAGAAAATAATACACAAGAGCAGATAAAATCCTCTTAGAAAAAGAACAAAGTCTACAAGGAAGAAAATAATAAAGAGAAGATATTGAAAAAGATAAGTTTGAGAAAGAAAATCTTGAAAAAGAACGGCTTGATAAAGAAAAGCTTGAGAAAGAAAAACTTGATAATGAGAAACTTGAGCAAGAAAAACTGGACAAAGACAGGCTTGAGAAAGAGAAGCTTGAAAAAGAACTGCTCGAGAATGAACGACTTGAGGTAATGAAACTTGAGAAAGAAAAGATTGAGAAAGAAAAGCTTGATGAAGAACGTCATGAGAAGGAAAAACTTGACAAAGATAAGCTTGAGAAAGAAAAGCTTGAGAAGGATAAGCTTGAGAAAGATAAGCTTGAAAAAGATACGCTTGAAAACGAGAGGCTTGAAAAAGAGAAGCTTGAAAAAGAAAAGGTTGAGAAAGATAAACTAGAAAAGGAGAAGCTCGAAAAAGAAAAACTTGAGAAAGAAAAACTTGAAAAGAAGAAGCTTGAGAAAGAGAAACTTGAAAAGGAGAAGCTAGAGAAAGAAAAGCTTGAAAAGGAGAAACTTGAAAAGGAGAAGCAAGAGAAAGAAAAGCTTGAAAAGGAGAAGCTTGAGAAAGAGAAACTCGAAAAGGAGAAGCTTGAGAAAGAAAAGCTAGAGAAGGAGAAGCTTGAGAAAGAAAAGCTTGAAGATGAGAAGCTTGAGAAAGAAAAGCTTGAGAAAGAAAAGCTTGAAAAGAAAAGCTTGAAAAAGAGAAGCTTGTAAAAGAAAATTTAGAGAAGGAGAAGCTTGAGAAAGCAAAGCTTGAAAAGGAGAAGCTTGAGAAAGAAAAGCTAGAGAAGGAGAAGCTTGAGAAAGAAAAACTTGAGAAAGAGAAGCTCGAGAAAGAAAAGCTTGAAAAGGAGAAGCTAAAGAAAGAAAAACTTGAAAAGGAGAAGCTGGAGAAAGAAAAGTTAGAGAAGGAGAAGTTGGACAAAGAACGGCTTGAGAAAGAAAAGCTTGAGAAGGAGAAACATGAGAAAGAGAAGCTTGAAAAAGAGAAGCTAGAGAAAGAAAGCTAGAGAAGGAGAAGCTTGAGAAAGAAAAGCTTGAGAAAGAAAAACTAGAGAAAGAAAAACTTGAGATAGAGAAGCTAGAGAAGGAGAAGCTTGAAAAAGAACGGCTTGAGAAAGAAAAACTTGAAAAAGAGAAGCTAGAGAAAGAAAAGCTAGAGAAGGAGAAGCTTGAGAAAGAAAAACTGGAGAAAGAGAATCTTGAGAAAGAACGGCTTCAGAAAGAAAATCTTGAAAAGGGACAAGCTAGAGAAAGAAAAGCTAGAGAAGGAGAAGCTTGAAAAAGAGAAGCTAGAGAAAAAGAAGCTTGAGAAAGAAAGCTTGAGAAAGAAAAGCTTGAGAAAGAAAGCTTGAGAAAGAAAGCTGAGAAGAAAAGCTTGAGAAAGAGAAGCTAGAGAAGGAGAAGCTTGAGAAAGATAAGTTAGAAAAGGAGAAGCTTGAGCAAGAACGGCTTGAGAAAGAAAAGCTTGAGAAGGAGAAGCTGGAGAAAGAAAAGTTAGAGAAGGAGAAGTTGGAGAAAGAACGGCTTGAGAAAGAAAAGCTTGAGAAGGAGAAACATGAGAAAGAGAAGCTTGAAAAGGAGAAGCTAGAGAAAGAAAAGCTAGAGAAGGAGAAGCTTGAGAAAGAAAAGCTTGAGAAGGAGCAGCTGCAGAAAGAAAAGCTTGAGAAAGAGAAGCTAGAGAAAGAAAGGCTAGAGAAGGACAAACTTGAGAAAGAAAAGCTAGAGAAGGAACAGCTTGAGAAAGAGAAGCTTGAAAAGGAGAAGCTTGAGAAAGAAAAACTTGAAAAGAAGAAGCTTGAGAGAGAGAAACTTGAAAAGGAGAAGCTAGAGAAAGAAAAGCTTGAAAAGGAGAAACTTGAGAAAGAAAACTTGAAAAGGAGAAGCTAGAGAAAGAAAAGCTTAGAAAAGGAGAAGCTTGAGAAAGAGAAACTTGAAAAGGAGAAGCTAGAGAAAGAAAAGCTTGAAAAGGAGAAGCTTGAGAAAGAGAAACTTGAAAAGGAGAAGCTAGAGAAAGAAAAGCTAGAGAAGAAAGCTAGAGAGAAGCTTGAACAGGAGAAGCTTGAGAAAGAGAAGCTTGAGAAAGAGAAACTTGAAAAGGAGAAGCTAGAGAAAGAAAAGCTAGAGAAGGAGAAGCTTGAAAAGGAGAAGCTTGAGAAAGATAAGCTTGAGAAAGAAAAACTTGAAAAGGAGAAGCTAGATAAAGAAAAGCTTGAAAAGGAGAAGCTTGAGAAAGAGAAGCTTGAGAAAGAACGGCTTGAAAAAGAGAAGCTTGAGAAGGAGCAGCTTCAGAAAGAAAAGCTTGAGAAGGAGAAGCTTGACAAAGAGAAGCAAGAAAAGGAGAAGCTAGAGAAAGAGAAACTTGAAAAAGAGAAGCTTGAAAAGAAGAAGCTTGAAAAAGAGAAGCTTGAGAAAGAAAAACTTGAAAAAGAGAAACTTGAAAGGGAAAAGCTGGAGAAAGAAAAGCTAGAGAAGGAGAAGCTTGAGAAAGACCGGCTTGAAAAAGAGAAGCTTGAGAAGGAGCAGCTGCAGAAAGAAAAGCTTGAGAAAGAGAAGCTTGAGAAAGAGAAGCAAGAAAAGGAGAAGCTAGAGAAAGAGAAACTTAAAAAAGAGAAGCTTGAAAAGAAAAAGCTTGAAAAAGAGAAGCTTGAGAAAGAAAAACTTGAGAAAGAGAAGCTTGAGAAAGAAAAACTTGAAAAAGAGATGCTTGCGAAAGAAAATTTGGAGAAAGAACGACTAGAGAAAGAAAACTTGGAAAAGGATAAGCTTGAAAAAGGTAAATTAGATAAAGAAAAACAAAAGAAAGAACGGGTAGTGAAAAAAGAAAAGCTACAGAAAGAAAAAGAAGAGAAAGAAAACCAAGAACAAGAGAAGTTACGGAAGGAAAAAGAAGAAAGCAAACGTGTCGAAGAAGATAAACGTAAGGAAGAGGAAAGGCTGAAAATGGAAAAAGAAGTAGCTGACAAAGCCTTACAAGAAAAAGTTGACAAAAAGCATACAAAGAAAACAAAAGACGGAGAAGATGCCAAAAAGCTTTCTATCGGTAGTAAGAAGGTAACACCAGATGAAAGAGTAGACACTGAAACTCACAAAATTGACAATGGTGACATTGGTGACGATATAAAGAAAAAGAGAGAGAAATCAGACTCTGGAGACTTGGACATGAAAAAATGCGCAAGTAAAGAAAAGATTCATGATAATAACTTTGGCAAAAAAGTAACAGAAATAAGTCGAATAAAATTATTAGATGAAAATGAAATTAAAGCCAAAGATGCCATTGAAACAGACTACAGTAGAAAATTAAAGAGCGAGACAAAATTGGAACGTGAAAGGGAATCTAAATTTGCCAGTGACGAATCATCGCGCTACATCAAAGAGTATCATTATGAACCGACCTCGCGACCTAAGCATGATGATAAAGAGAAGCCTCGATTTATTGATCACAACCATAGGGATTACACAATGGAGTTTGCGAGACCATCAGCATACAGAGAAAAAACGATGGAGGTTGATAATGTTTCTATTGAAAAGAGTACCGGAAGAGGGCACTTTTACAAGGCTAACACATTTAATGATGGAAGCTCAGCTCAGGTCATCAGCGCCTCCTCGATCTGTAGTTCCTGATAGTAATAGGAGTAGCGAGCCGGTAGAAAGAAGACCAGATGTTAAACACAGATCCAAGGCTTTGAGTGAAGCCAGGAGCGTCCTCTCTGAAAAACGAACCACGTCGCGCGATATCCGACGGAAACCTGTATTTTCCACTTATCTAACTGACAGAACAGCGGTTGAAGGTTCACGTGTGAAGCTGACGTGCAGTGTGCTATCATCAACGGATCCTAAAGTCACTTGGTATAAGAACGGAGTGGTTTTAGACAACAAATTGAAATACAGGACAAAATTAACCGAGGGGCTTATAACACTGGAAGTACTCAACGCTGTGCCTAGTGACTCTGCGGAATATAGTTGCACGGTGGAAAATGAGAATGGTTCTGTCAATACGTCCGCTAATTTGAAGGTCTATCCTAGTTTTGAAGCATCACCTATACCTCCTACGTTCACTCGCTCTATTCGTGGTAAGCATAATCAAGTAACAATATGACTCATTTTATTAGTAGTATTTACAAACTAAGTTAGGATCATCTTAAAAGTTGTGGTACACTATAAAATTTTAAAGTAGTCATTTTTTTACCAATCTCCAAAATACTCGTAGTACAAGAACTGTTAGTTGTCACCGTAAAATATTCGGAAACGTAAATTGATCAACTTCCTAGAAATATAAAACAGAAAAACTAACGACTCGGATTATTTTGATGTGACTTAGTATACTAATACTATATAAGCAAGGTTTATTGAAAATCGTGTCATTAAATATTTTCTCTTCCAATTCAACAGATACGTTCCACTTAGCAGAGAATGAGCTAGTTCTAGAGTGTCGTATTCGAGGTCCAGCCCCTCCCCACAATAACCTGGCTGAAAGACGACAAACCGGTGAGCACCAACGACCGGTATCAGGCCTACTACCTCGCCGATGGCGTGTGCAGGCTGGCCATAAACCATCCTACGCCAGAAGACAGTGGAAAATACACTTGCAAAGCCGAAAATTCTGTATGGTCGGACCAAATCACACACGTTGTTAACTTCACTGGTAAGTTATCATGTATGTTCACTAGTAATTAAAAAAACAAATACCTTAGATTTTCTAGCTTCAAAAATAATATCACTATTCATTGCAATAACTGTATTCTGTTTTAATTTTGAAATCATTTTTCATCAATCAAATTTCGTTATTACAGGTAAAGAAAGTCGACTGAGTCCCAACCTGACTACAATCGAAAGATCTCGTTTCAATCGCCAAGCATTAGAATCGACTCGACGACCTCACTTCGGCAACGTCTTGACTGACTACAAAGTGACTCGAGGTGGCACTATTGGACTGCAAGTTGAAATCAGGGGTGCACCGACTAGAGTCGAGTGGCTAAGGGAAGGCAGATCAGTGACGGAGACTTACAGTAACGCAAGGACTTACGTCGAACAAGAGTTGTACACGTTAGCCCTTACAGATGTTACAGAGAGGGAATCAGGGATGTACACGTGTCGGGCGTGGAGCAGTCATGGCACTGTCGATATGAATGCAGCTATCACGGTCGTGCAGCCGAACGAGATGGAAGGAAAGCCAGCGATTATCGCTGGCCGCCCGGAGAAGGATGTATTAATATCTGTTGGTGAAGATTTGAATATATCGTTTAGAGCACAAGGCGAGCCGAAGCCTAAAGGTAAAATAACTTGAAATCTCATAGGGTATTATAATCATTTTTGAAAAGTATCTCAATTAGTTTCTATAAAGCAATATACAAAGACAGCATTTAAAATTTGCATCTAATTGTGGTATAGTAAATTTTTTTTGCCAAAACTGCAAGGCAAATGTGACCTTGCTGCGTATATAAACCCTGACAGACGCCCCGATCAGTTTACTTAAAATTAAATGTTGACTGATAGCTTGTCAAAGACTTTGTAAAAGTCATTGAGCTGTCATATAACTTTACACAGCGAAACGAACCGTAATAACATGGCAATGGCAGCTACTACTACCTATATCCATTCCATTTCGTGGTAAAACAGAAAAAAAGCTGAAAATGTCGATTAACGTCGTAAGGCCCATAAGCCTTTTAAAAGGCATAAAACAATTGATTTTCCATTGTGTCTGCTGTCTGGGCGTAATGACATTAAATATTAATTTAGTTATTTCATAAACTAAAACTATGACTTACCGACTGCTTTTACCTAAGCCATCTCAATAATAATAAATATTTTTTCCCGAAACAGTAAAATCAGGAATTGTCGGTTGACGGGAAGAAATACACTCAATAATATTACCATTTTTTTCAGTGGTATTCATGAAAGGTATCCGTGACATAACCAACAGCCACGGGTGTGCAAGATGACCTCGGATGACTACGTCAAGTTCACTGTGAAGAGATCGGTCATATCGGACGCCGGGACCTACTGCGTCTTGGCGAGGAACGCTTATGGCTGCGACCGGGCGTTTGTCACTGTCGTGGTAAGAACTTGGCTCTTTTTACCCAGTGCGCTGCTAACCTTTTATCCCCCCATCCATCCATCGGGGGGGAAGGGCCCCCGATGGGCCTCCGGTACCCGCACTCACTCGGCGAAACACAGCCCAGGAGCTGCTTCACTGCTGCTGCTGCTGTGAGAAAATAATTCAGTAATATTCAATGATTAAGCAGGTGAATAATTTCAACGACCTCTTAACATTACATTATAGTATGGATACCTATGCCCGCGAGACTAAAATGAAAAAAATAGGAGCGCCGTCAAAATAAACACGAACAAAAAGTTAAAAAAATAACCTATTGTCTACAATTCTTTTCACGTAAAACTTTTCAATCTTTACTTATCAAAAGGAAAAAGTTACTTTAGACTGCTTTTTCGCGTTTTATTTTTATAATCTATTTGAAATTGACGGCGATATTGGCAAACAAACATATAAAATAGTATCTTTGCGTTAGCATTAATGTTTTCGATTGTGTCTGCTGTTACGACGATAAACATCCTTTTGACCACGTCTTTACGTTCAATATCCATCGTCGTTAAAAACACTGAACAACATATTTTGTCGTCGAAAGGAGCACGAAACCGGTTTATATTATATTTGTGGGCTCAAGTGTTATACAAATCAAAGATGCCTTATTATGAAAGATTCATAATAACAATACGCCACAAAAATTTTAGGAAAACTAGGCAATCAAGGAATCAAGATTTTTGAATTTATAGTAAAAGTGAGGTTAAGAAGGTACTTACCTATAATAGGTAAGTATAGGTACTTATACGGGACGCATACTCCAAAATAATATCCAATTGTATTATGATATTTGTCCTTGCTAAAAAGCCATCCATAACTTTGAAATTAATAACATTATTTCGATGAAAAACATGGAATTCATCTATTCTTGACAAACATTTTATTGACACTTGTCAAATCATTTTTTCTTTATTGGTTTGTTTGTCTTTGAAATGATTTTTACAAAAATATAACCGATTTTTGAGGATGCTTTTCATTTTGATTACTTTGGGCCCAGAGATCCCCATGTCCTTTCACTCTCCATACAAAATTACTGCTTCACGTGACTTCACATTCTTACTAAAAATAAATTCAAATTCTTTATACGAATTTTCAAAAGTCCAAAACGAAAATTTGCTAATAGAGCAAGTGGTTCCTTAACCACTACTACTTAGGTAGGATGTAGGTACTTTTACAACCCCTTGGTTGAAAAAGTACCTACATACTTTTATATCTGGAACATATTATTTCAGGTACGACAACGAGCTTCGTCTGAAAACCTAATATCTGATTGGACATACCCCATGGATGATTCAGCATTATCCATAACAGAGAGAAAGTACAAGTGTAAGTATTTTACCATTATTATTATAGACGGATATTTAACGCGTCGTTAATCTTAAGCACATAATTAACTCTATCAATGTTGGCGCGCACCAAGAGGTTTAGCTCCTCGTTCCTGCTCCGAACCATCAAGTCATGCCCTTCCAGTTCAAGTGTTTCCTCCTTCTTACAATCCTGGGTTTTTTAGGCGGGCGTAAAACGGCATCCCATCAAGCCTTCAGGGTGAGAGTGACAGACTCATATTCATATTCATTTATTTATTGCATCACATATGTACATAATTAAAGGTCTTAATGATAGTATAAGTCAACATATAGGCCTTGGGAAGGCACAGCATTAATGATTACATTTATATTATAATTAATTGATTAAATAATATTTTAGAAACTTACAAAGAGTAGGTACTTGATTCCGAAACAAAACTTGGTTTCGACTTTTTTGTTAAAGAATTTATTTTGGCTTTTTTTTTAAACCGATCCTTTTAATATACTTAAAAATTCACATTAAAATCACAATAAAATTAACTTACTCAAAGGATTCTTTGTCTGTTCTTTTGTGCCTATCAATCTCATGTTGTTGTTATTATTGGATCTCAAGGTCGTTTACCAACAGGCGGAGTGGGGTCTTTTGTCCTCAATATAATAAAAAAGAAGTTAAATATGTCACATAAGTGCACTCTCAGAGAGTTTACTTGAATAAATCTTATATTAACCAATATTGATAAAAGTGCATCATGTCATCTAATATACGAGTACCTACTTATAACATTAATGGTTCATTTGTGTAACGAGGTCTCACCATTATTTAATTTTTTGATAACAATTTCACCAAATCCCTCGTCAGAAAACAGTGTAAACAACTAGGGTGTGATCGATTTTATAATACACAATTAAGTAGAATAGTACCTATCTGGAATTAGGGCTTATAGAGGGTGCGGAGAGCAGGCAAGGGGACCTTGGAGGGGAATAGGAATTTAAGCTCGTCGAGTACATTGTACAGCCCTTGATTATGTAGATCAAAGCCCTCTTGACCGGCGCAAAATCTCTGTTATTTGTTGATGTTGTAGTAAGAATTACTCGTCATGTATGTAACCTTATGTTACTCAAACCCCAAGTAAACAATATGGTTGAAACTGACTTTCGTATTAATATTTTGATTGTCGACTCGTTTAGCGCAATAGTTTGAACGTCTGTTGAGACGCAAGGGTCGAGGGTTCGGTTTCTGAACCAGAATTAATGTATGTCGAGGAAACAGATATTGGTGTACCTTCGTTATACCTGCTTGTTATAGCACAAGGGAAAATCTTAGTCTGGGCCTGAATAGAATACTGTACTTACATGTTTTATCATCATGTGATGTCGTCTCAATTTATTATCTAAAAAGTCTCAGAATTTAAATGTTTTTCTTGGCTTAGTTACTTTCTCTATCAAGCTGTAGGTTTAGCGTCCGGGGTAGGTACGCTTAGAACATGATGAAGGATTTCAAGCTTGAAGATTTTACAATGAAGTGACTGCCGTCTGACCTTCACAACGATGGATGAATCATGGTTACACGCCGCCGAGCTAATGATAAAAATATGCACAAAGTTATGGATTTAGTTTCGAACCATGACTCCCCGTAATGTAAACGAACGTAAACATTTTTTTATTCATTTTCTAGTTTTAGGTACATACCTACTGTATTTTCCTAAGCTTTTCTTATTCTTCAAATGAATTTGTAAACCTTTTTGATATTAAAAACAATATAACTATCAACAACGAAGGCCAGGTCTGACTACAATATCACACTCATCTATCAAACTTAGCACAGATATTAATTAGCCGATTGGCACCACGTGCGCGCTGGCACCAGATCAAACACGCTTAAGGTCAATGTCGCTTGCAGCCGTGCCGGAGCGCATCCCGGGCGAGCCCAGCGTCGTGGACGGCGGCAGCAACTGGCTCTCCATAGCCTGGCCCAAGCCAGACCCGCACGACGCCGCCCCAGTCCTCGCCTACAAGGTCGAGAGTTGGCTGGCAGGGAAAGAAGGAGGCGCCCGCTGGACCGAACTCGGCATCACACCTTTAAACACTTTCGATGCCTTCAACCTGAAACAAGGAGAAGAGTACCACTTCAGAGTGACTCCTAGAAACAGATACGGGTGGGGGGAGGCTGTGCAGACATCGTCGCCCATCGGAGTTGGGTTAGCTGGAGACCGGCCGGAGTTCGTGGACATACTGCCTGGACAGTTGAAGGTTCTGATTGGGGAGACGGCTAACCTGACTTGTAGTGTGAAAGGGAAGCCGGTGCCGGAGGTGGTGTGGATGAAGAACGGGTATGAGGTGGAGGAGGACGGTCGGGTGCGGAGCTCGTTCAATGGGTTCAGCTGCAACCTGACCATCGCGGGCATCGGGGCGGAGGACGAGGCGCGGTACAGCTGCGAGGCCAGCAACGCGCACGGCCGCGCCTCCACCTACGCCAGGGTGGCGGTCGTCACTGACAGGCAGATATGGGAGGCGGATGTTAAACTTAAGAGGTAAGTATATGCTTTTCGCATAGAGATAAGTACAATTTGTATGTTTGAATGTTTTAAAGGCATGAAATAAAAAAGTGATTGGTGGCAGACGACGGACAGACGGATCACGCGATGGGTAGCGATTGCTTCCGCTCCTGAACATCCGCATCATCAGTGTAGTCGTTACTTAAAAGGATTATTGTCATTGTCATTTCGGGCCCCGGTTTACTCTTGGACCACAACCCAGAAAGTTATGAGTCTGGTAATATGGATGCTATCGCGTCTGCAAAAAAACCCTAGATGGCATACTGTTAGACTAAGGTCCACCATCGCAGTCGTTGGTAGTTTAGTGACATTTAGACATCTCACGTCAAAAATAAACTAATCACCGTGTAAATGGATCTCAGTTCTACAGTACGCCATATAGCGATTATTTTACACGCGATTGCCCCCATAACAATGTGGCAACTGCTGCTTGAACTTTGCTGCTTTTCGATGAGGAAACCAGAACAACTTAATTACGGTTACATTCAAGATCACCAACATAGTTCAGAGACAGCAGTCGCTTCATTATAACTACCAGACTCCCGAAATCTCAAACATGGAAGCGTACCCTGGGATCCGAAGCTACAGCTTTGGATGCGGAAATCAGATACTAAGATATGTTTTTTCTCACAAGAGGTGGCTCTTTCTTTAAGGCAAGAGTAAACATGCATCTTCTAGGCAAACGCGTACCATCCTAGACCTCACCGTCAGTTTCCATCAATTTACTCGTTTCCTGAATTTACTCATATCCTTTTAAAATTCCAGGGAAAGATCAGCAGACGTCGTCGGCGAATATCCCCCCCAGTTTACCATGAGGCTCCGAGACCGTCGGGTGCAAGCCACCTACCCCGTCCGGCTGACCTGCCAAGTGGTGGGGAGCCCGCCCCCCACCGTCACCTGGTTCAAGGATGGCGAGGAAGTCGTACTGGACGGTATGTAGTACTATAAAATCTCCTTCCTTGTTATATACCGTCTTAATTAATCTTCTGGCTCCAGCTCATCTCAAAGAGCGATTCCAATTCTTGCAATCTTCCAACGATCGAGAAATGCGATCATCCCGCCATCTCCATCAACTCCATCTCTTCTTCCCTCCTCAATCCTCACAATGCTACCCTAACTCCTTCACCGATCAGTCCGTCCGTCCGTCTCTGGAGGTCCTTACCCCTTCCAATCAGGAAATCCCATTACCTTCCTATATTCAAATCCCGTGTTAAAACTCACTTCCTGATTCCGTAGGTAATCCTTCCCTGCTCTTTCTTTATATGTGGTCTATTCTTTGGTCGTTTATACTTATTTATATAGAAAATCTTTCATTTATAATTTATAACTCATTTATATTTGTTTGTATGTGTATATTTATGTACGTACATCCACACATCAAAGTATACAAAAATGTCAAATTTCTTTAATCGACTCTCATCTTACAGTCAAACACATAAGGTTGAATATCAAATGAGGAAATTTGACAGGTTTTGGTAACCTGATGTGTGGCTGTCTATACATTAATATGTATTTTTGTCATTTATGTAAGTATCTGTACTTCTTAATTTCAATTCTTTGCACTGCGTTACCTCATTGCCAACACGCTGTTTTCTTTCCTCTACCTAAAGGTTGTCTGGAAGGAATCGATACAAGCGATAAGACCTCCTTATCGTAATGTTTCTTGCTGTTGTTTCACTCATTTATTCTGTTTCTATGCAATATAGAATATCTATCCAGATATCTATCTAAGCTTAATCTCATTATAGTAGCGATGACTAGATTTATTTGATGGAGGCCTTTGCCTTGCAGTGGGATAGTAGTTGTATGGGGCTATGGGCTGATGCTTTACGTTTACTATAACAATAGGTAAGGTGCGCGTACCCATACTGCGAGTGTCAAACGCTTTGTTCCGTCATTCAAAATAAAATCTCGATTAGTGTCAAGATCGTCCGATTGTAAATACGAGCAGGAAAGAAGTCACTAAGAATAATGGTTATTTTAAGATCGGCTCTGTTGCCAACATCGATTACCTGCGCGTGTTTAAATATCGTTGATGTCTGCCAATCAATACAATGACGACGTTTGCAAATGTAAAAAAAATGTTAGGAATTAGGAACAATAGTCTTAAACAGTTCACTAATTTTATTAGTTAGTATTGGCCCGCCCTCACTTTGTTTCGGGACGCGGGTCCTTTCTGTATTAGTTCCAAACTGTACCCAACAGATGGCGCTAGGTGTCGATTGCATCGCACCAGCGTTTGGTGTTTTTGGTTTACATATAAGGCTTGTCGTTGTCGTTAGAAATTACTTCTTTATAAATCGTGGGTTCGATATCCACCGTGAACAAAAATTCCTTATCATAACTGCATAAAGTTCAAAATCTGGTGGTCTCATATGGTACATAGGCTGGTTAATCGTTAAGAGACCTGTTCAATAAATACATTTGTGGTTCCTCTGTGGTCTGATAATACACAAGTCCTTAAGCTACTTAATACGGAGTCAGGTCAAGAGGGATGTGAAGTAAGGTTCTTCAACCCGTCCTTATGTCTCCTCCCCACTCTGGCCATGCGGGAGCGTCGCTGGGGTTTAGTCGGTATGCCTCCGGTCCCACCCGGAGGGAGGGCCCGACATAACCCGCCTGCCCCCCGGCAGGAGGGTATGCATAAGGAGTCGCAAGACCACGTTGGCCCACTTCGGGTCAGCGGCATTCCCCAGCGTCAACAAAAAAAAAAGGGTCAACGTATGAGATGTTGTTAGAATTTATTTACTCTTCAGGCCGTCACACCAAGTCCCAAGATGAGCACTTCCACACCCTGGAGATCGCGCCCACGACCCTGGAGGACGGAGGAGTGTACGAGGCCATGGCGAGGAACGGGAGTGGCGCCATCAGCTGCCACTGCAGCCTGGTGGTCGACAAGGGCATACGGGCCTACGTGGCGCCTGAGTTCTGCTGCGGGTTGGAGCCGCTGTATCGGATGAATGAGGGTGAGACTGGGCTATTATACAAGGTGTTACAAAAAGGGGGTAACCAAAAAAGAAAGTAATGTGTACCTACCTTGTGCAAAGTTTCAAATTAATAAAAATAATTTAGAAAAAGATAACAATCTTACCGTAATCAGGCCTGTCCCACTCCGCGTGTAGGTATCGAACTTGCAAGTACATGCGGCGTCCCCTCCGGAGGGGCAAATTAAAATCACGAACGAGCGGCGACGCACGCGCGACAGTTGCTTGCGATAGAAAGAGAACGCACTTCTAGGTATGAATAATGGTAGGCATTGAACGCTGGGCGGTCGGAATTTCAACGTTAGATTATAGTAGTCTGAGTCTTTATTTCCATAAACGGTTTTTGAAGTGGGTCTTCTGTACCTTGTACTATTAAGTATTCTGTGCCGTAATTCATTTATTTGTAAACAATTTGTCAGGAGTGCAAGGGGCAGTACCTATACCAGAAGGAGCAGTCAAAGGTCAATACCCTTATCAGCTGATTGCTCACTTGCTGAGTGATGTGTGAATTGAAATGGATTTTACGAAGAATCGGTTTTCAATTAACTATTGATACCGTAATATTTATTTGGAAGGTTAAAAGCTCTAATATGAGATTTGTAAATTTTGTCAGAATCGATTCACTTTGGGATAATACCCCCTTTTTGTTACACCCTTTTGTATTACTAGATCACTGACGCGTTGCCTTTTTAAACGCGCTTTATGTATAGAATTGCTTATGTGTTTACACCGACGTTAAACTATGTCCAGGGTATAACGATGTAATAGCGTTCCTTGAAAGTTTACACGCACGAAATGCTATGTGTAAGTTATGCTGAGTTTATTAGTCGGAATTTTGCATATGACAAGTTTAAAGTGAGTCTAAGTTTTTATATTCGGTTCTGCCCTCCTAATCAACGCAATAATATTTGCAGTTCCAGTGAAAAAAATAAACCTTAAAAACATTATCAATAACATTGAATTGAGCGTTTATACTCTGTGCCTATAATTTTACTTAGGGCCTTGTTCACCAACTCCGAGTAAAGTGTCAATAAATTTACTTGTCAATTATAGTGGGCTCAGAGAAAATTGGCCCTTGGTATTTGTATTGAAAAAAATATTTAAATTAGACTAGGCCGCGGACCAGGGGCCAATTTTTTCCGAACCCACTATAATTGACAAATAAATTAATTGACACTTTTCTCGGAGGTGGTGAACGAGGCCCTTAGTGAAAACAATTCATAAGAAAAGGAATCCATACTAATATTATAAATGCGAAAGTAACTCTGTCTGTCTGTCTGTCTGTCTGTCTGTCTGTCTGTCTGTCTGTTACTCTTTCACGCCAAAACTACTGAACGGATTTAAATGAAATTTGGTATACAGATGATCTAGACCCTGAGAAAGAACATAGGCTACTTTTATTAGGAAAGGGGGTTGTAAGGGGTTAAAAGGGGGGTAAAAAGTTACTTTTCCACGCGGACGAAGTCGCGGGCGGCCGCTAGTAGGCTATAATTATATTGCCCATTGTAGCCGCTAATCATTGAGCGATTGACCTTAATGCTCTTAATTCCATCGCCAATGTTTGCTATCAATTACTTAGCCATTGATTGGTGGTGTAATGATCGCTTAGTAGATAATGAAAGTTAATACTGCTGAAAATGAATGACACCCCAAGATTATTGACAATAAGTACGTAGCTATAGCCAACAGGAGGGGAGAATGAGTGTGTTTGAGCGTGAAAGAGCTAGAAGTATCGCTACTATTCGCAAAAAGTCACTATTTAAGTCTTATTTAAGTAAGAGCGCTATTTAACCTGAAGCACAGGAGACTAATTTTCGTCCACTCGACATAGAAGTCGAACGTAGAGATTTCATACATTCATCTATACAAAATTCTAATTCGACTTCAATGTCGAGTGCACGAGAATTGGTTCCCAGGTATATCTTAGTTCAGACGAAGAAAAAGTTTTTATTGTATTTAGATTAAACCGCGCAAGCGTAGCTTTTCTGGTTACGTAAGCGTTAGTATAAAAAGTTGTCTCTTTATAAATGCTGTACCTATAATAGATATTATCAACTTTTTTTTATGTGATAAGTAGCATTACCTGCTGCTAAGCAAGCAATTGCCGCCACCCATGGACATCTGCAACACTAGTGGAGTCACAAGTGCGCTGCCAACCTTTTATCCCCTTCCCCCCGGGTGGGCCTCCAGTGTCCTCACTCACTCGGCAAAACACAGCGCAGGGGCTGTATCGCGCCGGTTTTCTGTGAGACAGTGGTATCACTCCGGTCGAAGCACAATTAAACTCCCACAATTAAACTGACGTACCTCTTAAAATCCAGGTGAAGAGCTAAGGATATCAGCAGTGGTGGAAGCGTACCCCACGGTGGGGGTCACGTGGTACCGCGACGGGGTGCGCCTGCGGCCCAGCCGGCGCGCCATCATGACGCTCGACAGGGACGGACAGATTGAGCTGGCTCTGGCCTTCGTCACACCCAGGTACACAAAACATTTATATTTTTTTATATCAAAACCTTCTGATTTAACTGTCGGTAAAAAAACTATAAATTGATAATTTAAACAACCCCCGACAATCATTTTCTGACGGCAGCCATCTTGGATTTGAAATTTGTCACAATACTTAAATACATTCTGCTACTCAAGCCCCTTTATATGATTCCCATTTTGTGGGAGTTGTGTTAAAACATTCAATCCACATCTTTGTGACGGCAGCTATCTTGGATCGACTTTTTTTTCAATATAGCTAAGACAAAGACCTTATATTAAGGTCGTTGTATTAGCTAGAACACTCCCTTTATTATCTCCCCTTATTCATGTTTCAAACAAAAAAAAAACAAAATCAAAAATGGTTCATTTGTTTGGGAGCTACGATGCCATAGACAGACACAGATAGACAAACACCCACTAACACACACACACAGATACGTAAAACTTGTAACACCCCGTTGTTTTTGCGTCGGGGGTTTAAATACCATTTTGGCCAAATCGAGATACCATTTTAATCCGTTATTTCCTCTATTCTACCTTACCTTTAGGGATGCTGGAGTATACACGTGCACCGCCTCCAACGAAGTGGGCAGGGCGTCCACCTCGGGCAAGGTGGAGGTGATCGAGGGAGACGCCACGATGATGAAGAAGAGGACGCCGCCCGTGGTCATGAGCCCTGATGTGCCGTGAGTTTTTTTTTTCCTAATGGCTATGCGTCGTGATGACTTGTCAATTCTGCCAATGTCAAGTGGATAAAGAGACACGTACATCAAAGTATACAAAACTGTAAAATTTCTTCTATCGACTCTCATCTTAATGTCATAAGTTTTTTTTATGTGATAGGTAGCAGACGAGCAGGCGGATCACCTGATGGTAAGCAATTGCCGCCGCCCATGGACACTTGCAACACCAGTGGAGTTACAAGTGCGCTGCCAGCCTTTTATCCCCTTTCCCCCAGGGTGGGCCTCCGGTACCCTCACTCACTCGGCGAAACACAGCACAGGGGCTGCTTCACGCCGGTTTTCTGTGAGGCAGTGGTATCACTCCGGTCAAGCCGGCCCATACATGCCGAAGCGTGGCTCTTCCACAATTAAGTACACCTAAATCAACCTAATGATTTAATATACACAGAATTTTTGATTATTACCTACTATATTCAGTGGGGTATCCTTAAGGATATCCTTGATAATTGTCCGAAACCGAAACTAGTTAGGGTTAAGATATCAAGATCACAGTATTGTTAAGATAATTCATCATACTGGCGACAAAACCAAGCCCAGCGTTGCCTACGAATACTAACCCTATTTCTCTCCCTTGCAGGTACTCCAAAGAGCCGATGTTCATACGGAAGCCAAGGTCCAGTGAAGCTCAAGAGGGAGACACCGTCATCATTCAGTGCGAAGTGGTGGGAGACCCCAAGCCTGACGTCTACTGGCTCAGAGATTTCTTGAAAGTAAGCATTTCTATTTATTTTCATCAACAAAGGAAGCATACCGCAGCAGGACCGCAGGGAGCAGGGTTGACGTTTTTTATGTGATAGGTAGCAGACAAGTTGACGGATCACCTGATGATAACCAATTACCGCAGCCGATAGACACCCGCAACAACAGTGGAGTCACAAGTCGCTATTAACATTTAACCCCCTTCCCCCCAATTGATATTGGGCTTTCGATAGTTTATCCTATTGATAGTGAACTGCCGATAGTGTACCGATAGCCTATCGATAGTGTATCGATAGCCTACCGATAGTGTATCGATAGCGTATCGATAGCCTATCGATAGTGAATCGTTAGCCTATACATAGTGTTTCGGTAGCCTATCGGTAATGTTTCGGTAGCCTATCGGTAGTGTTTTGGTAGCGTATCGATAGTGGTGTTTCGGTAGCCTATGGAGAGCGTGTCGTTATCCTATCGAGAGTAGCCTATCAATAGCCAACGCTAATCCTAACCTTCGTTCCAGCCGGACTACTACCGCGACGCGACCCACTTCAAGCGTGTGGGCGAAGGGCCGGAGTACCGCTTCGAGATACCACACGCCAAGCTCGACTACACTGGGGCCTACTCTGTGGTAGCCAAGAACGTGCACGGAGAGGCCAAAGCTATCATCTCGTTGCAGATTCTTGCTAGAGGTATATTTGATTTGAAGGGTACAGGGGTACAAGAAATGTCAAAGAAAAAATTATAAACACTTTTACAAAGGGTTGCCAACTTTTTTTACAAGAAATAAAGTATGTTAAGGTCTGAGTAAACAAATTAAACAGTTTTTAATTAACATTAACGTCGTAAGGCCCAGTCAGCAGACACAATAGAAAATCAATTGTTTTGGCCTCGTATGAGGACATCTGGGTGTTAAGACGTTATATTAAATTAAAATTAAAAACTAACAATTGCGATTGGTAACTTTTGGTGCCTTGAGGTCCTCGATTCAAGCCATTTACCTAACTACATACCTAGATAATAAAAAAATATTGGTTTTAACTGAAGCAAAATTCATCTTCTCATTATGTTTTTTCTCAACAGACCCCAGTTCCACAGAGGAGCATAACGTGAAATACGGGTAAGATTTTACAACCTTATTATACGACTTCTTATTCTTATTTTCGAATCTTAATATTTTTTAGACACAAGTGCTATTTTTGCACTTCGTAAATAACCTGACGCTGCACTGTCAGTACGAGTCTTCTATACCTGCCTATTAATAAAAGAAAAATTGTCATCTTAAACAATGAAAAGGCTTGTTGATAAACCCAAAATATGAAACGTGATGTAATCCACGGCCAGTGCCATCTATTGGTTCAGTTCGGAACTACTGTTCTGAAGCGGAGTGATGGCGAGCCTCTGCTATATAATACTATTAAACTATTCAAATTGAGTCAACTTCACATACATTGTCCTGGTTCATAACGATTCTTAACGTTCGTTTCCCTTATGGAAACCAGAAACAACGTAGGCCCTACGTTTGTAGTGCCTTCGTTGTTTCTGGCATTGACATTGACGGTATTTGCAGACGAGTGGACGTGATCCCGCGATTTGTGAGGAACCTGACGGACCTGCTGTGTCACGACGGAGACGCCATCGAGTTCGAGTGCCATGTCTCCGGACACCCCGAGCCGGACATCAGATGGTTCCACTACTCTGAGGTGGGTGACACTCTTTTCAGGATGCCTCTTACTTGCTGTACTACCGTCTAGTACAGGGCCGGATCGTGAATTTGTGGGGCCCTGGGCTGAAACTACTTGGGGGCCTACCAAATTAATTTTTAGCGGGATCTGGGGGGCCCCTTGTAACTGGGGGCCCTGGGCTGCAGCCCAAGCAGCCTCTCTTCCGACACGAACTCCGCTCAATGGTGGTATTGAGTTTTTGATTTGGATAATCCACTTTTGCGGTTGACTGTACCATAGGTTGGTGTCAATACAGGGTTCGTCTTATTTGTATGAAGTTCGATGACTGGGCAGTCTTTTTTAGATCTCGAGGAATACGAGACGTGGCTTCAATAGCTACTGCAACTTTCACAACACAATAGAGTTCACAACGATTAACTAGTAACTAGTCACAAACAAGGATAACTTATGGGCAAAATCTATTTCAGTTAATCCGAGAATGCCCTGACTTCGAGTGGTCTCTTGAAGATGGAACTGCTCGTCTGAAGATCAAGCAGGTGACGGCGGAGGACGAGGGAACATACCTGTGTGAGGCGTCCAACAACATGGGCAAGGCCACATCTAGTGCTTGCCTTGTGGTCTACCGTAAGTTATGATCCTTATCTCTCTCATCTTTAGTGTTATTCCCGTTTGCATCCAAATCGTAATCTAAGCACGAAGAAGCATCTCGCGATCTCGTGTATGGCAGCACCAACGGATGTGATGTCGTGTCCGTTGTAATAGTAATTGTCTATTAAAATTTAACTCTTTAGTGGCTTTACTTACCTAAACTAATTTTGAAGAAAACCCTTTACAAAATCTTAATATTTGTAATGTCTAATCCAAAAAAAAACACTTTGCAACTACCATTTATGGGATTCGCATTTGGGCTTCAACTAGTATTTTTATGGAAAGTACGGAGTAGGAGTCTAAAGTACGGAGTTAAAATTTGGTTTTACTCCGTACTTTAGATTCTTACTTCATTGTACGAGATTTTCAATTTTATTCGTTGCATGTATACCTACTTGTGAGTTTAGATTATATCAGATTTATATCATATTTTACCATTCATTTATTTGCCATCCTCATCATGTTAGGTTGATAGGTTACTTAATATTTTTTCCCTACTACCAGTACTCATTAGGCAAGTGTGGTAATTAAGCTAACCGTATCATAGTAGCGTTGACTTGTATTCTATGATGGATGCCTTTACCCTGATATCCCGCTTTACCAGCAACTACGCTCTGCTACCTTATTGGAGGTGGTGAATTGTGGTAAGCAGGAAAACCAAGATTGAGATAATAAATAAAATATTTATTTCGGGCGACACATAGTTCGAACATGGCTTCGAGCAAAGACAACCCGAGAGCGCGCACCATAAACTATACAGAATACTTTTTCTAAGTTAAGTCTAAATAAGTTGCGTTTACCATTTTCCAACAGTGGGACAGTATAAGGTACTTTACTTTTTTTACTTTTTACCAGCACCTGGAGAACCGAATACGTTGAGCCAGCGTCTGCGTCGCCCACCAGCACTGCTGTCCGCCGCCTCGACTCCTCGGTCCACGCCTCGCAGCACTCCGGCCAGATCTGTCTCCAGGACTCCTGGTACTTATATCATTTGTATCTTGTAGGCTCAGGGGGCCTCGAAAGCATGTTAACAGGTTGGTTCTGCACCCGAACTCTTTTTGGTGTACCATCGAAGTATGAGGATAAAAAGTAGAAAGTGTAACTGATTTTTGTGCAAACACTTAACTATCGATAAAATCGGCCGCCTTCTAATAACCCCATTGTGATGAGACTGGAAAGATCGGGTGCAAGATCAACGGCTAAAACAATATTGCCAACTCCCAGACTCCAGAGTGAGACTGAAAATTTCTCTTCCGGAAAAAATTGGTGCAATTTTTTGATCCAACCCAGAGAATAACCCGAGATCCCAAGCGCTGCCACAAATTTTTAGTACTATCCATTTATTGAGATGTAATATTATAACGCCCAGTAAATATTAGGTTAGTCATATTATAACGATGAATATACCTATATTAGATTAGTTATATTAAACAGCTAATAAATATTAGTTTAGTTATAAATAGCGCCTAATAAATATCAATAAGTATATTTAATTCATGCCTTTTTATTATTCTGTTATTTATAGGACCAGATCCAAGACGACTTTGTAGTCCTTCGAGGCAGATGCCTCCCAAATTCTACACCTACCCGTTCAACAAAGTAGTCGAAGAAGGTGACCATGTTGTCTTTCAATGTGCTGTGAAAGGTCTTCCAGCTCCATGGGCCACGTGGGACAAGGACGGCGTTATCATCACGCCCTCTTCCCGCATCACGATTAGGGAGAAGGATGAAATTCTGAGAATCTTGGAGATTGAACAAGTGACCACTGAAGATGTCGGTATATACAGAGTTACTCTTGAGAACGACTACGGCAGGGTAGAGGCCTCGGCAAGATTAGAAGTTATAACGCAGAAGGGGAAATTCTACGCCGGAGTTCGAGCCTACAGCGCTTCGCCACGCAAGTCCCTACCGTACAGAAGACGATCATCTTCGCGACAAGACTGATGCAACTGCTTGATGCTAACTACAATTGGTCCTTCTGGCCTTAAGTTGTCCACTGTAAGTTGCATTCGAGTTTTTGGCAACGCGAATTCGGGTACCCGTTTAAAGATGGCTGGGCGAAATTTGCTGTGCGATTAATTGACAAATCATCACATTAACATTTAATCATTTTATTTCAGGATTATAATTAGTGGCAGGAAACAACGTGCGTGAGAAGTTATTTTTATTTGTGTTGTTTTAATTTATTTCTATGCATTTTATTTATTAATTAGTCGACAGCTTGACTGTAGTCGAGTTGTGACAATGTTAAGTTTTTGTTCTTTTTTTATTTTTTAGATTACATAATATGCTTTTTATTATTTTTAATGTTGTTTCACACGTGTGTTTGTTGAAAAGTGAATCAAATTATATTGTGTTAAGATTTATATTTGCATGAGGTTCAACTTTTGGAATTTTTGCAATGTTTAGGAAATGATCGTGTGAAACAATGAATTCTTTGCCAACACTAAAGTTTGTTATACTTATTGTATATTTTACATACATTTGAGTATTACTATGTTGTAAAGATATGTGTTGCCCTATTTTAGATAGACGTCCAAAGCAATAGCACTCCCCAGGGAAAATTGTGAAATGCGATAATAAAATTTATAACTGTTTTTGAATTTTATTTATTTATTAATCACATACACTTTTGTCTTACAACTACATCACATTAAAAGCATTAAAGGACAGAATATTTTTTTAAATAGTAACTAAACATTTTTTTAATTTGTGCCCGCAACATTTGTTGTTTATAAGGGAACTTAAGTACTCGTATTTTATACAATCATAATCAGTTCATATATTCTAAGGGTTAATCAAATATTATGTATCAAATACATATAAAAAATAGAGCAGTTTATCTTCTAGTTAAATAATGAAGAAAAGATTCATTAAATTGTAATTGTAATTTAATACCAATAACAACTCAAATAGGTTTTGCTTTTAAAAATGGACGTTGTTTGCATGTACTGGTACTGTGTCATAATTGACTGGGTGATAATAGACAACGTCATAGCCGTCTAGGCCTAAAATCGTAAATAAAAAAAAATTTTTTTTTTGTGCAAACAAAACAGTCTCAAACTAAAGTTGTTATAAATGCTAGTTAAACTCGTTTTTGATAGTGTTTAAAATGAATTACTTTTAACTGTGTTAAAAGGGAAATTTAAAAATAGAATATAATAAAAATATTGGTACATTTTCAATATCCTGTGAAAGATTTAAATTTAATTGGGACCACTAAACCACAATATTTTAATAAAATCTAGGATAGGTAGATTTAATTGACATTTCTGTTCATTGCATGATCTAGGGAGATATTTTGAGTAACTTTTTTGTTCAATATTTCATTAAAATTAATAAAAAAAATAAGGTTTCAAAAATATTACGAAAATATTAGTAGATAAGTAAATAGTAACATTATTGGACATGAAAAAATTATAATAACTACAGCTTACAACATTGAATACAACATATAGATTTACGGACTTAGGTACATGTAGTCACAGATACATAAATTAGTTTTTGTTTATTTATTCCTACAAAGCCGTGACGTGGCTTCCAGCTACTTTTACACATAAATATAATTAAAAATGTCACATTTAAGATTTTCATGAGTATACTGGCTATTATGCCTTTTTTATCCTAACTTATACCTATGCGATGCAATGCACCGACTCTCCAAGCTCAGTAGCCTTACCATGATTTTGAAATACTGTCCTCGCTATCGAAAACAATCGCTTTGTCTCTTTCATTGTGATGCGTTTGAAAGAGACAGAGCAATAGTTTACGTTACGTCAGTTTTAGATGTCAACTCATGGTAGCGCTACAGGCCCCGGGGGGCATAGACCCGAGCGAGTTTTTTTGCCCCCTACTCGCCCTGGGAGTTACCCACCCGACTCTGTATGTAGACCATAAAGTTACCCTGCTCATATTTAAGGAGCCCTCTAGGGCCCTGGACAGTGAACTAGGCCCGCTCGGACGCAAATGGTGATAAGACCCCGCCACGTATGTGTTTACACATTAATACAATAGCATACTACAACATTACACTGATCTGACTAATAAATATGAAACATTCATTTCTTAACTTCACTACGTTATTTTACTTTTAGTTAATTCGTTCTTTTAATTAGAACTATAAGCCCTCCCACACATCGTTTGAGATTTTTATTTGTGAATCCCGTTTCCTTCTCTGCTGCGATCGATAGATGGCGCTGAGCATCGATTAGATCGCGCAAGTATTTCGCCATTTCGGTTTACGTCGTTGTTTGAGTCGATATGATTAGTAACAATCCATTTAGTCTAAGATCCCACTACTAGATCTTGCAGTTACATATTAGGTTTTTTGATATTTTAGTAGACATAATTGGTAGTACATAACGTCATAGTCAATAGAAATATGTACATTAGAAAAACTTTTCTGATAGTAAGTAGTTTTTTTTCACATTGCAATATAACTATAAATATTAACACGGGAATTAACTTGACGTTTATTGTTAAGTACATTGTACATGCAGACACAATGACTCCGCTTGTGACCACGGCTGCTGCAATGTATCGGAAACGATAAGCAATGTACTTAACAATAAACGTCACTATAATACCCGTTTTAATATATTAAGTAGAAGTATTAACTAAAAATATTTGAATAATATAAGATAATTATTTACACTTAATTTAACACAGCTTAATATCGATGTTAATGTTACTTTTTTTTTATCGTAGGTATATGTAGTCACAACAAACAACGACTAACTTTATAAACATACAGAATATGCTTATCAAATAGTTTGGTTAATCTTACTGATCGGTTATATATAGGCCTATTATTTAATACATAAATGTTTTTTTAAGGATTTTTGTATTATTTTTTGTTTTTTTATTCATTATCAATTTTTATTCATTATCATCACTACATTCAATCTAACACATTATAAAAGTTAATATTTTACAGCAATGACATGTAGATAAGTAATTGTTTTCTTCTAACATATAAGGACACAATATCACGTGGTACTTACTTACATCCTTAAAAATATATTTGTACAACATACGTAACAATTTAAAAATCACCACAGAGAATTCAGGAGGGAATAAAATTAGGTACTTTTAGGATCACCACAATCGTATTGTCTAGGCTTTCAGTAGGCCTAACATGCGTCACCGCGACAAATTTTGTCGACACTCGTTCGCGAGAGCGCATCCTTCTATCCCGCTCATCACTCAGTCAGGTGAGCGAGACGCAACTTGCGCCGACAAAATACGAGTGTCGACAAATTATCTCGTGGCGCGCATGTTAGCCCGGCTGGGGGCATTTACATTTGTCTATAGGTCGGTCGTTCACCCTTCATGCGGGTACAACCAATGCAAATGCCCCCTTTAGAATTGAGCAAGACATTTAATGTAAGTATAGCGAAGAAACTTAAAATAATTTAAAGCTAATCGATTCCCTTGTTGTAAGTAACTTTTCCAAAATTGTTTTTAAAACAAAACCGGTTAAGTAGGTTTACATTAGGTAGGTAGGCACATTTTAAATACATGATTATTATCTTACACTCTTATTAATCTAAATACATAGGTAATAATTAAATAAAAAATACAACCATATATTTCTACTACATGTGAATAAAGTATTTTACTGTACATCCACATAGTTATTTTGTATTTACATTGCAAGCATTCAAAATAGAAATAACATGTTTGTAAGCAAATTAAAAACGATAATAAATATTATCATGCTAAAAATTGACATAATCATGAAATAATTTTTGAGCAAAATATTATATCGTTTAGCAGTTTCTTTACAATAACCAAGATAGATTAATAATTAACATTTTAAAAAAATATATTTACTAGAAATAAAAACTAAATTAATTTTCTACACAGGCACAGCTAAATATTATCTATCCAACCAGCATTTATTTACACATTTTCTGATCCTTTCTTTAACAAAGAATATAACAAAAGATACTTTTAAATAAAATTGGTATTACAACTTTGGCTCACTTCACGATCTTTTTTTAAGTTTAAGTAAAATAATCTTAAAAATCGGCTCAGATTATTCTTTTGGGCGGTTTATAAGTTTGGTTCAATTACTGAACGACAAGGCTATCTTGGCAGAAATTTTTTAACCTGACAATACGAAATTGTATGATTTGCACACCTTTACAATCAATATACCTAGTTGGTTTATGTTAAGGTACCATTACTCACATGAAATATATATTTTTATGCGATAGCACACGAGCAGACGGAACACCTGATCGTAAGCGATTACCGCCGCCCATAGACCTGCGACACCAGTATAATCACAATAACACGCTGCCAACCTTTAACCGCCTTTCCCCTCAATCGGGCCTCTGGTACCCTCACTCACTCGACGAAACACAGCGCGGGCGCTGCTTCACGCCGGTCTTCTGTGAGGCCGTGGTATCACTCCGGTCGAGCCGGCCCATTCATGCTGAAGCGTGGCTTTCCCACGGTTAAAAATAGGATCAGTTTGTGACTACTGAATGTAAAACAAATGTTGTTTTAAAAAATATTGCTTCATTAATTAATAAATTTTGACAGGCGTGCGTTCATTGTAATATTTATAATGTAGTATTCCAGATTTATGAAATATATAATAACCTAAGATCCCACTGCTTAATTCTGCAGGTATTTTTTTTTTGATAAAATAAATTAAGCTTTAACAGATTAGCGATAGATTGCTTGTAAAAATAATGGCCGCAAATGTTATTTTGAGATCGGACCCAATATTCCTTGAGAAAAAAATTTGGTCTTCATCAGTATAAGTGTTTGGGGTGTTTTCTATGTATTTTACGTATGTATTTACAAAAGAAAAATATTATATGTATATATTTGTAATCCCACTGTTGGTTCTGATATCTGTAACACAGGTGCTTGAGCTACCTATCTCAGAGTCAGAACAATGTAGGTATGTGATGTAGTGAAAATATAATAATTAATATTATTATAAGTAATGCTCTCGAGAAGTTCTCGGAGTAAGGTATTAACAAGTCACGGTGTAATTATGATATCTCGTGGTTATCTACCACTAGATACTTTTTAGAAGTCCGGAGTACACGAAGGATCCATGTTTAGTTTCGCCATATTCCGTCCGACCGTCCACTGCCTTTATTTTGTCGCTGGGGAATGCCTAATTGGGTATGTGACTAATCTCGATATAGTAATCGAACCGAATATTTTCTTTATATCCTGTATCTTTCTTTATATCTAGGTCTAGGTACAAGGAGTTTCGAAAAAACTGCTTTTTACAAAAAGTTGACCTAAAAATAGGGGAAAATTTGATCTGCTACCGAAAATCTTGGAGGAAAGGTGGTAAGAAGAACAACCAAATATATACCGTAATTATATTATGTATTTTACCGTGGGAGAGCACGTTTCAGTATGAATAAGCCGGCTTAAACGGAGTGATTCTATAATCACAGAAAACCAAAATCAAGCGGCGCTAACGCGTGAGTGTACCGGAGGCTCTATGAAGGGGGAAAAGGAGTTAAAATGTTGGCAGCGCATTTGTGATTCCCTTGTTGTTGCGAGTGTCTATGAGCGGTGGCAATCGTTTACCATCAGGTGATCCGTATGCTTGTGAGCCACCTATCACATATTAAAATTTAATTACCAAATGATGCAGTTAGTAATAATTAGAAAAAAACTTTCAAATTTCAACTGTGGGAGAGCCACGCTTCAGCATGAATGGGCCGATTTGACCGGAGTGATACCACTGCCTCACAGAAAACCAGCGTGAAGCAGCCCCTGCGCCGAGTGAGTGAGGGAAACGGAGGCCCACACCCGGGGGGGAAGGGGATAAAAGGTTGGCAGCGCACTTGTGACTTCAGTGGTGTTGCAGGTGACCATGGGCGGCAGCATTGCTTATTATATAATGTGCAGTCAAAACACGCATCACTTGATGGTAAGCGAATGCCAACGCACATACTCAACACCAGTGGAGTCACAAGTATGCTGCCAATGTTTTTAACCCCTCCCCCCTCCCCTCACCCCCCATTGGGCCTCCGACAACCTCAAAACTGTATCTACTTACCTTTTGTAAAATTGGTACATTCCATTTATTCGCTGAGATAACGAGAAACTAGATAGAACAATTTGACGATTTTACTAGATTTTGAAACTAAACGGGTTTTCTTAGTCAATGGTATCTTATTTGGATGATGTTACTGATTTCAATAGCTTAGAAATATATCTTAAACGCACAAAAACTTACGAAAGATCTAAAATTTTAAGTATTTAATAGTATTTTTATGGAATTACAACGTGCGGTATAGTTGGCAATCACTGTCTCATTTGGTTGGCAATGACTGTGTCAAGTGGGCAATCACTGTGTTTTTAGGAGATATTTTTTTACGTTATAATTATAAAATATTCTTTAGATGTTTGAATTATTGCTAACTTATCTCAATGCTAAACTATTAACGTTGTCAAATAATTACACTCTGATTTCTTATTGTTAAAGAAAAGGATTATATTGAAATAAAACTAGTGTCAATTTCTTAAGTGGGCAATCACTATCTCGATCACCTACTAGTAAACTCGTTTTTGATAGTGTTTAAAATGATTTACTTTTAACTGTGTTAAAAGGGAAATTTAAAAATAGAATATAATAAATATTGGTACATTTTCAATATCCTGTGAAGATTTAAATTTAATTGGGACCACTAAACCACAATATTTTAATAAAATCTAGGATAGGTAGATTTAATTGACATTTCTGTTCATTGCATGATCTAGGGAGATATTTTGAGTAACTTTTTGTTCAATATTTCATTAAAATTAATAAAAAAATAAGGTTTCAAAAATATTACGAAAATATTAGTAGGTAAGTAAATAGTAGGTAGATAACATTTTTTTGGACATGAAAAATTATAATAACTACAGCTTACAACATTGAATACAACATTGACGGACTTAGGTACATGTAGTCACAGATACATAAATTAGTTTTGCTTATTTATTCCTACAAAGCCGTGACGTGGCTTTCAGCTACTTCTACACATAATAATTAAAAACGTCACATTTAACATTTGAATGAGTATACTGGCTATTATGCCTTTTTTATCCTAACTTATACCTATGCGATGCAATGCACCGACTCTCCAAGCTCAGTAGCCTTACCATGAGTTTGAAATACTGTCCTCGCTATCGAAAACAATCGCTTTGTCTCTTCATTGTGATGCGTTTGAAAGAGACAGAGCAATAGTTTACGTTATGTCAGTTTTAGATGTCAACTCATGGTAGCGCTACAGGCCCCGGGGGCATAGACCCGAGCGAGTTCTTTTGCCCCCCTACTGAAATGAAATGAAATGAAAGAAATGAAATGAAATGAAATGAAATGAAATGAAATGAAATGAAAAATGAATTTATTCAGAGTAACAATTATTTACACGAAATTCGTCGGCTTAGTAAGGGGTTCGGATAGTGTAAAATGGATAGCATGTCTGCCCGGTATGCGGAAGGTTGTGGGTTCGAGTCCCCCTGAGCCCTCCGAGGATTTTTTTAAGTGCAATATTTACTTAATTATTTACACGTTCCAAAAAATGGTTTTACAGAAAGTAAATTTAAGAATTGTACCCTAAATAGGCGACTACTCAGCTACTACTGGCCCTGGATTTACCCACCCGACTCTGTATTTAGACCATAAAGTTACCCTGCTCATATTTAAGGAGCCCTCTAGGGCCCTGGACAGTGAACTAGGCCCACTCGGACGCAAATGGTGATAAGACCCCGCCACGTATGTGTTTACACATTAATACAATAACATACTACAACATTACACCGATCTGACTAATAAATATGAAACATTCATTTCTTAACTTCACTACGTTATTTTAGTTTTAGTTTAATTCGTTATTTTAATTAGAACTATAAGCCCTCCCACACATCGTTTGAGATTTTTATTTGTGAATCCCGTTTCCTTCTCTGCTGCGATCGATAGATGGCGCAGAGCATCGATTAGATCGCGCAAGTATTTCGCCATTTCGGTTTACGTCGTTGTTTGAGTCGATATGATTAGTAACAATCCATTTAGTCTAAGATCCCACTACTAGATCTTGCAGTTACATATTAGCTGTGATATTTTAGTAGACAAACATTGGTAGTATATAACGTCATAGTCAAGAGAAATATGTACATTAGAAAAACTTTTCTGATAGTGAGTAGTTTTTTTCACATTGCAATATAACTATAAATATTAACACGGGAATTAACTTGACGTTTATTGTTAAGTGCATTGTACATGCAGACACAATGACTCCGCTTGTGTCCACGGCTGCTGCAATGTATCGGAAACGATAAGCAATGTACCTACTTAACAATAAACGTCACTATAATACCCGTGTTAATATATTAAGTGGAAGTATTAACTAATAATATTGGAATAATATAAAATAATTATGTACACTTAATTTAACACAGCTTAATCTCGATGTTAATGTTACTTTTTTTTTAATCGTATTTATTTAGTCACAACAAACAACGACTAACTTTATAAACATACAGAATATGCTTATCAAATAGTTTGGTTAATCTTACTGATCGGTTATATATAGGCCTATTATTTAATACATTAAATGTTTTTTTTAAGGATTTTTGTATTATTTTTTTGTTTTTTATTCATTATCAATTTTTATTAATTATCATCACTACATTCAATCTAACACTATAAAAGTTAATATTTTACAGCAATGACATGTAGATAAGTAATTAAGAGAATGAATTAATCACAAAAAAAAACAATAAAGAACATAACCCAAAAAACTAACAGAAACCAAATTCTCAGGCCGAGCAGTGATTCCAGGTCCCGGTGTGTCACTATGTTCAGCACAAAGGAGCCCACTCAGCTTAAGCCATGGTTTATGGTAGGTACTTTTATGCCATGGCGCTGGTTTACGGGAGTACGGGTTGAAGAACCTGGAACTGGAATTCAAGACCAAAAAATCTACTACAATGTTGCTACTGCAATAAAATGATCGTACCATAATATACCCCTTTTTTATAAAAACACTCGCTGATGTAATTTATTTATTGGTAGGTACCTAATTGTGATTCTATGATTTAAAAAAATAATTTTATTAACTTTTTTACATTTAAATACAAGACTTTAATAAAAACTTAACCATTCGTAATTTTAGTTTTCAGAGATGGTGTTACGCTTGTAACACTTCAGGTGTTAATAACATTTGGTGTCTACCCACAACATTTTAACAATGTATGGAAACTTGACAGTTTAGTCTGCATAATGAGAAAAATAATGCCAAAAAGGTTGGCGAGACCTGAAAACGTCACTTGAAAATGACATAAGTGACATTAACAGATTTTACAGTGACGTATCTGTCGTAGATTTTTTGATCTTGAATTCCAGTTTGGAGTATAGGCGGTAGACCCGCTTACACTACGGGCCCGTTACTGCCTCCCCCAGCCAGACTAGGAAGGCGGTAGGGACCGTCAGGAGCACTGAGTCGTCCCTGTATCACTTTGGAAGTGTAGCCAAAGGTTTAAATAAACTGGCGATTGGGTTGGGTGCTAGTGGACTGGTCAACTGGCAATATGGAGAGACAATGGCACCTGCCCGATCAATGATTAAAATCATGAATGGACAGGCGGTGACTGGTGACTCGCCACTCACAAGAACTGCCCCCTATGGTAGACTATCGATAATTAACGTCATCACTACCTTATGGCTACTAGGAAGCTAAGCAAAAGCTAGCTACCAGATAGCAAGGCGGGCTGTTGGTGTGAGCAGCTCAGGGTGCCGAGAGGTGTACAACGCGTTCTGCCCAATGTCTGAGGTTACAGACAATGTGCCAACTCGCGACTTATGCATTTTACACTTCCACCCTCCGAGCGTATAGCTCTGACATCCCACTCTGGACGGCCGGTGAAGACAAGCCAGAGGTGAGAGTCCTGCGGCCCCTGCTGGGGTCCACTCCAGCCGGCTAATAGAGGCTAGCCGGGGAGAGGGGCCTGTAGGCCTAACATGCGCACCGCGACAATATTTTGCCGACTCTCGTACGCGTTAGCGCATCCTTCTATCCCGCTCATCGCTCAGTGAGGTGAGCGAGAACCAACATGCGCCGACACAATACGAGTGTTGACGAAATTATCTCGTGCCTCGCATGTTAGACCGGCTGGTCGACTCTCGGGGACATGGGACCCAAGGGACGTCACATCCCATTCAGCTCGCCACAAAGCTGCCCTGGGGAGACTGATTGCACTGATGAGAGTTGTTGTTCCTCAATGAAGACGATCAAATCTCACCAGCGGGCGATGGGGTCGTCACTTCCCTACGCCTTTATTATTACCATAAAAACATATAATAATAAAGGCATATTATTACATATTTTTATGCAAAGGTAGCAGACGAGCAGACAGATATCTTTTTTTATAACTTGTAAAATAAAAAAGTTACGATTGTTTTATAAAAAAAATAAAACGTTTTTTGACTCTCCTGAAGAGTAGGGTTTTGCTTTATACGACAATTGAGCCTGAAGGTATCGGTATTAAAGATTGAACGCGGCGCTACTTAATCGAACAAAGTCATCGCTACGAGTAAGTACTATGATGGGATTAGGCTTAATCAGGATGCCTTAACTACGAATTATACTAATTTAAATGTCACAAATTTATCATTTACGTATCAAAGATCGAACGCGACGCTACTTAACCGAATAATCCTTCTTAATACTTACGTGTCCTAAATAAATTATTGAATGATTTGTCAAAATAAATAGGTAATCGAATTCTTCAATAAATTGAAATATGAAAATATACGTACGTTACGCTACGCTACGTTTGCTACGGAACCTTTCATGGGCGAGTCCGACTCGCACTTGACCAGTTTCTTTTTTAAATCGCGCTTGTGTTAATAACCCTTATTATATTATTGAAAAGAGTATGAGTTTCTTGCTGATTCTTCTCGATAGAAATCGACTTTCCGAATTAGCGGTAGCTTAATAATATTTGAAATTCATAAATGTTCCGTTATTTCTATGTGATACAAACTACATTTATAAATCTGCATTAATAACAGGACAGTAATCACTATTGATTAGGTAGGTACTTAATCATGACATGATATTATTTGTTTAAAGGCCTACTTAAGGACTTGTTTGAATCTAATACAAAAATAGCTTCTTTTTTTATTTATTTTATTATCATTTTATTACAAAATCTACATCTATTTACAGCTACAGTTTTCAGTACCATTTCCGACGGGTGGATCCCAGGATTAAAATAATTTATTAACTTTTAAAACCCAACTAACCAGGAATAAAAATAAATAAGTAATTAAATATTTATGAGCGCACCTGGATAGCAATTCTCGTGCACCTCGACATTGAAGTCGAATTAGTGATTTGTATGGATGAATGTATGAAATCTCTAAATTCGACTTCAATGTCGAGTAGGTACACGAGAATTAGCCCCCTGGGCAACTCAGTGCGATCGAGATGCACAGGCATGCCTTTAAACTGGATCTATATAAGCAGTATTGCTGGAATGGTTGCCGAGATATTGATGAGACAACGGGACGCCCGAAATAAGTATCAATTTATTTTCTCATACTGGTCTAATTACGGCAGGCGGTGACTTGCCGCACACTAAATGCCCCCCTATACAGGGTGTATCTGTGAACATTTACATCCCTTTAGCCACGTGTTCTACCAACCATTCCGGACAACATGATCTATTACTTATAGAAATTAGCATTAAAAAAAAACATATTTTCATACAAAATCGGTCACGTGACGTGGTTATTTTGTATGAAGAGTCGAAAGTTTTTCGATGAATTTCCAATAATCTTTCAACAAATTAATGAAAACTGTTAATTAAACTGATGAGAGACGCTAGCTTGGCTAATAATAGGTTTAGAAAATAAAATATTGGAGAGTTCTGAGACATGTAGGCCGAAGTACGTTTATTGAAAACGGAAGTGAACCACAGACATAAAATATAGATAGACGTCAATGATACTAGTTATGTTTCTTCACTGCGTTCACATTTCAATACAAATGTTGTTTCAAATGGTTTGTTAAACAATTGGTTGAAGGAATGGAAATGTTCACAGATATACTCTGTATACTGCCTTGATAGTAAGGCGGGCGACACTAGCGTCAGCAGCTAAGGTTGTTGAGAGGTGTGACTGCGGGGCCCAGATCCTCGTGCTAAGCACTGGTCAGCAGGCCCTCTTTACACTTCCAACCTGGAGCATAGGTTCTGCTCTTGCAACTCCACTCCGGCCAGCTGTTTAAGGCAAGCCCAGAGGCGAGGGTCAAAGGAGTAATACGGACCCTCCGGAGTATCGGGGTCCGTGGTGTCGCCACACACCAACAGCTCGCCACAAGCTGCCCCTGCGGAGACTGATTGCACTGGTGAAAGTTGTTGTTCTTCAATAACAAGGATCACCAACTATCACCAGCGGGCGATGGGGTCGTCATATCCCTACGCCTGGTTTATATTTGGATCTTTCATAATAACCGCACAAGAATATCAATATGGATAAATATGTCTGGAGGTTTGTATCTTACGTTACTGAGCAGGGTTACAAAGTCGCGTCTATAAGAAGTTTCTTTACATTAATAAAGCAAAAAGAAAAAATAAAGTTATTAGATTGTGTGTGAAACGTGGACGCTGAAGGAGGAAGATCAACTGCTGGTGATGGAACGAAAGATATTCAGAAAAATTCGTGGACTAACCAAAGATGAGGATGGATGTTGGGGGCACAGGTTCAATCAGGAAATTGAAGACCTGATAACCGAGCCGCACATAATGGGGGAGATAAAGTCATCCCGACTGCGCTGGCTCGGAAGTGGACAAAATGGGAGAGGAGTCTGCGCTGGCTTGGATGCGTGGAGAAAACGGGAGAAGATTAGAGGATCGAGCGACCAAAAGAGCTTATCAGGGACGACCAACGGGACGCCGCCCTGTGGAGCATCCGAGATACCTATCTCTGGAGAGACGAAGTCGAAAAGGACCTTAAAGAACTAAACCAGCATGATAGGATAGAATTGGCATAGGACCAAACAACTGAACAGAACTGACAACCGTTGGAGCCATAAAGTCCTTGAGTGGAGACCGCGACTCGGCAAACGTAGTGTTGGACGCCCTGCTACAAGATGGGATGACGACATTCGAAGGCTTGCTGGAGTGAGCTGGATGAGAGTGGCCGAAAATCGGGAGCGGTGGCGTGCATTGGGGGATACCTATGTCCAGCAGTGGACGAGCGTGGGTTGCTGATGATGATGATGAGGACCAAACAAAATGGCGATCTTTCACATCGAAGACCAAGATCGCTGAAGCTGAGTAGTAAGTAAGTTATGTTAGTATGTTTGTATCTGGTGCAGACACGAATAAAGGTAGAGTACCTACTAACAAGATAAGGAAATCTAGATAACTTGAAGTTGCCTGTTTTTTTGTTTTGATTTCGCTGGTGAAATGCCGCCTCCCCGAAATGTAATGGGAGACCAAGCCTTAAGCATAACCCGCCGGTGGGTTCCGACGTGGGTCATGTGGGGCTCTCCGTCTGGCTGTTCCACCAGAGGCCTACCCACTAAAACACCAGCGGCGCATCCTCATCGCGTCAGTGGGGTGGGAGACCAGAGCCCATGGCCTCCAACACCCACTCCGCCCCTCCCTCTTATAGGAGAAGGATAGGGAGAGAAGAAAGCCGAATGCACAAAGCCGATCCTAACTTTTACATGCTCCACGATAACTTGTAGAGCATGTACTAGCCATAAATCTCTCCCTAATTATTTAAAGTACAGTCGAGTTCAAAAATATGTATACACTTTCGGACCTTGTCACAATACATATTTATAAGAAAGTGAAAGTAGTTTTCTTATACATATGTACTGTGACAAGGTCCTAAAGTGTATACATATTTTTGAACTGGACTATACATGAATCTAAAACAAATGAAGCCAAATGAAGATAGTGCAAACAACAAAAGAAGAAAATAAAGATACAAAAATGTGAAGAACAAATGCACAGAGCCGATCCTAACTTTTACACCATGCTCTATCATGGTTTAGAGCATGTACAGACACAAGTCCCTCGCTAATTATTATTCAAAGTAACTTGAATCTAAAACAAATGATTTTGAATAGTGCAAACAACAATAGAAGAAAATAAAGAGAGAAAAATATATAGAACGAATGCACAGAGCCGATCTTAACTTTTACACCATGCTCTACCATGGTTTATAGAGCATGTACTACCATAAGTCCCTAACTTATTATTCATTTAAAGTAAGTACATGAATCTGAAACAAATTATTTCAAACAGCGCAAACAACAAAAGACGAAAATACACAGATAAAAAAGTAGAGCTAAAAAATTTAAATCCTGCCTAAACATGTCTCCATGAGGTAAGGGTTGGGTTTTTATTTCAACCCCTAAAGAAACCTTAACCGGGAATAGAAGAAAAAGACGGCATGAAGAAAATACATACATACATAGCCTGTCAAAATAACCCTCCTTTTGCTTTGCCGTAGTCGGGTAAAAAGGCCCAATAATAAGTAATAATACATTTTGTTTCATTAAAAACCAATCAATGTCTGGGGATGAAATAGAAACTGATATGTAATAAAGAACCAATCCGCACGCGAACACATTCTGTACAATCATACAGAGAGCCTGTGATAGCATAAGGGTCAGATCTTTATTAAACATCTAGCTAAAGGAGCAAATTTAACTGTGAATAGAAGACAGAGATAGCACAAAACAACTAAAGGTACGACATCCAAATATTCAAGAAACGAGCCTATACCTTCCTAAAGGGCCGGCAATGCATCCGCACTCCTTCAGGTGTAGCTGATGTCATGGGCGGCGGAGTTCACTTACCATCAGGTGATCCGCTTGCTCTTTTGCCTTCCTATACTATAAAAAAAAGTATCGCAACGGATAAACAAATTACCGACATTGTAAAAGGAAAAATGAAATACCTACAAAACGACACGTACATGTGTATCTGTGAACATTTACCCCACATAGGACTTACTTTTTAGGACCTTGTCACAGTACAAATGTATAAGAAAACAACTTCCACTTTCTTATAAATATGTATTGTGACAAGGTCCTAAAGTGTAAACATATTTTTGACCTCGACTGTACGACTTTTGAAAATTCGTCGACGTTTTCAACTCCCCATACAAAATATAGTCACGTGACCGACCTTATATGAGCAATTGAAATTTATTTATGCGCATTCCCGGCTCAATCTTTTGGAAATCCACATAAATATGCGTATTCCCAAAAGTCGTAGAACAAATGTTGTTCAGATTGATAGAAGACTTGGTCAAATGGATGTAAAGTGATCACAGATACGCCCTATGTAATGATCGCCCCTGCACACCTAACTAACAAGAAAAAATATAACGACTGGTCCATGCAAAGGCTATCGAGGAGGCGCCTCTGTATGCCCCCTAGAGGGCCTTTACTGGCAAAAACAAAACCAAATGAAGAAAAAGAAAGGAAAAGAAAATAGTATCAACGTAATGAACCAATAAGATAAAAAGAAGAAAAAAAACAAACTAAACATAAGGACCCGCATGCCCAGCCGCAAGCACGCGGGGAGGTAGGGGAGCGAGAGGCCTCTCCCCTGGAAAAAAGTACCCCCGTCTGTGCTGTCACATGGCTGACCGCACATGTGACACCGCAGCCCCCTCCCCCCACACAGATGCGCCTATAGTTCTAAGAGTAATAATCGCCCTACGATTTGGGTTCATCTAGATTCATCATCATTTACATCCCTTTAACCACATCTTCCACCAATTAGTAATCCTGAATTCTAACGACTTTTGAAAATTCGTCGACACATTTTTCAATTTCCCATACAAAAAAAAACAAGT
Organism: Cnaphalocrocis medinalis; assembly: GCA_014851415.1. Classification (NCBI taxonomy): domain Eukaryota; kingdom Metazoa; phylum Arthropoda; class Insecta; order Lepidoptera; family Crambidae; genus Cnaphalocrocis; species Cnaphalocrocis medinalis. The sequence goes on along the minus strand of CM026273.1, from coordinate 16,087,981 downwards.
CACGTGACCGACTTTACTTATATAAAGAATTGAAATTTATTTATGCGCATTCCCGGCTCAATCTTTTGGAAATCCACATAAATATGCGTATTCCCAAAAGTCGTAGAACAAATGTTGTTCAGATTGATAGAAGACTTGGTCAAATGGATGTAAATGATCACAGATACGCCCTATGTAATGATCGCCCCTGCACACCTAACTAACAAGAAAAATTATAACGACTGGTCCATGCAAAGGCTATCGAGGAGGCGCCTCTGTATGCCCCCCTAGAGGGCCTTTACTGGCAAAACAAAACCAAACGAAGAAAAAGAAAGGAGAAGAAAAGTAGTATCAACGTAATGAACCAATAAGATAAAAAGAAGAAAAAAAACAAACTAAACATAAGGACCCGCATGCCCAGCCGCAAGCACACGGGGAGGCAGGGGAGCGAGAGGCCTCTCCCCTGGAAAAAAGTACCCCCGTCTGTGCTGTCACATGGCTGACCGCACATGTGACACCGCAGCCCCCTCCCCCAACACAGATGCGCCTATAGTTCTAAGAGTAATAATCGCCCTACGATTTGGGTTCCGGATTTACATCCCTTTAACCACATCTTCCACCAATTAGTAATCCTGAACATTTCTTTTACGACTTTTGAAAATTCGTTGACACATTTTTCAATTTCCCATACAAAAAAAAAACAAGTCACGTGACCGACTTTACTTATATAAAGAATTGAAATTTATTTATGCGCATTCCCGGCTCAATCTTTTGGAAATCCACATAAATATGCGCATTCCCAAAAGTCGTAGAACAAATGTTGTTCAGATTGATAGAAGACTTGGTCAAATGGATGTAAATGATCAAAGATACGCCCTATGTAATGATCGCCCCTGCACACCTAACTACAAGAAAAATTATAACGACTGATCCATGCAAAGGCTATCGAGGAGGCGCCTCTTATGCCCCCCTAGAGGGCCTTTACTGGCAAAAACCAAACGAAGAAGAAGAAAAGCGAAGAAAATAGTATCAACGTAATGAACCAATAAGATAAAAAGAAGAAAAAAAAACAAACTAAACATAAGGACCCGCATGCCCAGCCGCAAGCACACGGGGAGGCAGGGGAGCGAGAGGCCTCTCCCCTGGAAAATAGTACCCCCGTCTGTGCTGTCACATGGCTGACCGCACATGTGACACCGCAGCCCCCTCCCCCCACACAGATGCGCCTATAGTTCTAAGAGTAATAATCGCCCTACGATTTGGGTTCCGGATTTACATCCCTTTAACCACATCTTCCACCAATAAGTAGGTAATCCTGAATTCTACGACTTTTGAAAATTCGTCGATACCTTTTTCAATTTCCCATACAAAAAAACAAGTCACGTGACCGACTTTATATAAAAATTGAAATTTATTTATGCGCATTCCCGGCTCAATATTTTGGAAATCCACATAAATATGCGCATTCCCAAAAGTCGTAGAACAAATGTTGTTCAGATTGATAGAAGACTTGGTCAAATGGATGTAAATGATCAAAGATACGCCCTATGTAATGATCGCCCCTGCACACCTAACTAACAAGAAAAATTATAACGACTGGTCCATGCAAAGGCTATCGAGGAGGTGCCTCTTATGCCCCCCTAGAGGGCCTTTACTGGCAAAAACAAAACCAAACGAAGAAAAAGAAAGGAGAAGAAAATAGTATCAACGTAATGAACCAATAAGATAAAAAGAAGAAAAAAACAAACTAAACATAAGGACCCGCATGCCCAGCCGCAAGCACACGGGAGGCAGGGGAGCGAGAGGCCTCTCCCCTGGAAATAGTACCCCCGTCTGTGCTGTCACATGGCTGACCGCACATGTGACACCGCAGCCCCCTCCCCACACAAATGACAGTAGGAAGAATTTTGTATGCCGTCGTAAGGCCCAGACAGCAGACACAATAGAAAATCAATTGTTTTTTGCCTCGTATGAGGCTTTTGGCTAATACTTTACTGTACTTTAAATGTAATATTGAAACCCTAAACGTACGAAGTCTGTTAAATAATCTCTAGTTCGTGTTAATGCAATCCAATGGGAAATGTTGGTAAACACACAAAGTACATAAAAAGTAGAACACAATTTAGATAAAGATAAGGACTCGTATCAGTCGGTGTATTTTTTTATTGATAGATAGCAGACGAGCAGGCAGATCACTGTGATGGTACGCAATTGGCCAGCCGCCTCGTGGGACACTTGCAAACACCAGTGGAAGTTACAAGTGCGCTGCCCCACCTTTATCCCCTTCCCCCCGGGTGGCCCTCCGGTTAACCCTCACTGCATCAGCGAACCACCGGACAGTGGCTGCTTCACAGCCCGGTTTTCTGTGGAGGCAGTGGTATCACTCCGGTCGAGCCGGCCATTCATGCCGAAGCGTGGCTCTCCCACAGTTAAAAAAAAAGTCGCGTCTATAAGAAGTTTCTTTGCTTAATAAAGCAAAAAGTAAAATAAAGTTATTAGATTGTGTGTGAAACGTGGACGCTGATGGAGAAGATCAACTGCTGGTGATGGGACGGAAGATATTACAGAAAATTCGTGGACTAACCAAAGATGAGGATGGATGTTGGGGGCACAGGTTCAATTAGGAGATTGAAGACCTGATAACGAGCCGCACATATGGGGGAGATCAATCATCCGACTGCGCTGGCTCGGAAGTGGACAAAAGGGAGAGGAGTCTGTCGCTGGCTGGATTGCGTGGAGAAAACGGGAGAAGATTAGAGGATCGAGCGACCCAAAAGAGCTTATCAGGGACGACCAACGGGACGCCGCCCTGTGGAGCCATCCGAGATACTATCTCTGGAGAGACGAAAGTCCGAAAAGGACCTTAAAGAAACTAAACCAGCATGATAGGATAGATTGGCCATAGGACCAAACAACTGAACAGAACTGACAACCGTTGGAGCCATAAAGTCCTTGAGTGGAGACCGCGACTCGGCAAACGTAGTGTTGGACGCCCTGCTACAAGATGGGATGACGACATTCGAAGGCTGGCTGGAGTGAGCTGGATGAGAGTGGCAAAATCGGGAGCGGTGGCGTGCATTGGGGGAGACCTATGTCCAGCAGTGGACGAGCGTGGGTTGCTGATGATGATGATGAGGACCAAACAAAATGGCGTTCTTTCACGTCGAAGACCAAGATCGCTGAAGCTGGGTAGTAAGTAAGTTATGTTAGTATGTTTGTATCTGGTGCAGACACGAATAAAGGTAGAGTACTAACAAGATAAGGAAATTTAGATAACTTGAAGTGACCTGTTTTTTTGTTTTGATTTCGCTGGTGAAATGCCGCCTCCCCGAAATGTAATGGGAGACCAAGCCTTAAGCATAACCCGCCGGTGGGTTCCGACGTGGGTCATGTGGGGCTCTCCGTCTGGCTGTTCCACCAGAGGCCTACCCACTAAAACACCAGCGGCGCATCCTCATCGCGTCAGTGGGGCGGGAGACCAGAGCCCATGGCCTCCAACACCCACTCCGCCCCTCTCTCTTGTAGGAGAGGGATAGGGAGAGAAGAAAGCCGAATGCACAAAGCCGATCCTAACTTTTACATGCTCCGCGATAACTTGTAGAGCATGTACTAACATAAATTCCCCCCTAATTATTTAAAGTACATGAATCTAAAACAAACGATTTTGAATAATGCAAACAACAAAATAAGAAAAAAAGAGATAAAAATGTGAAGAACAAATGCACAGAGCCGATCCTAACTTTTACACCATGCTCTATCATGGTTTAGAGCATGTACAGACACAAGTCCCTCGCTAATTATTATTCAAAGTAACTTGAATCTAAAACAAATGATTTTAAATAATGCAAACAACAAAATAAGAAAAAAAGAGATAAAAATGTAAAGAACAAATGCACAGAGCCGATCCTAACTTTTACACGATGCTCTACCATGGTTTATAGAGCATGTACTAACATAAATTCCCCCTTATTTGTTTAAAGTAACATGAATCTTAAACAAATTATTTGAAACAGCGCAAACAACAAAAGACGAAAATACACAGATAAAAAAGTAGAGCTAAAAAATTTAAATCCTGCCTAAACATGTCTCCATGAGGCTAGGGTTGGGTTTTTATTTCAACCCCTAAAGAAACCTAAACCGGGAATAGAAGAAAAATACTGCATGAAGAAAAACGTCCAATAAGTAATAATACGATTTGTTTCATTAAAAACCAATCAATGACTTGGGATGAAATAGAAACCGATATGTAATAAAGAACCAATCCGCATGCGAACACATTCTGTACAATCATACAGAGAGCCTGTGATAGCATAAGGGTCAGATCTTTATTAAACTCCTAGCTAAAGGAGCAAATTTAACTGTGAATAGAAGACAGAGACAACACAAAACAACTAAAGATACGACATCCAAATCTTCAAGAAACCAGCCAATACCTTCCTAAAGAGCCGGCAATGCATCCGCACTCCTTCAGGTGTAGCTGATCTTCATGGGCGGCGGTGTTCACTTACCATCAGGTGATCCGCTTGCTGTTTTGCCTTTCTATACTATAAAAAAAAAGTATCGCAACGGATAAACAAATTACCGACATTGTAATAGGAAAAATAAAATACCTACAAAACGACACGTACATGTGTATCTGTGAACTTACCTACATCCCTTTAACCACATCTTCTACCAATTGATCCTCCTGAACAACATTTTCTTCTACGACTTTTGAAAATTCGTCGATACCTTTTCAATTTCCCATACAAAAAGAACAAGTCACGTGACCGACTTTATATGAAGAATTGAAATTTATTTATGCGCATTCCCGGCTCAATCTTATGAAAATCCACATAAATATGCGCATTCCCAAAAGTCGTAGGACAAAAATGTTGTTCAGATTGATAGAAGACTTGGTCAAATGGATGTAAATGATCACAGATACGCGCTATGTAATGATCGCCCCTGCAGTCCTAACTAACAAGATAAATTATAACGACTGGTCCATGCAAAGGCTATCGAGGAGGCGCCTCTGTATGCCCCCCTAGAGGGCCTTTACTGGCAAAAACAAAACCAAACGAAGAAAAAGAAAGGAGAAGAAAATAGTATCAACGTAATGAACCAATAAGATAAAAAGAAGAAAAAAAAACAAACTAAACATAAGGACCCGCATGCCCAGCCGCAAGCACACGGGGAGGCAGGGGAGCGAGAGGCCTCTCCCCTGGAAAAAAGTACCCCCGTCTGCGCTGTCACATGGCTGACCGCACATGTGACACCGCAGCCCCCTCCCCCAACACAGATGCGCCTATAGTTCTAAGAGTAATAATCGCCCTACGATTTGGGTTCATCTAGATTCATCATCATTTACATCCCTTTAACCACATGTTCCACCAATAAGTAATCCTGAATTCTACGACTTTTGAAAATCTGTCGATACCTTTTTCAATTTCCCATACAAAAAAAAACAAGTCACGTGACCGACTTTAATTATATAAAGAATTGAAATTTATTTATGCGCATTCCCGGCTCAATCTTTTGGAAATCCACATAAATATGCGCATTCCCAAAAGTCGTAGAACAAATGTTGTTCAGATTGATAGAAGACTTGGTCAAATGGATATAAATGATCACAGATACGCCCTATGTAATGAGCGCCCCTGCACACCTAACTAACAAGAAAAATTATAACGACTGGTCCATGCAAAGGCTATTGAGGAGGTGCCTCTTATGCCCCCCTAGAGGGCCTTTACTGGCAAAAACAAAACCAAACGAAGAAAAAGAAAAGAGAAGAAAATAGTATCAACGTAATGAACCAATAAGATAAAAAGAAGAAAAAAAAAAGCAAACTAAACATAAGGACCCGCATGCCCAGCCGCAAGCACACGGGGAGGCAGGGGAGCGAGGGGCCTCTCCCCTGGAAAAAAGTACCCCCGTCTGTGCTGTCACATGGCTGACCGCACATGTGACACCGCAGCCCCCTCCCCACACAAATGACAGTAGGAAGAATTTTGTATACCGTCGTCAGGCCCAGACAGCAGACACAATAGAAAATCAATTGTTTTTGCCTCGTATGAGGCTTTTGGCTAATACTTTACTGTACTTTAAATGTAATATTGAAAACCCTAAACGTACGAAGTCTGTTAAAATAATCTCTAGTTCGTGTTAATGCAATCCAATGGGAAAATGTTGGTAAAACACACAAAGTACATAAAAAGTAGAACACAATTTTGATAAAGATAAGGACTCGTAGCAGTCGGTGTATTTTTTTTTATGTGATAGATAGCAGACGAGCAGGCAGATCACTTGATGGTAAGCAATTGCCGCCGCTCATGGACACTTGCAACACCAGTGGAGTTACAAGTGCGCTGCCAACCTTTTATCCCCTTCCCCCCCGGGTGGGCCTCCGGTACCCTCACTCACTCAGCGAAACACAGCACAGAGCTGCTTCACGCCGGTTTTCTGTGAGGCAGTGGTATCACTCAGTCGCAGTGATTCATATTTCTCGATTGTACCATACAACATTAATACTACGTACTTACCTGCTTTCCTCATTCAGTAATGCATACATGTACCTAAATATTATTTTGGGAAAAACATTATCAGATGAAGAATAAGACAAATGGTAAAATCTAGTACATTATTACAATATTGTTTACACCTTTAAAGCAGACGATTCCATAGCTATAATAGGTGGAATTACTGAGCCGATTTCCAAGTATTACTTTTGGACATGTAGCTAAAGAAATTAAGTACTTATACATAATCATATTGTAAAATTATACTCATGGCCTGTTAATAAAACCATATTTTGTGATAAAACGTTAACACATAAATTATTTTGAAAATAAAAGTAGCGATTAACGCTATGTTACAGTCCTGAAACGCATCAACAGTATTTATGGTATGTAGTAAGTAAGTAAGTAGAACTAACTTAAATATAGGTAATAAAAAGAATTAAAATTTTGATTGTAACAAGTTAAAACTAAATAGCGTTTTACGCTGATCGTGTAGATTTTGATAACCTAAATATTAACTAACAAAAAATAATAACCTGTCAAAAAATATCGAAATGCTAAATTCAAACCCTGAGCATACAACCTTTTGTTTACATTTGATTCTTGAATGCTATTTACATAATAATTACTATACTCTGATTCATAATCATGTAAAGTAAACTGACAGATGTCAATGTGTCATCCCCATACATTATCACTCAATTTGACACATGCAAAATGTCAAAATGCATAGAAACTTGTAATTGACATCTGTCAGATTACTTTACATGATTATGAATCACAGTATAGTTGTGGACACGATTTAAATCTTTGGACACTAATCACATCTTATTGTCAATTTCTTGCAAATTTCCTATCGGTTTTGCATTATAATGTTATTAATATGAATAAGTGACGGAAGTCATCAACCTATTAAATAATGTTGTGTCGTCTGTGTACGTTTTGCTTTTGTTATAGATGCTGCTATTACTAAGTAAAAAAGAAATCGATCCATTAAAAGATACAGCTCAAATCACCGGTCAATTTCAACACGTAACGTGTATCTTTACTCACATGACATTGGCAGAACTAAAGTGCCAAAGAGCACGATCCAAGCCGAAACGAAAAAAAAGTCTTCAATAAAATATTATGGAGTATTGTAAAACAGTTTTAGAGCCTACCTACACATATTTTTTTTCACCTATACTCTGATTCATAATCATGTAAAGTAAACTGACAAATGTCAATGTGTCATCCCCATACATTATCACTCAATTTGACACATGCAAAATGTCAAAATGTATAGAAACTTGTCATTTTCATCTGTCAGTTTACTTTACATGATTATGAATCAGAGTATAAGTAAGTACGGTCAGATACACATCAGGTTACCACAACCTGTCAAATTTCTTCAATTGATATTCAACCTAATGTGTATGACAGTAAGATGAGAGTCGATTGAAGAAATTTCGCAGTCTTGTATACTTTGATGTGTGGCTGATGTACGTACCTATCTCCCTTATCACAAATTGTGGTCTTAAGTTAGTCTCGGTTTAAATCTGATGCTGTTACTTTCACAAAAGTGACATCAATCAAAGTGACATTTCACAAAAGTGGCATAATTTTTGAACCATGACTAACTTTAGTCTTCGTTTTGTAATAAGAGTATGTGTTTTAGTGGCTGTTTATATTTGAATGGTGTGTTGGACGGTTGAATGCAAAGCTAAGATGCAAAGAGAATTTGTTCTTTTTTAATCACTTTAAATATCTTTTTCCAAGCAGGCATCCGCAATCACACGGTATTTTGCGTTATTATTATAGACATATTTACTATCATTACTAATAAATATTTTTTTAAACAACGCCATCACAGGGTGCTTTCTTGTTTTTTTTAATTAGCTATTTTTTATTTTTGAAACATAGCATTACTAATATTTAAGGACAGAAGAACAATCATACTTAATGTTAGGGCTTAGGGTTCCATACCCAAAGGGTAAAAACGGGACCTTATTATTTATCCTACCCTAGGGGGTCTGTGGTACCTTCGTTGTTACTGGTTTCCTTAGCTTAGCTTGGGACCAGGACAAAGATTTTTTTATGATACAGATGGCAGACAAGCCGACGGATGCATCAAGTATAGTGAAGTTATCTCAATATATAAAAACTAAGAACAAAATGAAATAAAGTTAATAAACATGTAAGAGGGGGCGGGAGAGTTCCGATATTAACAAACCAAATATAGTTACTTAAACAAACAGAACATTTTAGTCCTGTACTCACTTTAAAAATAAATATATTATTTTCATTCCCAAATAAGAATAAAAATAAATTAAATCTATAAAATATAATCGGTTTTACTGTTGAAAATCTATTTATTAATAGGTAAAAACAACAAATATATTAACAAAACTAATGTATTTCATATCGTATGGAACCCTACTTGCGCGAGTCGGACTCGCTCTTGGCCAGTTTTTTAAAAACGGCCACATCACAGAGAGCTTTTTTAGATTAGGAATTTTATTTAAATAGGTAGGTATTATCAGTAGGTAGGTACATACATACCTACTGATAACAAAAGTTTAACAATATTTTATTTAAAATGACACCTGCCATCAAAGGAAGTGAATTTTACAAATAGGTAACCATATTTTAGATATAGCATATCTACTACATATTTATTGATATGTTAGTTAGTACACAAAATCAACATTGAGCTCAAGAAAAGGATGCTCCGAGCCCAATAGCTGGTTGGTATTTCGCTAACTGTCACTATTTTGTACTTTGGTTATTCAATTCAATTCCTCAGTTTAGAATAAATAATCCAACCTAATTTTTTTTTTTTTGTTGATATTTCGATAATGTATTAATTAAGATAGTTTTATTATTTTGGATATGATTTTACAGAATATCAGGACTTTCGAAAATAGATAACGCCCTAACGGACAGATAAAAATCTTGTGTACATAGGTAGTTATGTGTGTATGGTGTTTATAATATTTTTATATTGGATGGAACATTTTACCCGTAGCAGATTTTTTATTTTCGTCAAAACACACGCACAAAAATTGATTAATAAGTAGGTAGTATTTCACCGGTGTTCTTATGTTATAACATGATTATCTTATCGATATTATTTACCGGAAAGTACGCCGAAACAGTACCTGTAATGAGTATCTAAGTATTTCCTAAATTGTGAATTTTGTGCAATAAAGAATCTATAGGTATCTAAATAGCAGCAGAAATTGACAAAAGGATTTGTTCATTTTGATATCATCGATAAAATTTCTAAAAATAAGTAGGTACTTTGAAAGAATTTCTATTCACAATTTCTTATTAAATATACAAACAATACATACTAATACTGTAATGTTACCGTAATTTAGTTTATCACATTATTAAGACTGAATTCTCAAATTCGATAAACTCGACGATGATTTAATTTGAAATTTGCTATTACAGCAAAATGTTAAAGCATTTTGTTTCCTTATTTAACTTAAATGTGCTAGTTTTCAACCAGGGCTGGAATCAGCCTCATCGAGAAAGTTTCCTTCCGACGTGGTATTTTCTAATGGAGACCCCATCGGTGGAGTGTCCTCCCAGTTAAATTGTTGTAAATCTCTGTTCACTGCCTGAGTGAGCTCGTCAGTGGACCAGTCGGCGGGCGGCGGCGCCGCAGGGCTTTGCTCTCGCTGCTCCGCCTCCTCCGGCACACCAGCCTCTATATCATCTGTTATTTCTATGCTCAACGTTTCGTTAGGTGATTCACCAAGCTCCCTCGATCGGCTGTCAGATAATCTAAGGAGAAAGTTAGTACACCTTTCCAAAGCGCTTACTGAGCATCTTTGCTCTCGAATAGGTGGTACGGGTTGTCTCATTAGCAGAAAAAATGTAGAATATGAGCGTGCCCCTCTTCCATACCCTGGTCCGGAACCATAAGAGCATCCGGGTGATGAAGGATTTGGGGGACATCCTTGGGGGATATTTTGACCTGGTCGCGACTGGTCCGGTGGCTGAGGCAGTATTCGGTGCCTCGGTGACCAATTTTGCTGTTCACCGGAAGTATTCCCCTGACAAGTAGTGTTCCTAGGGCCGGTCATTGTTGATGGCACGTCTCTTATTGTTGTGAGTCTGCCGCGTGGTGTTTGATCGGATCTACGATACTGTTCCCAACCTCTGGAAGTGGAAGGCTGGTCCCACCCTGTTGGTATGGAGTGTTCTTGTTGGGGGTGGCTCCTACCACTCGTTGTGTGCTGATTGTATGGCACATATGGTGGTAGCCAACTGTGCTGCGAGGTATCTAATGAAGATGATGAACCTACTAATGATTCAGGATAGGATACTGGTGTCGAGGGACCCACATACGAAGAATTGCCATCGTCTCTATAGTTTCCTGAATAATCATCAATAGGTGTGGTTGGTGTCGAGATTATGTCTGTGTAAGATCTCCCATAATCTTCTCTAACCATAGACGTTGCGTATTTAGGTTGGTTATGGTAAGATGGTGACAATGTTGAAGGCTGTTCTCTGTTACTATGATGGTCTGTCGTTGTTCTAGAAGTTGACGGTTGATTTATGTATGCATGTGTGCCGTCTCTAGAATAGTCCAATGTATCGTGTCGACTACTTTGTGTGCCCACTCTCGAGTAATCAATTACAGCACTTGAGGTCGATGGTTGATCATGGTAGCTACGACCAGGGTCAATGCCTTTCGATGTTGAGGGCCTGTCACGCTGCGTATACGCTGCACCAAATCCTCGGGACGTAGACGGGATGTCCCTGGGTACCTCGTTCCATGCTGTGGAGGTAGAAGGGAGATCCCTCTGGCTTGGTTCCCATTCTTCGAAATCTTGCAGGTACCGAAGTTGCCCTCGATATTCTGACCGGGACTGCCTTTCACATGTTCTCGGTTTTGGAGGGGTATCGCTTGAATGATACCTATCTTGGGAATAGTTTGAGGGAACTTGATAATTTCGCGATGTTGCAGGAAAATCTCTTATAGCAGATGAATAATCCTGTAGAGGGTTATTATTGTTGCTGTAATAATACTCTCTCGGCCTAGCCCCCATCGGCCTTGATCTAGAAGTATCTAAAGCCGGAGGGAACTCTTTAGGTCTTGCACCAGTCCCCCTGTATTTATCTGGTATAATATCATATCTTGAAGGAGATGCCGGTTCCCCCGACGTAGTCTTTGATTTGGAAATCTCGTCCCTTGAAGCGGAGGATGGGTGCTCAATTGGATGAGGCCCCGGTAAAATGGGAAGCGGAGGTGCAGGCAATGGAACTAAAATTATTTGTAAATAAGGTGAAAACGGCAATATATATAACCGACCAGGTTGAAGAAAGGTCCTAGGTCCGGGTAACGGGTATCCTACCGATTCATAATTTGGATTTGATGATCTTATAATTATAGTATTTCTTATCGCCAGTTCACTACCATTGGCGAGACAGACATACCTGTATTCTGCTGGTGGTGGGAGCTGTGTTTTAGGTGGCACAGGACGGGATCCTGAATTACTCTCTGTTGCATTACTTGAAGATAAGCAAGCAGGTCTTAGGGAGTTGGAGGCTGAACGAGATGATCTAGAGTTATCTGGGTTTGGATTGGTTCCTCTTGTGCATGAAGATATGAATCCTGGGCAGAGCCCAATCGTTCCTGAAGGTTGAACCGTGGAGGTGATACTGACTGGAGAGCCAGCTGCAGTTTTGGTTCGTTCTTTTGGGACTGCTTCTTTCGGAGCCGAGGTATTCGTTGCATTAACAACCGGCGAAGCTTCTATCGTTGTCTGTATCGAGGGAACCTCTCTAAAAGTGTCCCATTCAGACGAAAGCGTTGGAAGTGAAGAGGAGACGATGGACGTGGTGGGTGCTGGGGCTGGTTCCGGAGGTACGATGGGCGCGGAGGCGTATGCCGGCGTGGCAGAGTGCTGTGCCATGGCGGCATGATGTGCCGTAGCGGCATGTTGCGCCGCGGCAGCGTGTTGTACCGCAGCAGCGCGCCGTGCAGCGGCGGCATGCTGCGCTGCGGCGGCGTGCTGCGCTGCGGCTGCGTGCTGCGCTGCGGCAGCGTGTTGCGCCGCGGCAGCGTGTGCGGCAGCGTGCGCGGCGTGTGCTGCCGCAGCCTGTGCGGCGTGGGCTGCGTGTGCGGCCGCTGCGTCACGGGAGACCGCGGCTGCGTAGGTGAACGGAGCAAGTGGCCTAGTGGCTGGTGCCGGGTGTGTAGCGGTCGGGTTGAAGACCACCTGGGGCGGGGCGGGGGCCACCTGCGGTGGATCTCGCTGAGCAGAACCGGGTACAGTCGGAGCGGCGTCATTCGAGATGGATCCGTGTTCGAGCCGAGCTCCGTGTGGTGTTATCTTCTTCTCTTTGCGCCGCATCTCCAAAGTGTACACTCAACCTAATCACACACGTCTATACACAAAACGAAATGTTCACTTACATACTCGTTGGGCTGATCTGCTATCCAGGGTTCTGCAAAGAACAAGGAAGTATTAGTTTTTTACCATCTAACTTTGATATTATATGAGTTTTCATTGAGATACCTAGTACTTTAGGAAGCTCGTAGTTTACATAGAAGACAATAATTTAAATATTTATATAAAAACTTCGTGAATTAACTACCTCAACCCTCCTTAGGCTGGATCCTGTACCTATTAGTTCCAGACCGGAATAGGTGTACAGTGTTGAAGCGGAAGCCAAGACTTTTTTAGGGTTCCGTAGCCAAATGGCAAAAAACTGAACCCTTATAGATTCGCCAAGTCTGTCTCTCCGTCCGTCCATCTGTCTGCATCACTTTTGGTAGAAGTGGTTAGAAGAAGTTATTATCTTACCTCACAAATCTATTCCTCAAAGTAGTAGTAGGACTCCCAGATGGTGTGGGTGATCGTTATGCAGAAGATCCTCCTTAAGTGGTCATCTCGTCAATCACTTCAGGGTTGCTGATTCTCATGGTGTTTGGCTGTATTTAGTTACAGTCTGCCATATCTTCCAGGGCTTAGTATTCAAGCTCTAAGTATTCGTCTTCCGATTTCCACTGGACCTCACTCGTGTACTCGCGAAAAGATTGACCATTTCTTGAAAACAGGGTGAAAGACAGTGATTTCTTCGGAGTCTTCCGGAGCGGTCTTCGTCCTCACGAAGTCAGCGACTAGAAGACCGTTGAACCTGAAAATAAAGGTAAGGCTCAAAAGGAGAAACAAAGGGTTATTTTGTTCTAGCTAACCATAGTCGCCATTGTGGACACCGACTTAGACCGCAACCGAGATGAAAAATAAAATTTGTTTCTTCATCAGCACCCAAACAGAATAAAGCTTTGATTGGCGCCTTCTAAAAGACTGGCCGGGTGGCGGATTTGGTAGTGACCCTGCCTAATGCACCAAAGGTCGTGGGTTCGATCCCACGACAAACATTCGTGTGATGAACGCTTGTGTTTGTTCAGTGTCTGGGTGTTATGTTTGTACTTAAGTGTTATACTTGTGTTTCCTCTGTTGTCTGATATCCGTAACACATGTGCTTAAGCTATTTACTTAGTACGGAGTCAGGTCAATGTTTGAGATGAGATGTTATGGGAATTTATTTATTTATTTAATAAACAGTGCCGTCCGTCCCTAGTTGTCACGCTTCCTGCTTGACATCCCCTCCCTACCCCTATATACTTATACTAGTGGCCCGCCCTCACTTCGCTTCGGGACCGTAATTCAGCAATGAACCAATAGATGGCGCTGTGTCCAATTACATCGCGCATGCGTTTCGTGTTTTCGGTTGACCTATAAGCATTGTCGTTGTCTATAAAAGTTATCTCTTTATAAATTGTATAGATATACACTCTAAATATTAAAGTTCTTTTAAATCGCTCTATTGTAAAATCACACATCTATAGATGTCGCAGGCGGATTGTTCGCCGTATTACATTACGACTAGCTGTTAACAAAAACAGGGCTGTTTTGTAATTCGGCGAATCAGTAACTAGTCTCATTGTTCCGGCTATGTTTTCGATAACAGCTAGCCATAGTGTAATACGATCCGGCGTCGACATAGCTGCCTATAATAATAATAATCTCTGTATTTCTGAATACCTAATATCCACGCGTGGGAGATGTCGATATTTGGCGCCAACTTCAGTAGGTACGGTCGTGGTCAAAAAGTGTTTACCACCTTAAGGATCAAAATCGCACGTACACATGTAGGTGATAAGTTCTAATTGTCTATACATAATATAGATCATAGATATGGTGTCTTTTTTTAATGATATGACAGCTGACAGCCAGCGCCCTAAGTCAATTACAAATGTTTATGTCATTTCAAAGAAATTAAGTATTTTTATGGCAGCTTCTGTGTTGTATCCTTACTTAAAAAAGGTAATATGTAACTTGTTATGGCATTTTTGACTTAGTGCCAAAAAAGGTGGATATAGAATAAATTTCAAAACTGGTTAAAGACTTTTGACCCGCGATGTACAACTTCTTTATTTTTCGCCGTGAACGGGTACTCAATAAGGAGGTAGGAAAGAATAGGCATTAATTTATTGACTCAATACTTATGTATAAGTTATTGGAAAACCATAATGCACAAATAGATGTTTTAATAAATAAAATAGGAATAGTGTTATAACCCCTGTCAGGTACCGGTACCGGGCTGTGATCTCGGGGTTTTGGGTTCGATTCTCCGGTCAAGTAATACTTAGGTACCTATGTATGTTAAATTTTTTTTTAATATACATAGTTCGGATTTGGGATCACTACTGATCACCAATCCCCAATTGGGAAGCGTGGTGATTAAGCCTGATCCCATCATATTAGCATTGACTTGATTTCTATGATAAGTAAATTATCAACTTTACTTTTTATACATGTGAACCATTCTTGGCAAAAAAAACCAACCAGGTCACGATGCACAACTGCGTGCGCAACGACTATACCCAAAACTGAAATTCAAGACCAAAAAATCCACTACAATGTTGCTACAGCAATAAAATGATCGTACCATAGTAAACCCCTATTTTCTAAAAACAGCGAGCTGATGTAATTTATTTATTGGTAGGGTAACCGAGACAGTGATTGCCCAGTGTACAGTGAATGCCCGAATTAAAGGTAACATACATTTTAACTTATTTTCAAAGGTGTAGTTTTACATTAAATCCATTAATAACCCATAGCGATACTGTTTACTAGAGTTCCTAAATAAGACATTTGGCAAAATTTTCAGTAAATAATATTGTAATGGCAGTTTTTGGACAGCGGGTGTCGTCACTTCAATAAATGCGAATTCCTTACAGAATTTGTTAAGGATACATTTTGCGGTTTTGAAGTTTGTATCACTTTAATTTTCTTTTTTGACCGTTAAAGCACAACGACGTGTTAGTTAAAGCTTCAATGTTTCATTTGAAGCAGTTATCGTAGCGTAATTTTATTCCATTAAGTATTTTAAGGGGGTGGGCAATCACTGTACCTAAATTAGGAGAAATTCAGTGATTGCCATACCAGAATTCAGTTATTGCCATAGGCATGAGACAGTGATTGCCCGGGTAGGTATTTACTAAATCATGTGAGGATTATAATAATCGAACCGAATATTTTCTTTTTATCCTGTATCTTTCTTTATATCTATATGTCTGGTACTTACTTCAAGGAGTTATAAAAAATACAGCTTTTTACAAAAGTTGACCTAAAATAGGGGAATTTTATCTGCTATTTATCTTGGTGGAAAAGTTTAGTGGTAAGAAAAACAACCAATAATTTATATCGTAATAATTATTTTATTAGGTATTTTTACCGTGGGAGAGCCACGTTTCAGAATTAATAAGCCGGCTTAAACGGAGTGAGTCTATGATCACAGAAAACTAACTTCAAGCGGCGATAAACGCGTTGGGGTACCGGAGGCTCAATGAAGGAGGTTAAAACTGTCGGCAGCGCATTGGTGATTCCACTTATTGTTGCGAGTGTCTATGAACGGGGAAATCGCTTACCATCAGGTGATCCGTTATGCTTATGTGCCTATCACATATAAAAATTGCATTATCAAGGTATGGTTGCAGTTAGTAATAATTAGAAAAAATATCGAATTTTAACTGTGGGAGAGCCACAATTCGTCATGAATGGGCCGGCTTGATCGGAGTCTGCTCTACCTTCACAGAAACCGGCGTGAAGCAGCCCCTCTGCTGTTGTTCGCCGAGTGAGTGAGGGTAACATGAGGCCCATCCGGAGGGAAGGGGATAAAAGGTTGGCAGCGCACTTGTGACTCCACTGGTGTTCAGGTGACCATGGGCGGCAGCATTGCTTTTTATATATGATGTGGCAGTCAAAAACACGCATCACTACACCAGTGGAGTCACAAGTATGCTGCAAATGTTTTAACTCCCCCCCCCCCCCCCTCACCCCCATGGGCCTCCGATAACCTCAAAACTGTATCTACTTTTTGTAAAATTGGTACTTTCCATTAATTCGCTGAGTATAACAAACTAGATGACGATTTTACTAGATTTTGAAATTAAACGGGTTTTCTTAGTCAATGGTATCTTATTTGGATGATGTTACTGATTTTAATTGCTTAGAAATATATCTTAACGCTTAAAAACTTACGAAAGATCTAAAATTTTAAGTATTTATTAAATTTTTATGGAATTACAACGTGCGGTATAGGTGGCAATAACTGTCTCATTTGGTTGGCAATGACTGTGTCAAGTGGGCAATCACTGTGTTTTTAGGAGATATTTTTGTTATACGTTATAATTATTAAATATTCTTAAGATGTTTGAATTATTGCCAACTTATCTCAATGCTAAACTATTACCGTTGTTAAATAATTACACTCTGATTTCTAATTGTTAAAGTTAAGGATTATATTGAAATAAAACTAGTGTCAATTCCTTAAGTGGGCAATCACTGTCTCGATCACCCTAATTATGATTCTATAATTTTAAAAAATAATTTTATTAACTTTTTTTCACGTTAATACAAGATGCTTTAATAAAAACGCTTGGGCTTGTAACACTTCAGGTGTTAATAACAATTGGCATCTACCTACAACATTTTAACAATGTATGGAAACTGGACAGTTTAGTCTGCGTAATAAGATAAAGAATGCCAAAAAGGTTGGCGAAACCTGAAAATGTTACTTGAAAATGACATAAGTGACTTTAACAGATTTGACAATAACGTATCTGTCTTAGATTTTTTGGTCTTGAATTCCAGTTTTGAGTATAGGGGTGAGGCGGGCGGGCGTTACCGCCTCAACAGTGATTCCGCCATTTTCTTTCTATCTTACTTAACACGATACATAAAAAATATGCTCCTTTTCGTGTTAAAGTTTTTAATAAGATCCCCACCTCAAGCAAGAGTAGCATCATTTGAGAGGCCAATATTCAACCCTTTGGGTAAATATTCGAATTCGTGAATTGGCAGCCATTTTGACAATAATCACTCTCGGGGGTAACCTATACCTTATAGTATAGATAGTGTACCTACTTACAGGGGTATGTTTCATTAATTTTATAATCGTGATCCCTATTAATTGAAATAAAATATTCCTGATTATTTCAATGTTGTGTCTATTATTAGTAAGAACTAAAAATAATACATAAGTATACATAGAGCTGAAAATTATAGACATATATACTCACAATAAATTATCAGCCTATACTGTCCCATCATAGAAATTAAGTCATTGCTACACAAACCCAAGCTATTTGTTCGAAAACTTTGAAACATACTTTTTGCTCGATCCGGGAATCGAACCCAGGAACGGGCCGATGGCAAGTCGGCCATTTTGATTTGTTGTACATTAACACAGACCAGTATCAGGACCCAAAATCCACAAACAAAACCTAAAGATAATACATAGGTACATATACAGCTGTAAATTGTACATAGATATATACAGTAAATACTTAATTACTTAAAAGTAAGTATCCAAGTTAATATGTGTGTCGTTTCGCCATTCCGAGCTAAGAACACGAAATAGTAGGTAGGTACCAGAAGTTCCTCGATCTAAAATATTTGGCAATTGGTTAAAGCTTAAAGTTTAAACTAATTTATAGATTTAATTTAGAAAAATATTTAAAAAAAGCTTTGAATTTAGGTAAATACTATGAAATCCAATATAAGTTGAATATTTGTGAAAGTAGCTTAGCTTTTTAAAGCGTTTGATTAGTTGTTATCTATATAATGAGGTATTATTAGATAAACTCTCTAAAGATGTTTCAATGTGTATTTACATTTTAGTAATGAAAAGTCAAAAAGCATGACCAGTTAAAATACTAAAACTACGTTTAATAACTAGCTACGCCAAAGTTCAATCAAGGATATATCAATACAAGGAGTCCCTTTATCTTCCCAAGTTAAATTATAACTGCTGAAATCAGACTTGATCAAACCTTAGCTGAATTGATAACTAATAAAGCAAATCTACTTACTTATTACTTCACTAATTAAAGCCAAAACTAATTAAACAATCTGCGATGGTGACAGCACAGCGCACAGTCTTCGCGTGCGGTGGACGCGACGACCAAACACGTATTCAGCCACGTTTCCCGGGTATAACCATAGAGAAAAGATGGCCGGGCCGATCGATTGAGCCACGCATGCGTACCCAGCCCGGGCGTGGGTTGGAGGCCATCTTGCTACCCTTTACCTCACCACCCCCGCACGCCCACTGAATATCTCGCATAATTCGCGGAATCCCACGTAACACATTTACTAAACGAAATTAATTTAAAAACATCGTATTAGACCTAATAGGTCTATTTCGTTTACACGCAACCTCCTAGCCACACCCAGAAGTTACCACAGACAATTTTTTCCTATTGTTTAACTGAGTTTTCAAGATGGCTTCCTTAGCAACGCCATCTTTTGGCGGCGAGGTCACCTAGTGCACGAATCGATGTGAGGGTGGAAGGCGTCGGCTTTGACGCTCTTCAATGAAAGTGCATGCGCGGAACTTGCAAACAAGTTGTTTATATGAGACTAATAATTTCCCAGAACTCGGTTTTGT
This sequence comes from Cnaphalocrocis medinalis, assembly GCA_014851415.1. Taxonomy (NCBI): domain Eukaryota; kingdom Metazoa; phylum Arthropoda; class Insecta; order Lepidoptera; family Crambidae; genus Cnaphalocrocis; species Cnaphalocrocis medinalis. The sequence continues at coordinate 16,068,542 of CM026273.1, read as the reverse complement.
TGGTAGGTAGGAGGGGTGTTTGGAGTGCACATGCGGCCGAGATAAATGTCGCACCGACCATCGATCGTGCGTCACCCGCATGCCGTCCTAGGCGGATGCCTTTCACTTATCTTAGAGTTGTAAAAATGCTCGAGTCGGCGCTTAAAACGCTTAAGTCGGCGCTCAAGCAGATTGCTAACGCTTAAGTCGGGACTCGACCGAAGCGCTCGACGCTTAACTCCATTTAACTATAGAATTTATTCGTCCTCTTGATTGGAATCATGGAATGTCAAGTCGCATCAATTACGAGTTAACTTTTTTTGGACTTCAAACTATCGTTATATTTTAGAAACAGGTGTTTCGAAGTAAACGGTGATTTTTATAATAGTTAGGTACCTACTCATTATAGAGCAGTATTAAAAGGTTTCGGTAAAAATATTATTTAATCAAAGAAGTCCAAATATAACAGTACTTTTGTAAGGGTGCTAACAGTTTGAGGATAGTAGGTTTCTAATCTCACATGGCAGCAGTTAGTTAGTTACTCAGTTACTCAGTTAGTTGTGTCACACTGGTGTCTAATCGAATTAAGAAGGTAAGGGAACAGAGAGTGCACCCTTACCTATGTTTGCGCACACACTTAAAAGCACTATTAATACTTATATCGCGCGTACATAACTGATCATTGGTCGCTATAGCCGAATCGGTTCGAGGATTTATTTATTGAATATAATAGAAAAAGTCTTTATTCAAGTTAGGTCCATACAGAACACTTATGAATGTCAAAACATAATAATATAATCTACCACTGGTTCGGAACGTCGATTTCTACTAAGAAGACACCAGCAAGAAACTCAGTAGTTACTCTTTTCAAATAGTAATAAGTTACAGAGTTTCTATTTTGTTAAGATCTTACTATTAAGGGGTTATACGAATGAAACAAGCGCCGCCAACCTATTTACACTGATTGTGGCGAAAATATGATATTTTTGAAGAAAATAAAAGATTACAGACTTAGATCTAAGTAAATTGGATTTTCCAAGATGCAATACAATATTTCTAACACGCGACAAGTAAGTAACAATAACGTTAATTATTGCTAAAAACGGCCACTTTTAGCAATAATTGACATTATTATTACTTGTCGCGTGTTTTATATTATTGTATTGCATCTTGAAAAATTTAATTTACTTTTATCTAAGTCTGTAATGTTATGCTTTCTTAAAAAATATCGTATTTTCTACACAATCAGTGTAAATAGGTTGGCGACGCTAGTTTCATTCGTATAGCCCCTTAAGACCAATCTAGTTATTACTATTAAGACCAATATACACAGAGGATAAATTAATTGGCTAACAGCGATATGGCCATTTTATGTTTGCTTATCCGGCTATCCCATCATAATGGCCTAATCCCAATAGTAGCGACGACTTGATTTCTATGATGGAGGTTTTTACCTTGCGGTGGGACAGTATATAGATAGGCTGATTCAAATTTAGTCATTCAAAGTTGGTCATAATTATGACTTATTTCCAAAAGTCGTAAAGCAAATGTTGTTCAGAATGGTTGATAAAAGAAGTGGTTTTAGAAAAAGTTTTTTAACAAATTCCGCCAATCTCTGCTTCCATACTACTTAACAAAATTATAAACTCTTACAACACATTTTGAAAGAAAATACATTTTTTAATAACATGAGCGATGGTAGCTCAGTCGATACGCGCCGCCGATACGAGAGGTCGAGGTTCGAATCCGGTCATGCACGTCTAGATTTTTCGAATCTAAGTATGTGCGTATTTCTAGAGATAGCTTTACCCGCACTTCACCCACACAACCGGTTTTGAACGCAACCCCTTTACTATGAGTACCAGGTGAACATAATTAACTGGGGGCATCAACCCAGAACACCCAGACCCAAGAAAATTTAGAAAATGTAGTTTCCTAAATTGACCTGACCGGGAATCGAACCCGGGACCGTTTGTGCTTCGAGCGAACACCTTAGCCACTGCGCCATTTAGGCCGTCAATAATAAGGTTGCCAAGATCAGACGGCAGTCGCTTCGTTGTAAGTATTACCAGAATCAAACCCTGAACCATGGCATAAACGTGCCCCGGGATCCGAAGCGACAGATTTGGATGCACGAATTACAAGATTAAAGGGGGGGGCAAGACCAACTTCAAGACTATGAGCTGACACTCAGTCAATTTCAATAGAAAAAAGGTACAAATTTTGGCCCGACCGCAAACCGGGAATCGAACCCGGGTCCCCAAGCGCAGCCGTCACTTTAAAGTGCGACCCACAACTACTAAGGTAAGGGCCGCACCCCCTCACCCACGGTAATCCGAAACTAATAAAGGAGACGCAAGTTTCCTTATTTTTCTCGGGAATTCAAACCACCTACGCACCGCCACAAGCTAGCTTCTACGCCAATGAGGTTTCCAAGACTACCGCCATATTGAGATAAAAATAATCTCGACAACACGGGGAAAAACTAATATGCACAATAGAAAGCCTTCGCAATATTCGCTTAGCATAAAGGAACAATCGCATTATTATGTTCGCAGAATTGCGGAAATATTATATTACAAGCTCCAGTCAAGATTAACGCTTTTGAAAAGAGGCCACATTTCTACGCCAAAAGTAAATCTAACTTGCCTTAGAGACACGGCATTGATAGTTACCACGCGTTTTTGAACGTTTTTTGCATTACAGTTTTGCAATTAAAAAGTTTTTCCTTTCCATCAAAGAAGTAGGTATTACGCCAGATTTAAAAAATAGAGCAAATACTTCTTGCAAATCCTATAACAAGGTCAATCAAACATATTTCCCATCTTAAAAATCTGGAGCATCATCAACATTTACCAAAAATATATCACTAATTACGTAACCACCCACCTCTTGTTAAAGACCACGCCCTTAATTTCAACTAACATCCAGTGATGCAACAGATTTTTAAAGATTTCTCAAAAACATGAAACCATCTTAAATCAGCTTGAAACTACACACACACATAGACAAATCGCGTAGGCACCTCTCCCGCCCGCCAACCTGTTGCGCCTTTGTTACACGCAGCAACCATAAATTGTAGAAAAAATAAAACTTACTGATTTCCGATTCGTCAGCAAGCCGGCACAATTAGAAACACCAATCACGTCAATCTCTGCTCACAAAATCCTTGAAAGTTGATTTGAATCTCACAACACGAACAGATTCGACGTGCGGCGCTCTCGGAGGGCGGCTACCGAATGAGGAAGGCTGCATGCACCCTGCACCGCTGCACCCCTCCGTGGCCGTGTGTCTGTGCAAGCGAGCCCGGATGCGCCGCCGGACCCCCAAACCGACCCCTTTCCTCCAGGAAACCCCTCCAATTGAGCCCTAGAAACCACCTGTAACCGCACCGGCGTGTCCTCGAGATTCCCGCACAAGTGAATGCGCATGGTTTTGCCGCGATTTCGGGGAGTTATTTAAAAGGTTATGGAGGTCGGAATTAAATTGGGGATGATTTATGGCTGGTCGGGGGATCCTCCCCCTCCCCTCGCGAGATGGTTCGATAGAGCTTGCCCGGAACCTAGGTAGTCTAGATATTACATCTATCTAGATAATATTTATTACGATTGCCCTTAGCAACAAGGATGTGACGCAATGCATTTTATTTCAGAGAATGTGGGCAGTTTCTAATTTCGTACTTTACAATAGTGGTGACTTTAAATATGTTCGTAAGACATTATACTTAAGTTCATTACTTAAACTTGTGGTTCGCGTGTTCATTTAGTATTAGGAATTAATTCCGAAGGGTGCACTTCCGAAACATAAAATTAATATAAATGTCCTCCTAACCAATAACACCTGCCACAATCAAGATTAACAATGCTAAATACCCTTATTATATGGCAGTAAAAATTTATAATAAATTACCCCCCAATATTAAAAATGAACAAAACTTTAAAATATTTACAAGAAACCTTAGATCTCACTTAATTTCAAAATGCTACTACACTTTAAATGAATATTTAACGCAATAAAAAGATAAATATATGTACTTATATTAGATATAAGAAAAAATGTCTATGTCGTGACCAGATTATTACTTAAGTACCTACTTATTTAAGATTCTTATATTAATATTGTTATTAGGATAAGCCCTCACATTTGCAATTACCTAAAAGGTAGCTAAGTTATAAGTACATGTTTACTAAAAACACCTAATATTTATATTATGTAACACTTAGCAAGCAAATAAATATTTCATTTCATTTCATTTCAATATTTCGACTATGGCGACAAATGTGAACAATCAGCCATCATCGGCGGAGGACACACTATTATAGTGCACAAGTGTGTGCGTAAACACAGGTGCACTCTCTATTAAATTACCCTCCTATTTGGGACACCTGTGACACGATCAAAGAGGGATCAGTCGCAGGACCTACGGCTTAACGTTTCCGACGCACGTGGGTGCAAGAAAAAATCTACAAATTTAGAACCGATCTGGTGTGCATTGTCAATGCGCCGTCGAGGCAATTTTAACTGTGGGAGAGCCACGCTTCGGCATGAATGGGCCAGCTCGACTGGATTGATACCACTGCCTCACAGAAAACCGGCGTGAAACAGCCCCTGTGCTGTGTTTCGCTGAGTGAGTGAGGGTACTGGAGGCCCACCCGGGGGAAAGGGGATAAAAGGTTGGCAGCGCACTTGTAACTCCACTGATGTTGCAAGTGTCCATGGGCGGCGGCAATTGCTTGCCATCAGGTGATCCGCCTGCTCGCCTGCTACCTATCACATAAAAAAAAAACATAAAATCACCTAATATGCTTCGTACCTACATTCCTAGCCCACGTCTCATACGAGCATCATCGGGTTCGAATCCCGGCACTAGTTCATTAGATTATATTGTATTGTAATGCAACCTTGAATTGAAAGTTCAATCAAAAATTGTTCAGAGCATTTACGTAACTGTTTAATAAAGCATGGGGACTGACTGCCTCGGCGGCGCAGTAGTTAGTGAGTCGTTGGGTCCCGGGTTCGATCCAAAAAAAATTACATGAGTTTTTCTGTTTAGAAATTCTTTGTATTCGGTAGGAAGGAATTTTAAGTCTGGAAGTTGGCGGTCTTATACCCCCGTGCTTCGGGAAACACGTTTAACCGTCGCGTTGGTCCTGCGTCTCGTCGGTCGTATCGTACCGGTGTCCTAAGGGGGGTTAAAAGGTTGGCAGCGCACTTGTGATTCTGGTGTTGCAGGCGTCTATGGGTGGCGGCAATCGCTTACCATCAGGTGATCCGTCTGCTCGTCTATTAAAATACTATCAGAAAATACTATCACATTCTGATTATTTAATCTTGTTTATTAATTTGTTTAATACCGTAAACAAACGACAACTTTTCAATGAGAGGTGTATGGAGTTCGAGTAGATACAAATTGGGGGATGCAGACCCCCTCCCCCCGGTCTGTCTGGCTACCTGTACTTATTATAGACACATAACACTAGTTTAGGGGTGGCATAACCATGGAACCTGTAGTATTTCATCAGAACTGTGAATCACTGCTCTTCGGGTTCATAGTCATATTTACTTGTTTAATAGTAGAGGCGACAAACGGGCAAACGACTCACCTGTTGGCAAGTAGGTAAAGGGCTCACCTATTGGCAAGTAGGTGCTTTGTTAACCGTCGTTCTCACTTCTCGAAGGCATTATACTCGTACGGATGGAAACAATATTTTTTCTCTATGGAACAGGGTCTAATTAAAAAAAAACTCACCTTCCCATAAAAGTGATCAGCTGATATGGGAAGGCAATTTTTATGAGATTTGATCCTACTTATAATATGTTGATTGGAGAGAAATGTTTGTTTTCATCAGTAGGTATAACGCCCTCGAGTATAATGGGAACGACGGTTAAAAAAGCACGGTGTATAGTCTTGTGTTAATACTAATTAACACAGGCCTCAATTGACAACCCTGATATAGCCATCTAGATCGGAATGAGACGGACGGGGTGCGTACAAACAGCTTTTAATTTCAGTCTGTGAACTCCGCCTCTTGTTTTATTTCATGTTGCCATAAGCATCTACAAACGAGATTCATAGGGTGGATTATACGGCACTCACCATCATGCTACATACTTGTACAGAGTGTACCTCTTTTGGACACTGCATCTTTATGTCAGTGTTAGCTGGGGCTATTTTTGAACTGCAAGGGGTTACTTGGTATGTTGCTGTAAGTACGTCGTATCTTTGACATCGGATTTCGACGTGGTTTCAATTATACTGTCGATACCAGGAGTGTTCGCGCTTATAGTGAGGGGATGAAGAATCCTACTACTATTATAAAGGCGAAAGTTTGTTTGGATGTATGGATGTTTGTTACTCTTTCACGTAAAAACTACTGAATGGATTTGAATGAAACTTTACCACAATATAGCTTATAGATCAGAATAACACATAGGCTACAATTTATAAAAATATATTCTGTGGATTGTCCAAAATATGACGGTAAGTGTCAATAATTAACTCCGCGTACGAAGTCGCGGGCGGCCGCTAGTTTTCAATGAAACGAAGTGTGAAAAAGCATTTCGCATGGTAGCGCTGATGTCAGAACATCGTGTCGCACCATTGATCAATAAGGGTGTTACCAGACCAGGGTGAATCAATCAATTGGGGCTACCGTGTGTAAATTCCGTTAGATGGCGTACCTGTAGACTGAGGTCCAACTACACGGTGATTGGTTATTTTTGATGTGAGATGTCATAATGTCACTAAACGACCAATGACGTTGAAGTTGGACCTCAGTCTACACGTACGCTATCTAAAGGATTTTTCACTCGCGGTAGCCCTCTTTTACCTCCAGCCGGGCTAACATGCGCGCCGCGAGATAGTTTGTCGACACTCGTATTGTGTCGGCGCAAGTTGCTTTCTCGCTCACCTATCTGAGCGATGAGCGGGATAGAAAGATGCGTTCTCGCGAACGAGAGTCGACAATTTTTGTCGCGGTGCGCATGTTAGGTCTACTGAAACGCTAGAAAGTTAGTCGTGATTTTAAAATGTGTCACTTTTAAACCGACAACTAACTTTAGACCATGTTGTAATGAGGGGGAGAGTGCTCAAATTTTCAGAAATAGAACCATTTAAGTATTACCGTGAAGGTGAGCCCTTCAAAAAATCTGCCCTCATAATACTTTGTACAGTCGACTTCAAAAATATGTATACACTTTAGGACCTTGTCACAATACATGTTTATAAGAAAGTGGAAGTCGTTTTCATATACATATGTACTGTGACAAGGTCCTAAAGTGTATACGTATTTTTGAACTCGACTGTACACTTTGGTTGTTGTTGCGTTTCACAACTGTTAAATAGCGTTACATTTCACTTTACGTCATTAATAGATAGAGTATTGTCATGATGGACCTATTTATAATAGGTCCATGCTTTACTTACGTCCATAACTTTGACAGAAATCACAACTTTTATCGTCGAAGTGTTGCATAGCTATATCTTTACACTAGTGGCCCGCCCTCACTTCGCTTCGGGACCGTAATTCAGAAATGTACCAATAGATGGCGCTGTGTCCAATTACATCGCGCAAGCGTTTCGTGTTTTCGGTTTACCTATAAGCCTTGTCGTTGTCTATAGAAGTTATCTCTTTATAAATAGTAGGTATAGATGTGAAACAGACCCTTAGACTGTTAGATACAAAAATGACTCTTAGATATAAAATTGGCAAAACTGTAAGTCTGTATCGACTATCGACAATTCATAATACTTAGGTCACACCTAGCCGTCGCGTAGGCATCAATAAGATACTATATTTCCCCTCTCATCAACTCGAAATCTGCAAACACGAGTCCAAGCGGGCCCGTGTGAATCAAACCAGCGAGACTACATACGACTTTTGTATTTCTTATATGGTCAATTCTCGGTTTTCGCCTTCTATGTCGAGTCGACGTCATGTAACGCACAACCAATAGGAAAACACAGATTACAGTCGACATTCCTTTTCTTGTTCTCCTATTGGTCTATGCGTTCCATGAAGTCGACTCGACTCGACTCGGCGATACCCGAGAATTGGCCTCCAGGAGATTCTTTTGATTAAATTCTCGTGTGACGCCGATTTTCCGTATTTTTGAATCATTCTCTGGAATTTTTGAAAACATGCTTTTGACGACCCATTTGGCGTAGTGGTTTGAGCGCCGGTTGAGACGCAAGGGTCGCGGGTTCGATTCCCGCATCAAGACATGTTTGTTGATGAAACAGATATTTGTCTTGGGTCTGGGTGTTTGTAGTTCCTTCGTTGTTTCTGGTTTCCATAGTACAAGGGAAAACCTTAATTTGGGACCAGGACAATGTACTTATGTGATGTTGTCTTATGCTTTCGCCAAATGAGTGAGGGTACCGGAGGGAGAATGGGAGGAAACGGGATTCAAGGTTCTTGCGACTCTTTTTTTATGCGATATGTAGCGGCGGACGAGCAGCAGACAGAGTAATTGTGGCATTTATAATAATATTAGGTTTAGTATTAGGAAGCACTCCGTGCTGGACCCGCTCGCCAAACGCACATTCTGTTGGGTCTCCCCTTACAACACAATTACAAATCGCATGAACTAGCCCTACCACCCCCAACCCCCTCCTTCACGGTGGTCAACGCCAGACGCCCTAAGGGCCAAAAGTATACCTAGCCCGTCGATTACAGGGAAATGCATATCTTCTATACTATTTATAAAGAGATAACTTCTATAGACAACGACAGGGCTTATAGGTAAACCGAAAACACGAAGGGCTTGCGCGATGTAATTGAGCACAGCGCCATCTATTGGTTTATTTCTGAATTACGGTCCCGAAGCGAAGTGAGGGCGGGCCACTATTGGTTATAATTGTTTTTTTAGGAAATCTTTTAATCTTTCTCCATTCTCACATTAAGCGCCATGACCTAAAGGTGGGCCTACCGTAAGCCAGGGTTCCTTTTGGCTGTTGACACAGCAACACACTAGGACACGGAACTGCCCGGCCTGATAAGCTATGTGCCTTTTTTCATTTGACTTGATATGAGGGATGGACTTGATATGAGATATGAGGGGTCACTACAAAATGCGCCGGATGGCGCATTTTGTAGTGACCATCCCTCATACGCCAAAGGTCGTGGGTTCCATCCCCACCCTGGACAAACATTCGTGTGATGAACACTTGTTTGTTCAGTGTCTGGGTGTTATATTGTATTTTAGTATATTTTTGTGTTTTCTCTGTTGTGTGGTGTGTTCCTCTTTGGCCGGCCCACATTTTAGTACTCAGATTCTATAGTTCGAAATAATATCTACCTAATGTCTACTTTCACCGGATTAAATTACATATTTAGTACCTCAAGATACCTTTTTTAATTTTTTTTTTTTTATATCCGTAACACAAGTGCTTAAGCTGCTTAGTACGGAGTCAGGTCATTAAAAACATATCTTAGTTGCCTGCATTATGTACCTACCTATAGATGAAAATTCCTAAGAATTACTACTACTACTCCGATGGCTCAGCGGCCCAAAGTGTGTCTTGGACTCCGATACAAGACTCTTCCACTGGTCTCGATCATTCGCAGCTCCACGCCAGTCGCTGACTCGCAGCTCGCGAAGATCTGCCTGCACGACGTCATCCCAGCGATATCTGGGGCGGCCGACCGGACGTCGGCCGGTTGGCCGGCCCAGATAGGCTTTCTGGACACTGCGATCCTCACCCATCCTTTCCATGTGGCCAAGCCATCTGAGTCTGTGAGCTTTAAATTTAAATTTATATGTTTACAGATACACCCTGTAGGATAGAAGTTTTGAAAGTACGGATAGTGACGTCATAGTCATGACGTCAATGGTTATTTAAGCCCACTTTCTAAGAAAAGTCTCCACCTGTCCTGCAAGTAAGCAGACAGCCCTGACCTGACATTCGTCTGACACGCACTAATCGTAATTGGTGGGCGGTGTTACCACAAAATAATTACACACAGAAGGTAGACTCAGCCTGATTTTGAATTTAGAAGAGTTCGTTGACATATGCTAGGGTTGTTGCCCGGCATGAGTACCTACTACTACTGAGTGAGTAGGTAAGCGCGCGACCTCTACCACAGACTTCGACAGTTCGACAATCTTATGTCATAGGCTAGGATTAATGTAGTCGAAAAGGCGTATTTCCCTGTTAAGCGTGAGTACATGACACGTTTTTAGCTCTTTAAGAGCTACTAATAGTGGGGAGCCTACTTTCTGTGTGTAATTATTTTGCGGTGTTACGTTACTAATGAACGAGCCAACACTTTGATATAATAACAATAATCTACTACTGGCCACAATACAGTTATATTATATACAATCATTCTATTGTATGTGGTAGGCTGACACCCGAAATGACATGTCCTGTATCTCAGGTAGTCAACCCTTCACCCCCTATAATTATATACGTGTAAGTATATATTCATAATCATGTAAAGTAAACTGACAAATGTAAATGACAAGTTACTATGCATTTTGACATTTTGCAAGTGTCAAATTGAGTGATAATGTATGGGGATGACACATTGACATCTGTCAGTTTACTTTACACGATTATGAATCAGAGTATACATTTTATATTATGTGACAGGTGGCAGACGAGCAGACGGATCACCTGATGGTAAGCGATTACCGCCGCCCATGGACACTTGCAACACCTGTAGAGTCACAAGTGCGGTGCAAACCTTTAACCCTCTTTGCCCCAATTGGGCCTCCGGTGCCCTCACTCACTCGACGAAACAAAGCGCAGGCGCTGCTTCACGCCGGTCTTCTGTGGGACCGTGGTACCACTCCGGTCGAGCCGGCCCATTCATGCCGAAGCGTGGCTGTCCCTCAAATGTATAATTATTCACAACGTATAAGTGTAGAAAGCGATGATTACATTATGGATATAAAGTTAATGCAGAGTATCTAGTATCAGATTGTAGTGATTTACAATCTTTCAATTGTTATTAGTCCATATCATGAATGTACCAGGAATCCTTTGCCGGCGGGTTTCGGGATCGTACTTATGTAGCATTTAAAATAACTGGCAAGTCTTCTTGATAATAATAAAACTTACCTTAATTATTTAAATAAGAAATCCATACCAATATTATAAATGCGAAAGTAACTCTGTCTGTCAGTCTGTCTGTCTGTCTGTCTGTTACTCTTTCACGCCAAAACTACTCAACGGATTTAAATTAAATTTGGTATACAGATAATCTAGACCCTGAGAAAGAACAAAGGCTACTTTTTATTGCGAAAAAGGGGTTAAAAGTGGGGTAAAAAGTTACTTTTCCACGCGGACGAAGTCGCGGGCGGCCGCTAGTATTAAATAAAAATCAATCGGTGTGTTAGGGTTTGGGACAAATAAAATTATACAAAAAATGTTCGCCGTAAAACAATTAAAACAAATGAAGCATGAAATTCAAATTTATAACGCGCGCTCAGTAGCCTTACCATGAGTTTGAAATACTATCCTCGCTATCGAAAACTATCGCTTTGCCTCTTTCATTGTGATGCATTTGAAAGAGACAGAGCAATCGTTTATGTTATATGTCAGTTTTAGATGTCAACTCATGGTAGCGCAACTGTAGCGCCATACAATCGACACGGAGGTTTGATGACGTCTCGGAACGTATCCTCGACAGTAAAATTTAGGTATTTACCTAATTCATTATTTATTTATTTATTTTCAACAACAATTATAATTAAGAAGACTAATTACTATACAATTTCTTTTTATTTTTTTATGTGATAGGTAGCAGACGAGCAGGCGGATCACCTGATGGTAAGCAATTGCCGCCGCTCATGGACACTTGCAACACCAGTGGAGTTACAAGTGCGCTGCCAACCTTTTATCCCCTTCCCCCCAGATGGTACCCTCACTCACTCAGCGAAACACAGCACAGGGGCTGCTTCACGCCGGTTTTCTGTGAGGCAGTGATATCACTCCGGTCGAGCCGGCCCATTCATGCCGAACCTTGGCTCTCCCACAGTTTTGTAATTTCATAAAATAAAAGATCTTTAACTGAATTTTAATAACTTATATACAAAGTAAATGAGAATTGCGGACATTTTCCGTTATGTGGCAGTTGAGTAGACGGTTCGTCTTATGGGAGACGATTGCCGCCGCCCATGCTCTAACCTACACCCGCAACAAAACTACCGAATGAACTTTCGCCTGCGGTATTTCTGTATCAGTAGGCCAAGCTATGAAAATTTAAGAGCTCCCTCTATCGTACGTAAGCAGAACTATTGATCGCATAAACATTAGAAAGGATAGGATCACAACGTGAGCGTACGTCCACAGATTTTACATTTTTTGAAAGAAAATGGTATAAATACGATACGTCATCGAAAGTGCTTTGTGCTGAGTAACTGATAAGCGTGGGTAAGATACGTTAACGTATTTTTTTATGTGATAGGTGGCAGACGAGCAGACGGATCACCTGATTGTAAGCGATTACCGCCGCCCATAGACACGAGCAAACACCAGTAGAGTCACAAGAGTCGTAGACGCTGCTACAAGCCACACGCGTCGTAGTCACTGCTACAAGCCGCCTGCGCGTCGTAGACGCTGCTACAAGCCGCCAGTGTCGTAGTCGCTGCTACGAGCCGTCGGGGAACCCGCCTCTCCCCGTCGTGATAGATGCTGTAAGTTTTCTAAAAAGGCCGGACGCCTTTTTAGCAAAATGTCCGGCTAAACTGTCTGGATGGTCCGGCTTTTCGCTTATATCACCCGACAACCCTATCTAGATGTAGGTGTTCCTAGCTAGTTATTTGATGTCAGTGAGATTACCTTGTTTGCATGGAAATTGCTTGGCGAGCCAATTTCATTGTTAGAAAATGTATTCAGCCATGTCGGGCATATTCCCTTGCTAACAAGAGGTCATACATAAATTATGTTACACGTAATCCATGCAATTGGAAAGGTGTGTCCAGACACAGCGCGCCTTCCGCGGCAGTCACGGGTGGCATTGTATAGAATTGAAGCAAAGTAGTAAACATAGGGTACCTATATGTGAGCCGTCTTCTACCAACCATTCAGAACAAAATTAGTTCAACGACTCTTATAACCTTAATTTATTTATTTTATACCTTTTGTCGAATCCCCATACAATAACCAAGTCACGTGAAAGATTTTCTATGAACAGTTGTAATTTTCTTTATGCGGATTTCCAGAAGTCGTATAGCAAAAGTTGCTCAGGACGGTTGCCAAAACACGTGTTCACTGATTGCAGTAAAAATAAATTGTTTTTTTTTGGCTAAATCGTTTTAGAATGAACCGGTTAAGTGGAAGTTAGTAACAGTACAGTTATTTTCGTATTTGAGTTGCTGGAATGTAATTTTAACCGTAAACTGTGTTTACGATTAATGACCTATTTAAAAAAACTACTGACTAGATTGTAACACTGGTCATCATTAAGTATTAGGTACAGTCAGCAGCAGATATACCTGAGCGGGCAAGGTGTTCAATAAAACATACACAAATTGATGGTCACAAAAACTATTGACGCCTATGTTGTCATTTTCACGAAGGCGTTCAATTCAATTCAAATACAACTCATTTATTGCTAATAATGCTAGTAATTATGTAATAATCTAGCTGTTATAACTTAAATAGGTTTTCATGTGACGCCCTGTAAATTTTAATACAATAACAAATTGTCATATACATATTTAGTTATATCTTAACATCGAGTGTTTCTTTAACACATACACCATCAAAGATTGTTGTACAAGTTAAGAAGTTATTTCGACTTTTAATCTATTTGCGTCTCGTTCGGCACCTACTCGTTATTTGAAATAACCTTTGTCTAAATATTCGTATTCAATTCCTTTCAATTTTCGTCGAAAAGTTTAAATAAGACTAAAGTGATATCGGGTAGAAATAAGTATTTACACTTATTTAACTATATACCAATACAATACAACGCAGTGATTGCGCGCCGAGCGTGAAACGGAATTCACGACCATTATTATCCCTATCCCTTTCACACGCTCTGTGAGTCTGTTTTGATTGGATGTGACAGGTGCATTCTCCTTTGTTGCGGGACGTTTTGTTTGTAAGCCCTCTGTTGCTCAATGTAATCTGGCAATCGAGTTTGTTTGACAACAATAATTTTATTTACCAAAATATTTTTTCTTGAGAATGAATTCCGCCTACATCCGATATTGGTGACCTTTTTTTAAAGAGAAAAACAAACTTTTTGTACTGATTAAAATAGCACACCGCATACGACATGCAAACGTCTCAGAAATAAAGAAAACGAATTACTTATATCGGTCCGACTGCACGAAATGTCTCTGAGCGTGTTTTGATGGGTTAGGTGGCAATCGTCCCAAAAAAACTCCTCTGAAAATTTTTTAGACGAGTTTTTTTGGAAAGAATTGCCCTTAAGCCGTTTTCATTGGATGTGACTGACCTGGTGAATTCTGCTTAGTTACGGGACATTTTCTTTGTAGGCCCTCTTATGCTCAATGTAATCTGGCAATCGAGTTTGTTTGACATAAATAATTTTATTTACCAAACTATTTTTATTTCACCAATGGCCGCTTAAGGCTGCCGCCTGCCCTCCTACCGATATCGGGTAAAGTTACTGATTCCAATAGCGCACCGCAAACGACCTGCAAAAGTCTCAGAAATAAATAAAATGAATAATGTCGTAAGACCCAAAAGTCTTTTAAGGGGCTACACGAATAAAACTAGCGCCGCCAACCTATTTACACTAATTGTGGCGAAAATACGATATTTTTTAAGGAAACAAAACATAACAGACTTAGATAAAAGTAAATTGAATTTTTCAAGATGCATTACAATATAATTATAAAATACGCGACAAGTAACAATAATGGCCGTTTTTAGCAATAATTAAGATTATTGTTACTTGTCGCGTGTTAGAAATATTGTGTAGCGTCTTGAAAAATCCAATTTACTTGGATCTAAGTCTGTAATATTTTATTTTCTTCAAAAATATTATATTTTCGCCACAATCAGTGTAAATAGGTTGGCGGCGCTAGTTTCATTCGTATAGCGCTTTAAAAGTAAAACAATTGATTTTCCATTGTGTCTGCTGTCTGGGCCTTACGACGATATCGGTCAGACTGTACAAATGTCTAACGAGGTCGAGCAGCCTAAAGTTGTGTTTACTTACATCTCTACCCGGTGATTTCAATTTATTTTTGTAGATTATTTCTGTTGATTTGTTTTAAAGATAGCTATGTAGATAGCGAGTAAACACGCTGGGTGATTTTCATATTAAAATAGATACTACAAGTGTTGCTTGATACTGTACTTTAATGTTCAACTCAGCACCTACAGAAGTTTGACCAGATTAAGAATTTACATCTACATTCGTAAGTGAACCGGGAATACCTACAAATAGGTACCTTTTTGTATTTGGTTGTTAATCGTCATTTGAAAATTATACAATAATCCAAAAACATCCTACAATTGATTCACAAGCAAAATTAACATATTGTTTTTGAATATAATGCTCAAAATAATGTAAACTTCAAAATAAAACAATAGTTATTTTTGCGCGATTGCGGTTACGTACTATGGTTTGTGATTGACTTTTGAACATAGTGACGCACCTCAAGTATTCGGCATGTTCCAGAGATACAAAATTCTATATTTGCCGATTTAAAAAAATCGTGTTCATTAATCATCATCTGCCATTTTAAGTGTCACTTCAATCACTACGAGGAGAGTGCAGAAAAGCCTACGACTAAGTCTGCAGCATGAAACAATAGCGATGACCTTGAGTGCGCAGAAACCAATTTTAGTAGAAATTCATCTGTTCTACAAGTGCGCAAACTAACGGTCATCGCTATTGTTAGATGCCGCGGATTATACAATAAGACGTACGTGTTTTTCTTAAGTTAGTTTATTGTTTTGTTTGTAATGCCAAATAAAGTCTAAAAGTGTTCTTTCGACAATCTCTAAAAAACCTTAGTTGTTGAAAGTTACTTTGATTAAAATTGGTTACAAATCGATAATCGATGCCGCTGAATATCGATTTCTAAGAGTACTTCCTTAGTACTGAACTTTTGACATCTTTCCAAAGGGACATCATAATTGAAATAGACTATAGTAACAGTTATTTTCATATTTGAGTTGCTGGAATGTAATTTTAACCGTAAACTGTGTTTACGATTAATGACGTATTTAAAAAAACTACTGACTAGATTGTAACACTGGTCATCATTAAGTATTAGGTACAGTCAGCAGCAGATATACCTGAGCGGGCAAAGTGTTCAATAAAACATATACACAAATTGGTCGTCACAAAAACTATTGACGTCTAAGTTGTCATTTTCACGAAGGCGTTCAATTCAACTCAAATGCAACTCATTTATTGCTAATAATGCTAGTAATTATGTAATAATCTAGCTGTTATAACTTAAATAGGTTTTTATGTGACGCCCTGTAAATTTTAATACAATAACAAATTGTCATATACATATTTAGTTATATCTTAACATCAAGTGTTTTTTTAACACATACACCATCAAAGATTGTTGTACAAGTTAAGAAGTTATTTCGACTTTTAATCTATTTGCGTCTCGTTTGGCACCTACTCGTTATTTGAAATAACCTTTGTCTAAATATTCGTGTTCAATTCCTTTCAATTTTCGTCGAAAAGTTTAAATAAGACTAAAGTGATATCGGGTAGAAATAAGTATTTACACTTATTTAACTGTATACCAATACAATACAACGCAGTGATTGCGCGCCGAGCGTGAAACGGAATTCACGACCATTATTATCCCTATCCCTTTCACACGCTCTGTGAGTCTGTCTTGATTGGATTGTCAGGTGCATTCTCTTTTGTTGCGGGACGTTTTGTTTGTAGGCCCTCTTTTGCTCAATGTAATCTGGCAATCGAGTTTGTTTGACAACAATAATTTTATTTACCAAAATATTTTTTCTTGACAATGAATTCCGCCTACATCCGATATTGGTGACCTTTTTTTTAAGAGAAAAACAAACTTTTTGTACTGATTCCAATAGCACACCGCACACGACCTGCAAACGTCTCAGAAATAAAGAAAACGAATTACTTATATCGGTCCGACTGCACGAAATGTCTCTGAGCGTCTATTTTGATGGGTTAGGTGGCAATTCGTCCCAAAAAAACTCCTCTGAAAAATTTTTAGACGAGTTTTTTTGGAAAGAATTGCCCCCTAGCCGTTTTCATTGGATGTGACTGACCTGGTGAATTCTGCTTTGTTACGGGACATTTTCTTTGTAGGCCCTCTTTTGCTCAATGTAATCTGGCAATCGAGTTTGTTTGACATAAATAATTTTATTTACCAAAATATTTTTATTTCACCAATGGCCGCTTAAGGCTGCCCGCCTACGATATCGGGTAAAGTTACTGATTCCAATAGCGCACCGCAAACCAAACCGCAAACGACCTGCAAAAGTCTCAGAAATAAAGAAAATTAATAATGTCGTAAGACCCAAAAGTCTTTTAAGGGGCTACACGAATGAAACTAGCGCCGCCACCTATTTACACTAATTGTGGCGAAATAACGATATTTTTAAGGAAACAAACATAACAGACTTAGATAAAGTAAATTGAATTTTCAAGATGCATTACAATTAATATAAAATACGCGACAAGTACCAATAATGGCCGTTTTAGCAATAATTAAGATTTATTGTTACTTGTCGCGTCTTGTTAGGAAATTATTGTGTAGCGTCTTGAAAAATCCAATTTACTTGGATCTAACGTCTGTAATATTTTATTTTCTTCAAAAATATTATATTTTCGCCACATCAGTGTAAAAGGTTGGCGGCGCTAGTTTCATTCGTATAGCGCTTTTAAAGTAAAACAATTGATTTTCCATTGTGTCTGCTGTCTGGGCCTTACGACGATATCGGTCAGGACTGTCCAAATGTCTAACGAGGTCGAGCAGCCTTAAGTTGTGTTTACTTACATCTCTACACGGTGATTTCAATTTATTTTTGTTGATTTGTTCTTAAAGATAGCTATGTAGATAGCGAGTAAACACGCTGGGTGATTTTCATATTAAAATAGATACTACAAGTGTTGCTTGATACTGTACTTTAATGTTCAACTCAGCACCTACAGAAGTTATGACCAGATTAAGAATTTACATCTACATTCGTAAGTGAACCGGGAATACCTACAAATAGGTATCCTTTTTATACTAACAGACGTAAGATATCTAGTACCTACCTACTTGATATACAAAACAAGCAACTCAATCCATCGACCATTTGCAAGATGCATGAGTCCACGGTAGAAAAAGTCGCTAAAAAATACATTGATTTGGCCATACCTAAACGCATGAAAAAACTACGCGCTCATAAGACAACTTTTTTTACAATTTTTGATAGCATCTCGCTGGTTATTACCAGTTTGGTTTCTTTTTAATTTTGAGGAGAATAATCTTGTTGGGGAAATTTTAGGGAATCTAAATCATTTAGCGAATTTTTAGGAAAAAACTAACGAAGGAAAAATTTGGCTGGTATTATGAACATTGTAATGATTTGACGGCTAAGTATGCCCATTCTAATCTATTATTATCCATACTCATATTATAAATGCGAAAGTAACTCTGTCTGTATGTCTGTCTGTCTGTCTGTCGGTTACTCTTTCACGCCAAAACTACTGAACGAATTTAAATGAAATTTGGTATACAGATGGTCTTGACCCTGAGAAAGGACATTGGCTACTTTTTATTGCGAAAAAGGGGTTGTAAGGGGTTAAAAGTGGGGTAAAAAGTTACTGACGAAGTCGCGGGCGGCCGCTAGTAGTAATATAAAAGTGAATACTGATGAAAATGATGGAACATATCGTTTTGATTTTGATGGACTTCCAATAAACGTGGCTTCGTTTGAGCTTTCACCACAGACGCAAAAATAAACAGATGCTTCGCGCCGTCGGCCCGGGCATCTGAGCTCGGCCATAAGGGCACTAGATCCTGAATTTATTCCCAACGGAACAAGGTTCACAGTTGTTTACGAACCTGCACTTCATGCAACAATATCTAGGTACTGCAGTGCCCTGTGCCCCCCTGTGCGTAGGTGGTGATCAATACTGCAGGGGGGGGCAGGTGGCCCCTGTACCGAACAAGGATATGATATGAAATACGACGTGTCTCGTCGACATTTGAAGTCTAGGATATATGTATTATTAATTAGAAGCAGTGCATTAATTAACAACATATTATAACATTTACGTGGTGTTATTAACCCGCTAAAACGAGGTGTTGAAAGTTTTGACTTTGTTTTCTTTCGTTTTTTTATGATTATAGGTGGCAGACGAGCCGACGGATCGTCTGATGGTAAGCGATTACCGCCGCCCATGGACACCTGCAACGCGTGAAACCTCACGCAGCGAAACACAGCGAATGCACTGCTTCACGCCGGTTTTCTGTGAGGACGTGGTATTACTCCTGTCGAGGCCGGCGACATTCATGTCGAAGCGTGGCTCTAACACTGTTATTGTTATGTTGAAATAGGTGTTAGTCACGCTTCGACATGAATGACAGGAGTAATACCACGTAAGGAAATCCTTAATACTTATAGGTATCAAATGAAATGGTTTGAGTAGTAGAATCAAGTAGAATACATAGAATTTATGACAAATTATAATTTTAAGATAGCCGCCCCTACAACATGCCGTGGTTAATAAAACCAAAAATAAACGTTTTAAAAAGGGAGGGGGGACGAAAACTTTTTCGTGTTTGCGTTTTATAGTTACCTATACTTAGCAGACTAATCACGACATAGGCAGGCAGGCACAAAAGAAAAGACAATTAATGTCTATTACTTAAGTCTGGATTGTAAGGAGGGCACATCACAGCGAACAGTAGGTGCTCGTACATCGGGCTCCTCATCGCTTAGGAAACAGGGACAGCTTTGGACACGCCGAGACGAGAGAGAAACACATTCATCCTCTTTACGATCAAAACAACCTGGCATACTAAAGAATCTGTAAATAGTTATAGTTATCATCGAAAAAAGTGACAGTTTTCGTAACAAAATTCCTCTGTCAGTAGTTCGACGTCAATCAACTTTATTCATGAAAAAATTAAAAGTGTTTTTACAAAATATACAATAAAACGTGACTTTAATACAAAATGGAAACTTTAAATCGTATTACTAATACATTCGAAAATGTAAGAATCGCAGTAAAAAACAAAAATTCGTCTGAACGTCTTCAAAGCCTCAAGAAAGATATTCAAACCCTCTCGACCGAGCTGGTAGTCCTCGGCAAAGAGAACCATGATCAATATGTAAGGTCCTTAGCCATGGAGGGCTACCTGTCACTCCTATCTGCAAAGACAATGCCCATATCACTCATAGAGAAAAGGAACATTCTTCAAGTAGCATTCGACAAACTGAAGCCATACGCTCTGAGAGACGAGTGCCTCTTCATCTTGTTAAGAATTCAGAACCTTCTGTGCTACTATTTGATCCAGTTAGATCAAATAAACATCGCTCGAGAAATCTTAGAAAGCATGGAAGAACTGTACGACAAGATAAGCAAATCGCAGCCCGACAAATTCTTAGACGCTGAGGACTTGTTCACCGCTGAGACGCTCAGCAACATCAGGCGCGTCAACCCGGAGAAGATAGACAAGGTCATAACCAACAATGTCCAGATGCAAGCTTTCCTCTATAACAAACTCAATTTGCCGCAGAAGTATACGTTGTACAACCATACGGCGCTGAGGAGGCAGTTAGAAATGAAGGAAGGCACGCCCCAGGACTGGGCGCTGAGGACCGCCAGGCTCGGAAACTACTTCACTTACCTCAACCAGCTCGGCAACGCTCGACACCACCTCTGCGCCGCCCACCACGTGCTAAGAACCTGCCACGATAACTGCAAGCTGATGCCCGAGGAATTTGTACTTCAGAAAGCAGATTTCGAGATACATTTCTTAGAACTGAGTCACCACTGGGTCAAATATGGACTTACCCTCTTCAAACTATCCAAAAAGAAGATACTAAATCGCTACTTCACACAGCCGACCTCTAGAGCCGATTTGTGGAAAACTGTGGATTTGCTCGAAGACCATGTGGAAAATGTGGAGAAGTTTGAAGAGGAGAACATGAAAGACTTGGGGACGGAAAAAACTGGTAAAGGAGACTGCAACCAGAACGCAGAGAAGCTGTTCACATTTCCCTCGTTAAATTTGAAAGATATGGAGACGAAGATACCGCTGGACATGGTCTGCAGCGTCGAGGAGGCGCGGAAGCTGTTCGCATTCACGCACAAGTGGCTGATGAGGGCGAAGCACTACTATGATTTTGAGCACCACTCCGCTCAGTACATATCGTGCTCGCTCCAGCTGGCCGAGCTATACGAACACTTAGCGTTCTTTGAGAGGAACATTGACAACCAGTACAGCATACAGAAGAGGAGGGCGGACGTGCTGGAGACCCTGAACTCGCTGTTGAAGACGTGCGACAACGTCATGTCAGTTCAGATAGACGTCATTCGAGAGCTGTCCCAGGTGCAATTGGAGCTTATGGCTCTGAACCTGCAGAAGCTGTGGCGCGAAGAATCGCAGACGAATATCTTCAATCTGGACACTGATGCCGATTCGATAATCAACTCGCTGGATTCAGAGTCAAATAAGACGTTGACGGAAAAAACGTTGAATACGACTTGTAAAAATATGTTTTTGAGGAAAATGGAGGCAGCCACGTCAATAAACGGCAAGCTGTTCCGACTTAGCGGACAGCTGGGGGCTTCGACGCCCTCTCAGCTGAGTCTCGGTACTAGCTTACTCAAGAATTGACCAGAAATGCTTCGTCAAAGACTTTGTTAAGTGTTTACGGATTTATTGGTAACGAAATATACAAATACTTAACGTCTCTTAAAACTCTCTTTTCCTTCTAGCTCATCTCGTTAAACTACCTGCTTACAACGAAACCGTCTCGTAACAAATGAGAATATACCTGACCAGTCGTACCGTAGTAGGGACCAGAGTGATTATATTCTCTTTGGAAGGGACCGCGCGCACCGTAGGGATGATTACCGAATCTTTATCCCTGTCAATTCGCTCGCGCTGTAAGGTGTAATAAATTCAGTTTCGTTGTAGACACAACACGGTATTAGTACTGGGGCCGGTATTGAGAAGTACCTATGGAATGCTAACATTTTGTATTGGCAAATTAAATAGGGAGTTCAGGCTATGCTAAGGAACCGTAAAGATTCCTGCGTCATCTCGACTTGTTTTAAGGAATGTCAAAAATAAGTTCAGTATTAATTTCAGATGTTTTATTACACGTAAGATAATTACATAAATTATATAATTATACAAAATACATTGACTTCTTTACCAAACAGGGGAACAATTTTATAATCATAGGCCAAAGTTATACACTTATATATTTTTATAATTACGGATTTTATGACTTGATACAAAATTGTATAAACGTTACCGAAGGTCAATGATACTATGTACTAAATCGCCTAGAATTCCACTAAGCCATATTATGTAGACCATAATAATATGACTCAGGTGATTTAATTTTAACAATCATTATAATTATTATACTTGCCGAAATCGAAACAAACTATGTTCCATTCAACAATAAAATTCGCATCTTCGTAAATTGACCGCATTCATAAAACAATAAGTATTAATTGCATAATTTACATTACATCAACTACATTTCGACTGTCCCTACGTACTGTACATTATCGAAAAAAAAAAATTACGTTGTTTTCTTACCATTATTAAACCTCTATTTTAACATTTTATTTTTGACAAAAATAATCTGTTTATTCTTTATGCGCAAAGCATTGTCTCTCTAGACGAATATAAACATGGATGTACGAATAAAAACCTCTTGTAATGTAATATAAAATACTATCTTCTATGGCACCAATAGTTTCAAATACGATGTCCCATGTGGCATTTACATTCGAACCATTTATCATAATATGTTGTTCGCACGACCAATGTTAATCCTATTTACTGCAATTCAATTTAGAAAACTACATTTTCTAAGTTTTATTGGGTCTGGGTGTTCTGGGTTGACGCCCCCAGTTAATTATCGTCATCTGGTACTCATAGTACAGGGATTGTCCTAGTTTGAGACCAAGTTGATTGGTGTGATTGTCTGGCGCAATTATTATTATTTATTAAGTATATTGTATCTTATTCTCACTTTAATGACAAATACGTGCGTTTCTATATCAATTAGGAAAGACAGATTGTGGTAATCTGATATGTGGTCGTTTGTACCTATACTAATGAAGTTGTTTAGCAAAACAAGAATATGATGATATTACCTTTAATTTCACTAATTAGGTATTTGCTTTTAGTACGGTGCTCAGCACATCAAGTTACTACAATCTGTCAAATTTCTTCAATCGAACCTCACTTTTATGTCAAACGTGTTTGGTTCAATATTAACTGAGGAAATTTGACAGATTGTAGTAACTTGATGTGCTGGCCACCGTACCTAATAATTTAGAAAACTACATTTTCATAGTTTTATTGGGGCTGGGTTGACGCCCCCAGTTAATTATACGTGATCTGGTACTTCAATAGTAACGGGGAATTGGCCCTAGTTCGAGATCAAGTTGATTGGTGTGAGTGGCTGGCGCAATATTATTAGTATTATAAGTATATTGAATACTTGTTTTCTCACTTGAATGACAAATACGTGGCGGTTCTAATATCATTGAGGAAAGAGCAGAGTGTGTAATCTGATATGTGGTCATTGTTACCTATACTAATGAATTGTTAGCAAAAACAAGAATATGATGATATTATCTTTTAATTTCACTAATTAGGTATTTGCTTTTAGTACGGTTGCCAGCACATCAAGTTACTACAATCTGTCAAATTTCTTCAATCGAACCTCACTTTTATGTCAAACGTGTTTGGTTCAATATCAACTGAGGAAATTTGACAGATTGTAGTAACTTGATGTGCTGGCCACTGTACCATAAATAAAGGGAGGGAGAATTAAAGGGGTAGGCATGCTCCCATGCTTGACCCTCAACATCACCTTGGTAACACATTGCCCCCTGGCTTAGCTAAATATAATAACCCCAATTAGTCCATAGATAGACCGGTAGGGAGTTTTAATCCTATCGGCCATACCTCGTTAATGGATTTATTCTCCCAATTCCCAATTATAATGTAATCAATAAAATTAAAGCTAATTTTATCTTGAGTAAATTTTCACTTCCTGTAACAACCCTTGCGTAAAGAAGCTTAAATGTTAATTGCTGAGGTACACTTGAGCGAGTCAGGATTTAGCACTTTAATCTCTAATTATTCGTGAACACAAAACTTTTTTTTAAATTGCCTTGCGCAATATACCTACATATGTAATGTAGGTATATTGCATGTTGGTTTTAACTGTACAGACATACACACATTAGGTTAATACAATCTGCCAATTAATCTAAATTGATATTCAATCTAAAGTAAATACTTTGGAGAGACTTTAAGGCGATCATCAATACTTTTAATATTATAAATAGGAATGTGTGTCTGTCTGTCTGTATGTTTGTCTTTCTTTCAAGTCGAAACGGAGCGACGAATTGTCGTGATTTTTAAAGTGGAGATAGTTGAAGTGATGGAAAGTAACATAGCCTACTTTTTGTCCCTTTCTAACCCATTTTAGGGAAGTGGGGGGCGGGACCGAAGTCGCGGGCAAAAGCTAGTTGTAATAAAAGTATTTTCAAATTGCTGTGTGGGCGCAACAAAAGAGGCTTTTGCTGATTTTACTCAAATTAGTTTCTCAAATTGGCCTTTATTTTGGGGAAAAAAAATCAATCTACAATTTTAGCCCCGCCCATTGCCCCCGGTTCCTATAGCCAAATAGGAAGGTTGACAAACGCCATTTTATTTCAGAGAATAATAAGAATTCACGTTTTTCATTCCAATTAAGTAGGACTGATTATTCAATGCAAACATAACAGGTTATTCGTCAGATGTTGTTTTATACTCCCAACTGAAAAGTAGTAGTCATTCGTATCTCTCTTGCTTTAACATTGACATTTACTTTGGTTGGTTATTAATTTAACTGACTGAAAACCACAATCTAAAAATTTAAAAATCAGTGTTGCTGTTAAGGTTTTGGTCAAAAGCCAGTTGACCGTCCAAGGTACCGCTGGAGAGATGAAGTTCAAAAAGAAGACCAGCGTCGAGGCATGTGTCCTGACATATAGCTAGCTGAGTTGGGACCTTTTTGGCGCCTTCTAGTTTTAGATGGCTCTATATTAGATTCATTATATTATAAGGAACTGTATCCGTACAACATATCTGTATTTTTGGTGCCAAATAAACCTTTTCTCTTTTATTCTATTCTATTTCGCAGGGCTACATTTCCACAGAAATAACAAAAGAAGTGGAATTTGTCATCTACCCTATATTTAGAATAGTTATTTATTAGATTGCTAGTATTGCTACCATATATACTCTGATTCATAATCATGTAAAGTAAACTGACAGATGAAAATGACAAGTTTCTATGCATTTTGACATTTTGCATTTGTCAAATTGAGTGATAATGTATGGGGATGACACATTGACATCTGTCAGTTTACATGATTATGAATCAGAGTATAGGTAACTTGTTTTTGATTTTCCGATATTTCGGCGCCGTAGCAAGCCAACTTTTGCTTTTGTTTGTTACTGTTGTAGTTTTGTTGGTGGTGCCAAGATCACGTAAATAACTATTCTAATGTTAGTGACCATGAAAGTTTAAAACAATAAGCCCTACATTTTATCATTCTATAATTATTATTACAACGGGGTTTTTAGGTAATCTATGTGTCTGATACTACGGGATGCATAACTAGTCACTCGATTTATTGCTTACTGTTTATTTGGATGACATCACTTCAATACTTAAGGCACGGTTCACTATTTTTTGATTGAATGGAAATATATCTCAGCAGATGTAGGTACTAAAGAATATTGATTTCAGCATAAAACCACTTTATTTCACACACTTATAGGTCAGTGTCTGGGTGTGGGTAATATTATATTTTGTAAGACTTCTGTTGTCTGAAATCCGTACCACAAGTGCTTAAAGCTACTTAGTACGGAGTCACGTCAATGTATTAGATGTTGTGTGAATTTTATGTAAGTATAGCATTTGTTTCATAACCACGGGCAATTATGTCCCAGACTTTTGGAAGGTGGGGCCGAAGCCAACACGTAGAGGCACGTTCAAAACACTATTAATGCTAAAGGTGATTATGATGTGTAATGTGTTATTATTATTTCGTTTTAGTCCGGTCATATGGAGCTCGTTATTGTATTGTTATTATATCCAAAACTAGTGGCCCGTCCTCACTTCGCTTCGGGGCCGTAATTCATAAAAGAGCCAATAGATGGCGCTGTGTCCAATTACATCGCGCAAGCGTTTCGTGTTTTCGGTTTACCTATAAGCCTTGTCGTTGTCTATAGAAGTTATCTCTTTATAAATAGTTTAGATGTGGGTTCAAGGCTCAAGCACTACCTTGTATGGCGGTATTTTAGTGTCACCGCTTTTTGATGGGTGTATTCGACTAGGTATTTCGTTTTATGAATCTAGAAATCAAATTACACTAGATAAAATATCGCCAAGTTACATTTTATGTTCTATGTCTAAAGTAAAGAAGTATTTTACAGTCACGATTATTGTATGCATACAGATAAAACATTTTACATAGGTTTAGCTGAAGATATTTAACCGATTAAAGATATAATTGCTTAAAGATTATTATATGATATTTTATATAATATGTGACATAATTTTAATACATATTTTATTTTTAGTGTGTATGAAACTAAGACGAACTAGTTATAGAAAGCAGTTTGAAAACATTTAGCTGTAGATGCCATATAAATTTATCTCTATTGTTTGAAAACATCAGGTATCTATTATTATTCAATTTTTGATATATCCACGCTGAAGTGCCAATATCGCCTATCTAACATTAGTACTCGTATTTCGAGATAATCCTGTCTTGGCAAATTGATAACGTTCTTTATTTAATTCGATTAATATGTCTGTTTATGTAATTGGCGTTAAGATCGACTTCTTATGTTAACAAATGTGTTGGAATAGATATTGTCACTTCGCCGTCGATATGTTTCTGTATAAAAAGACCAATGTATAATTTGTAAATTTAATTTACCGTTACTATTGACCTCCAGATAAAATGTCGTACAAAAACACGCAAATGTAAATACAATAATATTAATATAATGATATAAACATTAATATGTACTATATTATATATGTAAATATATGTGCTGTTACATGTAATGAACGTTCTATATATAATTAAGGCATTTTTATATGTATATTGGTATTCAAACAATTTTACAAAAATATTATTACCTTGGCTTTTGAATATCAACACACTTACTTGATAATGGAACCTTGTGATGATGTGTTAATTTTCGCTAAACTATCATTTTTAATTATGCAAACTAAACTGACAGATATCGATGCGTCATTCCCATACATTTTTGCACCTTTTGACAGAAGCAAAATGTCAAAATGTACGGTAATTTGACGTTTGCATATGTCAGTTTCATTAGCATTCTAAAAAATCAGTTAATATTATGTAACAGTAGGTACTTTTAGTTCTACGGGTTAAATCAGTCCATCTCTCCAAGTATTTTAACTTAGGGTAGAGTTCAACGACTTTTTAAACGGCTGTTTAGGATTTAATCAGCTGAATTGACAATATTTCATAATATAATAACGTAAGCACGCTGTCAAATTTTCGCGTTGTATTATAACTATTATTATCATTATGCAACGTTAATTTTTAAACATATAATTATGATGTACTTACTACTTGACGTTACAGCTGCACCGCCAGTCCGCTTGTGACCACGTCTGCTGTAACGCAGCCGAAACGTCAAGCAGTAAATGCATAATTATGTGCTAAAAAATTACCGTCGCGTTAATTCCCGTCTATAGTAATAAATAAATAAATAATAAATTGAGACAACATCACATACATTGTCGTAGTCCCAAACTAAGGTTTTCCCTTGTACTATGGAAACCAAAAACAACGAAGGAACTACAAACACCCAGACCCAACACAAATATCTGTTTCATCAACAAACATTTGTGTTGGTGCGGGAATCGAACTCGCGACCCTACCGTGTCAACCAGCGTTCAAACCATTGCGCCAAATGGGTCGTCGTCGGTAATAGTAATAGTTACTGTCAAATTTTGCTAAACAGCGTTTATTAAAGTCGGTGAAATCAACCATTCATGAGCGGGGACTTTCTTTACCAGTAAAACTGTGTATTTGTCGCAGCCAACTGGCTTGAATCAGTCAATCCAAGCGGCTTAGTTTGTTGATTACTTATACAGTACCCTTGTAGTGTTCTCTGTACGTTCCCCTAAAGTTCGGCCTTATGACTAAAATCTCTACAATTCCTACTTCTCACTTTATATTCCTTATAATTTAGTATGTTATAGAGGTATTTTAAATTACAAACTATAACTAGACAATCATAATAATGTATAAATGTGCTAAATTACCTTTAAATACGAATTAAAAGTCTGTTCAACAGTTCTAACGTTTTAATTAATTTTGTATTGAGGGAATTTAGTACACGTACCGTCAACCACACATCAGGTTATCACAACCTGTCAAACTTACTCAATTGAAATTCAACCTATTGTGCATGACAGTAAGATGAGAGTCGATTGAAGTTTGACAGTTTTGTATACTTTGATGTGTGCCTGTATTAACCAATAATAGCTCGTTTTATATTTAATCAGCTTTAAAAACAACAACATATACAAATTTCATTATAAATTTACTTTAATATATAAATGTATCAAACTCCCCACATTTCGTACATACAGCGTTACGTCGACTTACCCTTTTTATTGACTTTTGGCCCGTCCTTATGCCGGAGACACAAGTGCTATTTTTGCACAGCGAGGGGTAACTCGACCTGACGCCGTCTGTATACCGCGATGTACATAAATGCAAAAATGATGTTGGTCCATACTGTTACAAATTTGTGCTAGTCCAGCTTCCAAATACAACAGCCCACGAATGTTGGCCAACATATACAAACAAAAATACAATTTCAGTAAGCTCAAAATAACAAAAATTACTATTACTAGCGGCCGCCCGCGACTTCGTACGCGTAGAATTATACATTTTTACAAATTGTAGCCTATGTGTTGTTCTGATGTATAGTAGTTTTTGCGTGAAAGAAGAGCAAACATCCATCCATACTTACAAACTTTCACGTTTATAAAATTAGAGGGATCTTCGATCATACAATCTACATACACCACCAAAAAGTGATCCTTACAACGCAGTCATGAATAGTCCGTTTGAATTTTCAGTATCAAAAATGTTCTGATCACTATTGATGGCAAATAAAATATCATTATTTTTTATCTCTTTTTAAACCCAACCACATTATTACGACATTATAATTTGATCTCTTTCAATTAAAATTAAAACATTATTACATTTATTAATTTTAAGCCACAAGATTCTTGTTTCTATTTTTCACAACATTCGTGGACGGCTGCACGCAAACTTAACATATCTTATAAATACAAGAAAAAAGAAAAATATTTACATAAAGTTTAAAATTAATTTAAAACAAAAAAAACAAATCTAACCTAAGATAAATCAACATTATTTTACATATATTTTAACAATTCTCTGTCAATTTAATTATATACAATATAACAAGAAAAGAATAAATTTTCAATCAAGGAATGTCTAATAAATGTCGAAATGTTACTGAGAAAGGAACATTGCTAATGGAAAAGAAAAATAGGAACGAAAAGTTTACGGAATGTTAAGTAGGTTACAAGGAAACGAAAGTCAAATCTTACACGTAAATGACTAAGACTAAATAGTCAAAAACTTATTCCCATGACCATTTTATAACGCTTTTTTTTTATTTACTGCTTACTTTTTGATAAAAGTCGGCGTATACGGGACTATGCCACCCGTCAAAAGTACTTTATTCGCACTTAATTACTATGGGCTACTATGGCAATTAGCATAAAAAAAAAGTGGAACTCCGACAAATACAAAAAAGTCATGATTCTGTCTATAGTTGTTCCGTTTACACGAATATTATTAGTTGCGTGTCCACTCTATTGGTTACTTTCTCTAACGCTGACAGCATGAAGTAGTGTTGCTGAACTATATTAAGGATCGACGCCTGGATTAGCCTCCATTTATGATTGTTCTAGAAAATAAAGATCTCTGCCCGCAAAATGTACGTTGCGCCGCCTTAAAGTATGTAATGAAAAATCTAATTTCTTTAAGCATTTTACCGACTAGAAATACAAAAGCTAGCTAAAGCATTTCGTAACAAAATATAGTAAACGAGCTATTACAATACTGGTCATTTCACAAAGTGGTGACGGAGAATAAGTTTTTGTCTTGTATTTAAATTTTAAATGCAAAAATATATTATTCTGACGCAAGTAGGTATAGGTAGGTATAACTAGATGGATTTGCATTGATCTAGGTTCGTAGACATTCTAACACCATTGATATACAGAGAGGCGAACATAAGGCTGCGTTCACATTACGCGGAGCGCAGTGAAATCCACCAATGGGGGTTCCACGTGTGGATAATCCGCTGAAACACGGTGATTGGTTATTTTTGATGTGAGATGTCAATATGTCACTAAACAACCAATGACGTTGAAGTTGGACCTCAGTTCTCAAGTACGCCATCTAGCGGATTTTTCGAAGAAGCTCGTTCGTTGAGAAGCGGATTTTTCCCGCTCCGCTTCAGTGTAAACGCAGCTTTACGCTTGTCACCCTGTATCTGTCTAACGAGCGATTCGATAAATCTCTATTCGACAAAAAATCTACGGTATACGGCTGTCATTCGGAATGGTCTCTCACTCAAATGTTCCTGAGGTGGTGGCGCCATGTGTCGGGTCATTGCATTCCCTCTGGTATGGTTGAGTGAAACGATGGCTGACATTAATTTATTTGAGTTTGAGGATTCCACACGAATTTGAACTTATATCATAGATTTATGCTCGGATGAAGATACCACAATCTGTATCCTACGGTATAAGGCTGTCATACCATAAAACGCATCTGAGCTATATGGTGAATTTTAATCACTATCCAAATTTTTAAGCTCGACTTGGAATCTGTAAATGAATCGCTTTCGCCGAAACATGGGTCGAATTATGTCTTTTTTTTTGTACTTTTCATACAAATCAGACTGATCACGCGATCGATAGTTCAAAATGTTTTGTCGTATTTCTGTTAAGATTAAGAACGCAATCATAAATTTTGTTATGTTGGCTAACATGTAATTTTGTACAAAGCGTTATGTTGGTAGAACCTTATTTTTTCTCTCGCGCCATAACCCTTTGTAAAGTGACTGAGTTAAATAAATGCGTTCTACATTTTTGTCAGATTAAATAACGTCGTTTAAATTTTTTTATCCTTAAAATCATCAATTTCGACTAATGTTTCTTGGAGATAGTTGTACACTTACAGATGCTGAGTCGAGCTTGAAAATTTGGATAGTATTAAAAATTCACCTTGTATACCATAGATATCTTCTAATGAAGATTGATCGAACCATTCCTCACACAGCTTATCTGCCGTCCCTCCTCTGCAATACCTGGAACAGCACCACGTTGGTGTCGAGGTCGCTCTCGTCGCTCGGCTGCCACTTCTGCTCGTCGAGCAGCGGCTCGGAATGCTCGCCGTCGTGCTCCGGCGCACGTTTACGTGTAATCGTGTCGAAGTCGTCCGAGTCCAACGCGCTCACCGACCCGGCTACTGATCTATAATAAATTGAGACAACATCACATACATTGTCCTGGTCCCAAACTAAGGTTTTCCCCTGTACTATGGAAACCAGAAACAACGAAGGAACCACGAACACCCAGACCCAACACAAATATATGTTTTATCAACAAACATTTGTGTTGGTGCGGGAATCGACCCGCGACCCTTGCGGCTCAACCGGCGCTCAAACCATTGCGCTAAACGGGTCGTCAAATCTGGAACATAAATATAAAAGTAACAGCCTATACTGCGTGTATCTGTGAACATTTACATCCCTTTAACCACGTGTTCTATCAACCATTCTGAACATTTGTTAGTGTAGGAAGGCAAACAGGCAAGCGGGTCACCTGATGGTAAGTGAACACCGCCGCCCATGGATATCAAATACACCAGAAGGAATGCGCACGCGCATATAAAAGTAAAGTAACATTCTAGCCCTATATTGTTTGTATCTGTGAACACTTACATCCCTTTAACCACGTATTCTATCAACCATTCTGAACAACATTTATTCAAACAAATTTTCGAAATTCATCGATTTTTTTTTCGATTCCCCAAAAAAAATGACCAAGTCACCTGACCGACTTTGTATGGAAAGATGAAATTTTGTCATACGAATTTTGAAGTCATAGAACAAATGTTGTTCAGAATGGTTGGTAGAACACGTGATCAAAGGGATGTAAATGTTTACAGATACACCCTGTATACTGCCCCTCTGCATGACAAGGTCTTCATAATAGAAATCTAAGCATCGCTACTACGATGGAATTAATTTCTAGAATAGCCACCCTGAATGTGGACGGTTGTGGGTTCGAATCCACCTGAACCCTACGATGAACTTTTTAAGTGCACGATTTAAAGGCTGGAAGTGATGTTACCTGATGACGAGCACTTTGTGCACGATGTGGCAGATGATGCCGAGCAGGCAGAGCGCGAGCCCCGCCACGTTGATGGTGCTGAGCTGGTCGCCGCTCACTTCCACCGCGAGGATCAAGATGAACATTTCCTGGAATAGGCAGCCATTTTTATTAGTAAAGTATTAGTCTACCCACCGTTAAATTCGTTCTAATACCGAAGCTATTGTAATAGGTAACAGGTCAGCTATCTCCACTTAAAAAAAACACGTCAATTCGTCGCTCCATTTTGCCGTGAAAGAAAGACAAACATACAGACAGACACATTTTCCCATTTATAATATTAGTATGGATAACATATGCTATTTCTTCGATGAAGATAAGTTTTCCTGTAGTGTTGTTATTAAATAATATACTTAAAGGAACTACGAAGCAATTTACGTCCTAAAAATAACTGTTCTTGTGTTCAGTCTAACAAATACGGGTTGCATCTAAAATTAGACACTAAGTCCTAGCTCATAAGACCTGTTTGTGAAAAGAAATAAATGATTTATTTATTCATTTATTAGTGAGATTTGTATGATGATTTACCTTGAAAATTCCAGCGATTGAGAGCGTCAGACTGGAGGTGTAGGTGACCACGACGAACTCGCTGATCTCCATAGCGAAGGCGATGGTGGCGCCCCCCGACACCTTCAGCACCGTCGGGACCAGCTCGTCCGGCGTCTGCTCGAGCTGGTGTTGAAGGTGTCGGAAGCACTGGAAGCCTGGAATTGAGGTGTTCACATAAGATTTTATACTTTCGCGGAGATACACTATACTAAAATCTGATTTTTAATCATGTGGAGTAAACTGACAGATGCAAATGTCAAGTTTCTATACATTTTGCATCTGTCAAATTGAGTGATAATGTATGGGGACGACATATTGACATTGTGTCAGTTTACTCCACATGATTACAAATCTGAGTTTACAGGGTGTGTCTGTGAACATTTTAGACGGCCTCGATGGCGCAGTGGCTAAGGGGTTCGCCCGCGAAAGGTCCCGGGTTCGATTCCCGGTCAAGTCAATTTAGGAAACTACATTTCATAAGATTTTTTGGGTCTGGGTGTTTTGGGTTGACGCCTCAGTATGAATGGGCCGTTTCGACCGGAGGATTCACATAAGACCGGCGTAAAGCAACGTCCGTTGTCACTCCAGTCGAGACGGCCCATTCATACTGAAGCGTGCGTCGCATTCCCATGGTTAACAATCGTCACTCCATCTGGCCTGAGGTCCTTAAGGTCCTCAGGCCAGATGGAGTGACGATCTGTAGGCTTAGCACGAACCTTTCCAGAAATCGTCTCGTTCCCACGCTAGGATTACTCTAGTACTCAGCATGATGATGATGATTTCGACTCACCCTCAAACATGATCATAAACGGCAACAACGATATAAACATCCAGGGCTGCACGTGGAACACCATATCCACCGGGTTGTGGAGGCCGAGCTTGGACTTCTGCATCAGGAGCTGCGCCAGGGTCCACCTCATACCAGCCATGAACGAGGCCAGGAGAAGGAAGTTGAACCCGAGAAGGTTGAACTGCGTCGCCTTGTATGTGAACATCATCAGCCCGGCTGCTATGAGGAGGACTATGCCGACCAGCGACCATGACTGAAAAGAAAAGATTTCAAAATATGAGCACTTTAATGCACAATAGGGTAATTTAGTGTCGTTGAAATATCGACATCCGATACCTAGACTCGACAATTTACTATAAGTGTACGATTACTGAAGAAACGTTTTTAAAAAGTTTGAATACACGAAATTTATAGAGCAACAAACTTTTTCTTTCTTAAACAAAATTTTTTACGGCGCTTGTAGGAAGCACAAGCCTAGTGACGTCATTAATAGCGTATCGCTTTCCTTTTCATTCGCGACGTGCATTATTATTTTTAATTTCAAACTGCCAATAGATGGCGCCAGAAGAAGTTTACATCGCACAATCGTAACGTGTATCGATATTTCGTTTTACCTAAGCCTTGTCGTTAACAATGCCATTTACCTCTTTATAAATAGTAAATAGCAGTGGCGTGCCGTCCAATAGGGTAATAGGTTGTGCATACCCTATTGTAAGAGTAGATAGGCACATACATAACAATAGCCTTTCAGTGCCTAGCGACCTATAACTGCCAGCCTGAAAGTTGGTCTAGCCTGAAAACTGAAAACCAGCGCTGCAGCAGCTGCTCGCGGCGGCTGCAGCAGGGCTGAGTCTTGTGGGCCACAACTTCTGTACATCTTTAGTTTGTTTATGTGTAAATGCGTTTTTTTATGTGATAGGTGGCAGACGAATCATCTGATAGTAAGCCACTGCCGCCGCCCATAGACACCTGCAATTCCAGTAGATACAAGTGCGCTGCCAACCTTTAACCTCTCAAAAGGCCTTCGGTACCCTCACTCACCTGACGAAACACACCATTTCGAAACATGTCTGGTTAATCAATGTTTTCTTACTCTATAAACGCGGTGTCTTATCTATCCCTTCTGTTTGAGAAGAGCGGCATCCGAAGTCTATAACTAAAAGACGTCTCTTTTTTTATAGTGGCTCAGTATATTGGCTCACCTCAGCCTGATGATAAGCAGGAGGAGAGGACACGTTGCAGTTACAACAGACGCGATACGGCATCACATCCGATGGCACTGCCATACTGGCCCGCAAGATGGCTTAGGGGCAATTAAACTCGTCCCAGAGTTTCAAGACTTTTTTGTTGGTTCTGTTCAAGTCTAAGGTCCACAAAGCTTAAGTAATATTAATATTTTTCACTACATCACATACATTAATCTGACTCTAAGATAGGTAGCTCAAGCACCTGTGTTAGAGATATCAGAACCAACAGTCACTAATATTTTTTTGTTTTCTAGAGTTTAGTAAATAATATCACAATAGAAATATTGGTTATGGTAGGTTAGAAAAGTAGGTACCAAACCATCAAAAAAATCTTGAAATTCTGGGACGAATTGTCACCTAGCCCCGCGAGATGCTTCTTCACGCTTCGTTTGAACCAGTCCATATTGTAAGACAGAGAAAATACATGAGATGGCAACGTGTCCCATTGTTTAACGTCTATAAAAATCCCTTCACAGACCTTGTCTAACACGACTCCGACAATACCTATTATTAACCCCTGAGATAAGTAAGGGATACCCTCGCCTGTCAGCATGATACAGACACTTTTGTCTGCATTGATAAGCTTTCAGACCCACGCTTGAAACTTGATACCAGAATCTAGGCTATACGAGGGTAGCCATGTTTTAATCCATAAAAGGACAACTTACTACTCAATATCTTTATTGCATCCATAGTGTAAGTACAGTAGTTGGTAAATCTTAACATAATAGCAACCAC
This sequence comes from Cnaphalocrocis medinalis, assembly GCA_014851415.1. NCBI lineage: Eukaryota > Metazoa > Arthropoda > Insecta > Lepidoptera > Crambidae > Cnaphalocrocis > Cnaphalocrocis medinalis. The sequence goes on along the minus strand of CM026273.1, from coordinate 16,032,544 downwards.
TATAGACCCTGTAACCTTCAATTAACCTGCAAACTTTCAAAAAGAAAGTGTTCTGCTTAAAAGCAGTGGCGTAGCGTGCCATGTCGGGGCCCCGTATAAATAAATTGTTTGGAGGCCCTTATATAGGGGTACAGATTTTTCAAAAGGAAAAAAGAAATATTGTGAAAAGAAATATATATTTATTATGACCTAATTTAACCATTTTAAAAGTAATTGCTATTTATAGAATTTTGTCATTTGTAAAATAAAATAAATTAGAAAGTTTTTTTTGTTCCTTACACACTTTGGGGGCATTTACACCCGTATAATTGATACGGCAGATAAGGCGGTAGCTACGCCCCTGCTTAAAAAGTCGGCAGAGAACTTGTGACCCCTCTGGTGTTGCATGGGCGGTGGTAATCGCTTTCCATCAGATGATCTGTTTGTCTGCCACCTAAATCATACAAAAATTAAACCCTATACCCCTAATAATAGAAATATATAATTTTCATTCTTGCATTGTCTCCGTAATTTGTCTTTTGAGAAAATAAATGTATCGCCAGTACATGTCTAACTCATAACACCTTTGTTTTTGGTCTTGTGTTCAGGTTCAAAAAGGTGGTCACTCTAGCGTGACTAAGCGACATTAGTCCATGAATAGACTTAAACGACCCACGCAAACGTTTCAGGCGACAGAGCTCGACTGAAACGACGCCGCATTCTGAAATTATGGAAATTTCAACCTAATATTTATATGGAAACAAAGTGTTTGGTATTATGGCATGAACGCGAGAATCTATTTGCCGAGCTTATAGATGAAGAAAAATACATTTATTTCTATAGGTAACCATTGTTACAAAATGTGGCCGAGACTACCCAGTAAGTTGTCTAAAACACTTTTGTTGGGTACTATTAACAATGAAACGCATTTTAAATGGTATTACACAGTTTTACTCGAATAAATTAATATCACAATCACAGAGCGCCAGAGCGCGCGAATCTATCTCTGAATGAAGTGAATGACAGTTCTACTGTCAGATGACGTTAGGGATGGGGTACGCCTAGTGCTGTCCTAGGCAACCGATTTTGTTCGTCCAACAGTTCGGCCATCCTGCATTCCTTCGGTCCCCGAAGGATACTGGTCCACTCCAGCGTAGCTCAGCCTGGTCCCGCTCTGCTCTACCCGGCTGCGCTCTGCTTGACCCGGATCTGCTCTGCTCGACCCGGCTCCGCTCGACACAGCTCCGCTCCGCTCGAACCGGCTCTCTTCGACCCGGCTCCAAGCTCCAGTTCTTTGTTCAGGGTTATGATCAACCCCATTTCAGAATAGGATAAATAAAAGTGCTTAGGCTCCATAAGCAGGCACTGTACAAACGCTATAAGGGCCCCTTCGGCAAGCGTTTCCAGATGGTTGAATTTTGTGCTGCTGAGGCTCCAAAAGCAGGCACTATGGTAACGCTACGAAGTCGTTAAATGTAATAAGATATTTACTATATGTAGAGTCTGTAAAGCGCCATATTGGCCCCAAAGGCAAACGCTGTATGTTGTGTGGCGTTAGTGCTTAGGCTCCGTAAGCATGCACTGTGTGAATGCGTTGAACGCCCCGAAGGCTAGCAGTCGGTGTTGAGTTCTGTAAGTGCTACAAGGCTCTTTCAGCAAGCACGTGAGGACGTCATTGAGGCCCCGAAGGCAAAGGTCCATTGTTATGTCAATGTGTTGTAGGAATGAATGTGAATGCTGTAAGGGCCCCGAAGGCAAGCATTCCTTCGTTATGTCATATAATTTTGTAAACATACAAAGGCCCCTCAGGCAGGTGTCTTCGACAGGTATAACGTCTGTCGGTTCTGTAAACAGGAAATCATATTCGTCTGGATGCTGTGTAGGCCCCTCAGGCAAGCATTGTTGTTCTATGAGATTCTCTCAGTGCGAAGGCTCCGAAAGCGAACACTGTCAACACGTTGAAGCCCCTAAGGCAGACGTGAACGCTATGTAGGCCCCGTAGGCAAGTTCGAACGCTATGTACGCCTCTTAGGCAAGCGTGAACGCTATGTACGCCCCTTAGGCAAGCATGAACGCTATGTAGGCCCCTTAGGCAAGTGTGAACGCTATGTACGCTCTTAGGCAAGCATGAACGCTTGTAGGCTCCGTGAGCAAGCGTTGTTATTAGTGCGCGCTAAGGCCCCGAAGGCACGTGTGAACGCTACGTAGGCTCCGAAAGCAAGCGTTATTTATATAATTATTTCTTAGTGCGAGGCCCTTTATGGCAGGCACTGTGTGTACGCTAAGCCCCGTAAGCAGGCGTCTTCGAAAGGATCGACATCTTTCGGACAATAATACAGTGTAAAGGCCCCACAGGCAAACACTGTTTGCACGGAAAGTTTCTCATATTCTAAGTCTGGAAAAAGACAAACATTGTACTTGTGTACATTTGGTGTAAAGACCTTGAAGATAATCACTTTATACACGCTGATGAGAGCGTCTTCGAAAGGATCAACATCTTTCGGCTTCAAAGGGATCAACATCCTTCGGATATGAATCTGGTCTCTGAAATCAAACACTGCAAGCGTCTTCGAAATGTTATCTTTCGTGGACAGATAAACTTTGTAATTTTTGTGTAAACCTCGTGCATTGAGTAGACAGAAAATAAGTATTTACACGCTAAGGCCCCGTGAGCAAGCGTGGACGCTATGTAGGCTTCTTAAGCAAGCGGCATTGTATGTGTGCATTTATAATGAAAAGTGAAGTGTTGGGTGTAAGTGTGTGTATTATTGGTGTGAAGGTAATGTCATTTTGGAGATGATAATTATGTACAATAGCTCTTCCGGCAGTAATGACTATATCCCCTCACGGCAGTCATACCACTCTACAAGCTCCTTATGGCAATGGGATTATTAACTGCCCTTTCTCTTTTTTTTTTCTTAAAGATCAATTTAGATCTTCCAGCAATAATATACAATTCCTTTATCATAACAATGTCATAAGCTCCATGTAGTGTGGCTAAAACACAAGTCTCTTTATGGTAAATAGTACCAAAGGCCGCAAAAGGCAATTGTATAATAAATCCTGAAAGGCAAATAATTTTACAAGCGCTCCATGGTAATAGTATTACATTACAATGGCCTTACAGTATTGTCAATACCAGCCTCTACTTCTAAGATGTCGCAAAATGCCTTTACTAGGAGGGCCAGTTCACTCTGCGTCGTAACAGGGAAACTGCGGGCATATCTTGTATGCAGGATCCTCTATGCAGGCTTTATACATCGAGTACGATTCTCGAACATTGTACTTTTGTAAGGTCGCCAATTTGTCACATACCTGCTCCATAATAATTATATACACTTTTCTTATGACGATAAATACATCCATCAATATTTGATATTGTCTCCATCAGATATTATCACACTTTATTTAATTCCAGAAGTGTTTCATCTCTTCTTTTTGCGTTGATCAAACTCTAACATTAGAGATAGTAAACACTCATGGCTTAAACATTCACAAGCCCATAGCAATGATACAGTCACAAGAGAACCAACCATTTCAATACTATTGAAAGATGAGCTTCAATGGTCCTTGAGTAATTTATTGGGAAAGGATCAACTTCTTTCCATAATGGGTCTACATTAACATGACTTTAGACTGGTGTACAACAGACCAATCAGCTTGGTTTTGTTTGCAGCCAATGAAACTTGCACTGCACACCCGTTCTTATCCAACGATTCTCTCATTTCAAGCACAGAATAGCACTGCTATAACAAGCATTTCCACAGTCTCAACAAAACAATATTTATGACTGACACTGACCTTGTTTGCACATGTCTCTTGAGCATACGCTTTGTCTGTGTGAAAACACCACCATTTCCATCTGTGCATTTTATAATCTTATGTCCACTTGTGTATTATCTTGACTATGCAGCTTCATAGTCTTTTACTGCCATGATACACTCTAAGCATCCAATCCATTCAATATGAGGTACAGTAATTTTGTAATAATCAGTTGTCTCCTCATTTTATCACAAACATAAATGACACAAGGTACTGTTAGGTATTCTGTCTTAAGCCATATGAGTAGAGGGACTAGTAGAATCAATCATATTATCATACAGAATTGATGTGGTATACTGTTCTTCATATAAGACCACAAATAACTTTAAAGTATTTCAACTTCAACCAAATTTCCATTCCATCCATAGTGTTATTTTTTTCATTGCAGTTACTCCATTATATCTATGCTATTTATAATGAGATAACGTCTATGGACAACGACAAAACTTACAGGTAAACCAAAAACCTCTAGACACCAGCGCAATGTAATCGACGCCCAGCGCCATCTATTGGTTCAATTTGGAACCACTGTCCCGAAGCGAAGTGAGGGCGGGCCACTAGTACTTTTGCTTATTGAAATTCAAAACTGCTTGGAATTCACTATAGCATCAATTGTAATATTCATAGCATATCTGTTGTGTTAGACTAACACACCAACTCATAATGTTCAAAAAGTATTTGCAGCAACTCATGTGTTCACATTATACTTGTTGTTACACATAAACACTCAGCTGTAAATGGTCAGCCATTAGTTATGTTCTATGCAGCAGTCATTAGTTATGTTTTATGCAGCAGCCATACTAAATTGTACACATCTAAATATTGTTGTAAAGAAATAAGGGTACTTCATTATCATCATCACACCAGAGCCATTGTTTCAAAAATGTTCACTCACTCAAAGTAATTCAGTAATTCACCAGGTGAAATATTATGATGTCACTAAATTCACTATGTTGAATTTTCATGAGATACTATATTTTCCATTTCAATGTGAAGGCATCATCTTGCTTCATGAGCCCATTAATGTGAAACATAATGTGACATCATCAAACTCTCTTCACTGAACAAAACTTCCAAATTTATAGTGATTTTAACATAAACTGGGTATTTCCACTTGAAGTTTGGAAAATTACTAGTGGTGCTAGTAATAACTAGTTGCTAGTCTGGACCATAACCAACCACCATGAATATATTCTCAGTTCTTCCTCTAGATAACAAACACAAAACCATCCACCAACTGTAGTAGAGTCTGGGTGTTTAAAGAATAACATCCTTTTCATCAACTTGCATATTTTTCGATGATACAAGGATCAAACCAGCAATCTCATGTCCAAATAATGCATAGAGGCTTCTTATTAATCAGTCCTCTGCAGTCCGAATCTCATTATCTTCATTACTTCAATTATTTTGTTTTGATATTACCACAGTGAGGAGGCTCTTTCCAAAATTCCAAAAACAAAGCCATAAGTCCAGAAATGAATATTGTAGACCTCACTCTATCCATCAATACTATTTATGCACCAAGTTTGATTTAACTTAGGTATTTGAACTTTTGTAAATTTTCCATAATAAAGTTTAGTGATTATCAACTTTCACCTTTTGAAAAACTTGGTAATAATTTTTATTCACCACCTCATCACAATGTTATCAACTTGTTGATGTCTTCTCAAAGTTATCAAATTAATTCCAATGTTATCAAAAATAAACAAGTATTTTATTTTTGACACACATAAATGAGTAATCCAAATTTTCACTTCTTCAAACAATCCATGAATCTCAAATATTCATATAAGCTTAGTATTTCCACACTATTGTCTTTTGTTTATGTTACGATATCTCATTACTAGATCACTTTGTTTTTCTCATACTTTATAATTATATGACATTTAAATATAATTTTATGCTTCAGTAATAAGGTCACTTTTATTTTCTCTTTAAGAAAAGAACTTCTTAACTTCATTTATTTCATATCTTTCATGACATTATAGCTCATAAATTACTCCATCATCAAATGAATTATGTAAATTTTAAGCTGACCATAATATTCAATTTTGAATTCAATTATTTGATTGTATTTTCATAGCACTTGAAAATTATAATTCCATTCCTGTAACTTAATTTCAATTTTCTTACCTTTGTTTTGAATTGTTGGGCACATGTTAGACTTCTGTCTATTCATTTATATTATCACTTTTTACAAAACTTTGATATAACAACCATAAATCCAATCATTGTTGAATATGTGGATACTTGCATCACACAGTGGTTCCCAAAACTTTCTCTCTCGCAGACATTGATATGATTTGTTACTGTTGCAAATATAGATTTCCTTTATACCTTTGACCACTTTGTACCTGGGATAAGTGCTTAAACTCATGCCAATATGTTATTTTCCATGGTAATACTGAATTTGAATTATGCATGACACAATACTTAAAGCATAACACACACAACACAATAATATATTATGTATAGCAACAGTTATAATAAAAATGCTTAGGTTAGTTTGGGCATTACTGGCTGTTATGAATTGGTTTCCATAATACCACCAGCAGTATATAAATTTTTAGTAAAACATGATTGCACACATCAATACACAAAACACATCAGTAAAATAAATAATGGCAATAGCATACATCACAAGGGCATGCTATGAATGAGCACTTTCATTTGCATAATATCATAGCGTAACTCCACATTATCAGCCATTGCTGTTGTAGTCCACTGCTGGACAAGGCCTCTACTTAAGTGCAGGTTATGCCCATAAACTCCATGCTGATTAGGTGGGTTGTAATATGACAACCATGGCAATTAGGCATGACTGGAAAATCTTGGCCGTTTGGCATCGGCCACACATTAAAATTGTAAGTTGGACTTACCATAGGTATTCTTCATACACAAACCAAACACCATGCAAGTACAATATCAGCTCCATGTACACTACAGCTGTGATTTTCACGCATCTCTAATCACCAGTGCTGTGTTGTCCTCCTTGCCTCATATATTAGGACTCATTGGTATTTGTTTCCACATTTTATATAATATATGAAATGAAAAGAACTCATTGTAATACATATAACACAGTGCTAACAATTATTTTTTTTGTTACCTCAAATCTTACCTTGGCACTGTTCACTCACTTGTAAATAACTTTTTAGGAACTTAAAACTTTTACAATAGTACCCTTTTTTTTTTTTTTTTTTTTTTTTTTATACTAGAGGCGGCAAACGAGCAAGCGGGTCACCTGTTGGTAAGTAATCACCGCCGCCCATGAACATCTGCGAGATCAGAGAGGTCGCCTGATGCGTTGCCGGCCTTTTAAGAAGGAGTACGCTCGTTCTTGAAGGTCCCTAAGTCATAGCCGTCAGGAAATACTGCCGCAGCTAAACTATTCCACAAGACTGAGGTTCGCGGGGAGAAAATTCCTCGAAAAACGCACAGTACTAGATCGCCAACCATCAAGATGCTGAGGATGGAATGACAGCCGCTTGCGTGTGGTTCGATGTAAGAATTCAGCCGCAGGAAGTAGATCAAACCATTCCTCGGAGCACTCCCCATGATAAATGCGGTAAAGAATACATAGCGAGGCTATATCTCGCCGCAGAGCCAGTGGATCAAGCTGACTGGAGAGACTCAGGTCAGCGACAATTCGAGCAGCCCTACGCTGAATACGATCAAAAGGAAGAAGTTGGTACTGAGGTTGCTCCAGCCCAGAGATGGGAGCAGTATTCCATGTGGGGCCGAACTTGTGCCTTATAAAGTTGAAGTCGATGAGCTGGCGTGAAATACTGCCCCGCTCTATTAAGAACACCTAGTTTTTTTGAAGCTATTTTAGCTTTATCCTCCAGATGACCGCGAAACTGGACATCGCTCGAAATATCGACACCAAGAATCCCAATAAAAGGCTTAGGTTTAAGTGGAATGCCTTGAAAATTGACGGCCAATTCGAAGGGACGTTTTTTAGCAGTCAACGCACACACTTGTGTCTTTGAGGGGTTAAAGTCGACTAAGTTAAGTCGCCCCCAGTTCGAAACAAGATTCAACATGTCTTCGACTTTAGACACAGTGACTTCCGGCTCTCAATGACGTTTTCCAGAGAAATATTTGCACGTCCGGTATATAGTGCATCCCCAGTGCTATCGTCCGCATAGCAATGAATATTGTTCTGTGACAACATATCATGATATGCAGAAGAAACAGCGTTGGAGATAGCACACAGCCCTGGGGGACACCAGCGTTTACGAGCTTCATATCTGAGCAAGAACCGTCGATAACGACTTTAATGCTGCGCCCAGTAAGAAACTGGCGACCCACGTGCATAATTTCTCCGGAAGACCGTATGAGGGAAGTTTAGAGAGCAAGAGCCTTGTGCCATACCCGATCAAAGGAATATACCTGTCGCATCTAACTAGAAGAGATACACAGTACGTGGGTAAGGGACGGGGATAAAGAATTGGTAGTGAGTGAGTAACGTTTTGTTGTAGATTCTTTGGTTTATGAGTGGCAACTCATTTAACTTTTCTAATAAAGCATGAACATTCCTTTTAGTTTAGACTTGAATAACGTGGTAATAATGAACTCGCTGAACAAAATTTTATTTGGGCTCAAAATTTTACTTACCTACCTTTAGCCTTTTAAACCTTAGACCTTTAATAATATCACTCTAAAATAACTCGTCCTGACTCAATTTGCTCTCGGGATGAACATTCAAACAACGAATATTGATAGTTTTGATGAATTAATCGTGAGAGAACCACGCTTGGACAGAATGGGCGGGCTCGACCGGAGTGATACCACGGCAGGGTCAAGACAATTTAGAAAACTAAATTTTCTAAGTTTTTTGGGTCTGGATGTTCTGGGTTGACGCCCCCAGTTAAGTATTATCGTCTTCTCCATATAGGTACTCATGGTACAGGGGTTGCCCTAGTTTGAGACCAGGTT
>CM026273.1:15940280-16023702 GCA_014851415.1 Cnaphalocrocis medinalis | reverse complement strand
AAGCTATGTCGAAACCTTTCAGACCCGCAGTTTCGAGTATGTCAGCCTCCCATCCGACGTCTTACGGAGTCCCAGTCGGTGTAGTCCAGGGGGTCCCGTACTCTCAGAGTCCTAAGCCTGGGCACTCGAAGATGACGCAATACGTTCGGTCGTCGAGCCCGGTGTACGGGGGGCAGCTGGCGATGTCGGTGGGCGTGGTGCCGCCGCTGTCGTACGCGCCGGCGTACCGGTACGCGCGCGCGCAGTACGGCGTGGCCAGCGACGCGTACGCGACCAGACAGGAATGCGGGCCAGTGCCTACTGGGCCTACTGGGTCTGCAGTGCCCATTGTGCCCACTATGCCCACTGTGCCCACTGTGCCCAACGTCGCGCAGCCACAGGTGATTAGCATGGTGTAGTTCGTTGGATATTGTATTCTGATGCACCAGTAGAGCCGCAAGTACGCTGCCAATCTTTAACCCCCTTTACCCTCAATTGGGCTTCCAGACCCTCACTCATTCGACGTACCACAGCGCAGGCGCTGCTTTACACCGATCACTTGTGAGGCCGTGGTACCACTCTGGTCGAGCTGGCCCATTCATGCCGAAGCGAGGCTTTCCGGTTAAAGGCTTAATCTCCTAAGGTGTTATGATAAAACGGCTAGAGTTGTATGGTATAACTGAATTATACCATTGATTTACTCTCGGATCGAATTATTTTACTAATGAGAGTAAAAGTTTAATCCTTCATAAACTATGTTTTTTATTGTTGCTGAAGAAAACATTCTGGATTGACGTCATATGCTAGTAAATGACAGATGTCACGCACACTAAACCATTTGACGTTCAGTGACGTCACACGGAAGTAAGCGACGCCATATTTATTTGTAGCATGGCATATCCTCTGCCAAAGACTTTGCATGTTAGTTAAAAAGCAAAGATTTTACACTATAACAAGATGGCGCACTTATTACTTACATTCGAGCCTCGCGAGATGTCTATATATTGGTTAGCGTCCTACTCTAATAAGGTGACCACACGTTTTAGCGTTTCGATTACTATTATTGTTATTCAAACTTAGTCCACCCACGTGGGAGTCGGACATTGCGTTCTCTAGGAAACTCGTGAAGCCCATTCAAACTAGAAGGGCTAGCACGAATGTTTCAAAGTATCGTTTGAGTATTTATAAGCGATTTTGTAGAAAAAAGACAAGTTCCAAATTAAAATTCCTTATTATGTATACGTACGATACGAAGAGACTACCGACTTTTCAAAAAGTTTGTGCTAGCCCATTTAGATTTTCTATTTACCTACCTATAATAATACGCTCTGCGGCACATTTAGCCGGCCATAGCGTATTATTCATACAAACGTACATACTTTACGATTTGATAAATTAAAAATAAAATAGATTTATTGCTACACTTTTTACGTAACATGACTTTTTTATGGTCGTCCATTATCATGCAATTTATTAGACCATAAAAACTTTCCGATTTGTCCAAAAAAAATAAAAAAGTAAATCCGTCTTTAGATGACAAGCGAAATGGACACCCTACTCAATGCAAAAAAAAAACTTTGACTAAATACTTACTTATGAAAAATACACCGCAACCTTTATAAGATTCACTTTTGCATCCTATCACACAACAAGTGAGAACCATTACAAATAAATAATCACAATTTTTACACGTTATTTTTGTCGTCACAATAATACAAACTTTCAAATTGTTTTTGCCGCCGCCATAATGGTGATGTCGAGACGCCAAGTGTTTTATATTGATAATTAAAACTACCATATCACCTACTTTACATAAAAACATTCGTTTATCATGGTTTGAAATAAAATAAAAAAAAAAAGACATTATTAATTCCAACGTATCATTCCTTTAAATTATTAAATATTTTGAACGTCCCCAGAAGAAGAAATATAAACATTGCTTAAGTTATACCACAAAGGTTTTTTTTATGATGGCAACCCATTAGACAAGGACATCATCCTATATAGCGACATCTCGCTCGGCTCGATTTTCTGTAAAGCTATTTGGCATTTCAAAGTAATCTTTATTCCCACTGCATAGAGTCTAAATTAACATTGCATTAATTTTCATAGTGCACCATCTTGTTTTATATCCAATATCTTTGTTAAAAAGTGGGTTTTTTTTTTCTTAAAAAAACTGTTTTGTGTTTTCTTTGAAAGAAGTTTCATTATCAGTGAAAAAGCATATTACAGTATAGTCCGGCGTTATTCGAACTCAAGCGGGTTACCTAAGCCCATTTCGAGATTCCCTGCTGAAAAGGTTTCACCATATTATAACGATTGTAGATATTTAGAATAAATAAATAAATAATAAATAAATTGAGACAACATCACATACATTGTCCTGGTTCCAAACTAAGGTTTTCCCTTGTACTATGGAAACCAGAAACAACGAAGGAACTACAAACACCCAGACCCAAGACAAATATTTGTTTCATCAACAAACATTTGTCTTGATGCGGGAATCAAACCCGCGACCCTTGCGTCTCAACCGGCGCTCAAACCACTACGCCAAATGGGTCGTCAAAGCTAAAATACTTACTAAAGAAATTAAGCTAGAAATACTTACTAAGTACGCACAGCCACTCATCAAAGTATACAAAACTGACAAATTTCTTCAATCGACTCTTCTTCTACTATCAAACACATTAGGTTGAATATCAAATGAGGAAATTTGACAGGATTTGGTTGTGGTGTGTGGCTGTCTGTACCTACGTAATTATACCAACAAGTTTACAAGGAACCTCAAGAAAAAAATTCAGGAGGTGATTTAACAAACAAACAACTTTTGTCGTCTAACTAATTACGGAGTAGCGAAAAAAAACATTTTGCTTTTGAACTGTTTCCATATTTGTATTAAATGTGAGTATTCATTTATTGTTAAGGGGCTATATCGACGAAACTAGCGCCGTCAACCAAATTACACTGATTGTGGCGACAATATGATATTTTTTAAGAAAGTAAAACATTACAGACTTAGATGCAAGTAAATTGGACGTTTCAAGATGCAATACAATATTTTAAACACGTGACAAGCAACAATACCTAATGTAAATTATTGCTAATAACGGCTATTTTTAGCAATAATTAACATTATTGTTACTTTTGTAAATTGGTAGGCGGCGCCTTTAGTTATATGTACTTAGTTTCGTCGATATAGCTCCTTAACAAGCATCCACCGCGCACCGGCGGCTTTCCTAGCATCAATTTAAAAAAGTTATTGCTTCATAGATACTCGTAGATGGGTGAAGTCTGGATATTAATATAGTTTTGCCGGATATTAAAACATTTCGCTTCCTAAACTTTATTGATGTTTTCCTGACAGATATTTCGGCTATGGCGGCTATTTCAGCCATCAACGCAGGAAATTTTATAGTGCACAAGTGTTTGCATACACACTAGTGCACACAATCGCACTTTTGATTCGACATCAGTGTGAAACGACTAAAGAGAGATTAGGTGCGGGACCAACTAAATTCTGAATCATTGTCTAAGCAAACTCTTGGCTCCGAAGCCACTAGTTGGTTTCTTTTTATACGATAGGAGGCGGACGAGCAGACGGATCACCTGATGGTCCAATTGGGTCTACCCGAACTGCTCAACCAGGGCGATGACTGGGCCAGCTCGACCGGAGTAATACCTACCACAGGCTCACAGAAGACCGGCGTGAAGCGGCGCCTACGCTGTTGTTTCGTCGAGTGAGTGAGGGTGCCGGAGGCCCAATTCGGGGGAAATAGATTAAAAGGTTGGTAGCGCACTTGTGAGTCTACGGGCGTTGCAGGTGGCGTCTACACGTCTGCCATCTACCGTCTAAAAAAACTAAAGTTAATAATTAATAATACCAATTTTTTTTGTTCACCATAAAGTTACAATAATTGTAACATCAATTGATATTAATACTAATTTACACGGGCTTATCTATATTGTGGGAGACTGGAGTCTGAAAAGTAGGCAACAAATCAGCCTGTATCTCAGAACACCAGGCCTCCACCCACAGGGTTTGACATAGTTAGGTACTTAATTAATTTAATTTTAAGAATTAATATCGTAATTTAACACAGCTGTTTTGCAGGAAGAGGATAGGTGAGAGAGTATGTATGTGTAATGTGTAATGTGTGTGTGAATGTGTGTGTTTGTGTGTGTGTGTGTGTGTGTGTGTGTGTAAATGATGCGCGTAGCTGAGTGTGTAGGGATGGTGTTTGTGAAAAATGTGACTTATTTGGTGAGATTTTCCGTATTTATTATGTTTTATGCTTTAAAAATGCGGTCACTTCAATAAACTGACGAATAGAACTGACAGTATCAGTGTTAGTTTAACACTAGATTTAGAGCACGTTCTGTGGGGGAGTTATAGTTGCAACTTGAGTTGCCTTAGAGCGAACTCAGTGAATAAAGCGATCCTTGTAGGTTTGAATCTGAGCATACAAGATAGATAGATAGATATTCTTTATTGCACAGAAATAGAATACATAGGTCTAGGTAATTAAATTTTAAAGTCAGGTCCAAATGCCAATATTTTTTCGAGTAAATTACTTATAAATATAATTTTTGATTAAAAGAAATCTTTGGATTGTTTTATAGATTATGGCATAGAATTTTATATCTTATTATTATAATTAAACCAGCTTCTTAAAACCCACTACAATTACTGTTATGTACGCAAACGTCTATCAAAAACCAGACTCAATACTCTAAAAGTTACCCTTTAAAAAATATATTATATATATTTCCCTATATACAAAACTGCATTTTCCGAGATTATATAAATGTCCAAAACTTATATCGGCCCATGAGATTTGTATCGAAAAAACTAGTCGAAATCTCTATGTAAGGTTTTAAAAAATACGTCAGGTTTTCCGTTCAGCTGGGAATTGAACTGACACACTAATGACGCGTTCGATTTCGACACAATAAGCGTGTACTAGGCACAGTATATACGCTGAAGTATATTATGTACTGTGGTGTATCCCGGCTTCAAGCGTTGGTTCAGGTGAGCGCGGGAAGGCCTGGGAGTGCAGTGCACAGTGCACCGCCGCTCGCCGCCCTGTGAGGACGCGCCACGCGTCCACAGGTGCTACGTGGCGCTACGTACGCGATCTACCTGTTGATAAAGTTTCCTTCGACAACTCTTTTCGACCAGCCACTTACGTACGTAACTTTTATTGCTGTGCTTTTTCTGTTGCGAATTTTTGGCAGAATGCGAATTTGGCGGCGCGAGATTGTTTTTGCGGAAATTTCTTTTGCGTGCTATCCCACGGTTTTGCGATAGGTACATTTGAACTTAAAAAATCTGGTTATTTTAAAACGGAAATTGTACTTTCGAATTTGAAATTTGGAGACCTAATTATTGCTAGCGAACATAGTTTAGAAAAAATATTAGAATTCAAACGTTTATATTATTTTATGACGTTGCAGTGTTAGCTGATTAATTGTTGAAAATATCCGATTTTAAAGTCACTAATGAGTTAATCATTAGGATTTGGTTTAGTGATTACCAAATCACATAAATAAAAGTGTCTTGAAAAATATTTTAAATAATAATCCACGAAATAATCTTTCCAAAACTTTTTTAGAGTCAAAATAAATTTTAACCGCGACGGTTATAATTATATAATCATTTTATAATTAAAAAAAATGGAAAGTGGGTCTTATTCGTAGAAGGGTGTTAAAAATATGTATACAACCTATATTGTGTGATTATTCGATTAGTATAAAAGATGACGGACGATCGTCCTCCAGTCCTCACGGTGCCGATTTTTTGAGTGGAGGTGAGCCTGATGAGTTAATCTCTGAATCTCATCTCAGCGTGCAATTCCCGGTTGCGACCAAAGCTAGAAACCTAAAAGTATTGCCTCAAAGCATGGGGTACGCTAGGACGTGATTTAGAATTTAGGGAGTTTGGTAAAATAATTACAATGAAATATCTGCTGTCTGACCTGAAGCATTGTTACTCGTTCCGAATTGTGCAGGTTTCCTTAGAATGTTTTCTCTCACCGTCTAGCTAGTGGTAGAGATACGCACATAGGTACGAAGCTACTAGTACAAGGTGGTTTACGGCTTATGAAGTATTAAAAAAATAACTTAAACGAAACCATTGCTCGTTTTAACCGTGCATGGTAATCCAATCTAGTAATGTATTTCGCATATTGTTTTAGTTTTATTATTCTCTTGTTTAGGAAGTTAAACACATTTTGCCAATCTGAAAGTATTCAGTTTATTCATACAATACCGTATGGGTTTGATGAAACGTTTGGGAAACCTCTATAAATTATTGTTTTTTTTATTTCACGGTGAAAATTTTAATGTGGTTCGTAGAATACATCTTGCAAGGTCGCAACAGTTGTTTTTATAGTTTCTGATAGTGACAGACATACTAGCATCATGAATAAGTACTTGCTATTAGTCAACCCTATAAATTGGTAACACCGAAGACGAAACCACGAGACTGTCTCATCAATGATTAGTTGAAGGAATTAAAATTTTTAGGGATGTCAATTTTGATATCGAGGGATTTCTTTTTAAAACCCCTAATTATGGGGAAAAAGCGATACAGACATCTGGCTCCGTCCTCTTCTAAAGCAGTTCGGATGTTGACCACAATCCTCATACATGAGGGATCGACTCTCGAGAGATAAAACTTTTATATTAGTTGGCTGTAGAACATGTGCTCGCAACTAAGCTCATCAATATGAAAACTAAATTGTGCCTCAATGTATTTGCAGTCCACTACTTAGTTATTTACAGAGCTATGGAATGGATAAAAACGGGACCTGTAAAATTATCAATATAATGTATAAGTAGTTATTGTAATCTTGTTAAAAAACTCGTTTCATAGAATGGCATAAATACTCTGCTACTCGATAAACAATTTAAACTTCTTCTATTGGTGGATTTCACCCCGCTCCGCCCCGATCCACTTCGGTGGACAGGTAGCCTAAGTCTAAACCATAAAACAATCATCATAATTTCAGCACTGTATTGAATTTTCACTTAAGTCATTGCGACGCAACCAAAACTCTAAAACTGAATTTGGTAGGAAATAAACTGGTCAACAAATACACACAGAAAACTTTCAAACTACCTACATCCTACTAATGGCTCGCCCTCACTTCGTTTCGAGACAAAAAAGTTCAAATTTTGGCCAATAGATTGTGCTGGGTGTCAAATACGCTAATGTTTTGTGTTTTCGGGTTCCCTATAAGCCTTATCGTTTATATAGATTGTTAATTTCTATAAAGTGTTTATGAATAATTTGCAAAATTGAAAATAACGGAAAAATCCTCATCACTTGTCCAGTACATGTATTTCTTAAATAGTGAAATTCAAAGTCCATTTCAATATTGACCAATTCCATAATTATTAAACAAGTTGCGTGTGACTTAATTTACATTTATGATTCAATATTTAAAACGGTTAATTATTACTTTTATCCCGTCGCAATGTATTGATGACTATATTACGATAATTATCTGTTTAATTGATCATATGTTTGCGGTATTTTCTTAATTCCATTGCTATCAACACAAGACAAACAAAACATTAGTTTGCGTCCAAAAAGGTTGGCAGCGCGCTCATGACTCCAGTATGTGTTGCGCGTCTATGGGCGAAAAATAGTAAGTAAAGTATCAGCCTACATACTTACTGTCCTACTGCAAGGCATAAGCCTCCATCATAGAAATGAAGTCGCTACTATGATGGGGCTAAGCCTTAATAATAACTTTGCCAATGTCACGTGAAATATTGATATGATGTGGGTAGTCAACTGTCAAAGTCAGTCAAAGTCACGGTCACTAGATAAATCCCGGTGTTTAGCATTTTATTGACCTACGGATTCAGTCTGGACTACTTTTAATATAACCTCAGGTGTTAAAAGGTAAGGCTCTATTAGATCAAAGCAACTTGTTCGCGGAATAAATCACTCGACACACAATATACTTTATAAGCTTTTAAAAATGATACGATTCAACGATTCGCATAAAATAACACCAAATTTGTACCCTAAAACCACCAAACTCACTGCTGCACTCAGAGGTGTCTTTAGTAGAATTTTTAATAATTGTTTTTTTTGTTGCTCTTATTGCCGCTCTGCTGAGGGAAGGCTGGCCGTAACAGTTACCACCACTTAGTTTCCTATCCTTTGCTAGACTTTGCCAATAATAATCGTCGTTACAGCACTAAATTTGAATCACAAGTTTGCACTTAAACGACAACTCTCAGTTCAGCAGTACGCTTGTCGGAAGTAACTACTTTACAAGAGTAAAGCTCCATTTCTCGAAAACTTGATAAATTAGAAAACTCTTTTATGATGAAAGAAACATTTATTTCTTTCGCATCACAAACAAAAGCATCACAGTGAAAATATTAGCGGAACTAACTCAATTATATATATAATAGAGTTAGTTCCGCTCTTGTCTAAAAGAAAAAGTAGGAAAGCAAAACTGTTATGAAATCTTTGTGCATATTAGCTATCAGACCTCAAAGAAGGGTTCGAGAATAGCTAATAGGTCGGAACTTGAACGGAAGGAAACGCCAGACTTAAGTTGTATCCTACATTATTAATTTCTTCAGGACTACCGCCTACTGACCACTAACGCCCACTGTTTGCTTTGGTTAACACCGCCCCTGAGGCTTTGGTAGCCCATGGGGGCGTTGCTTATCATATCTACAAACCTACCAGTTCAAGTTATATTTCTCTACGAGTGCATGTTCACTGAACGATATTGCTCTAAACAATGCTATTTCATAAAATTTATTTCTTTGAATGTACTTGTACGATATATCAGCTGATGGTTCTTCATCAGGTACAGATATCGGTAGATATTACATCCCTTGAAAACGTCTTCTTCCACCCAATCTGAATAAATGTTCTACGACTTTTCGAAATTCACCGAACATTTTTGCGACTCCCCATAAAAAATTTGCAAGTCACGTAACTGCCTTTGTATTAAAAGTTTTTCTGGTTAAATTTCATTACTATACGTTTGTAGCATGGTGTCAAAAATCTTATTTATTTACAGATATATGTACCTTTACATACTGATTGGATCCCGTCGTAAACTATCTAAACTGCATTCCAATGGGTATAACACAACTAAACGCATTATTGTTTATTAGTTTATAAACTATCCGGAGTTAACTGATAAACTGAGCTAACAAACCTTCGGCGCTAATTGGTTGAACGTCTACTTCCATCAACAATGTTCTAGGTATACCTTATTGATCGAAGAACGTCAAGTCCTGCGCCGCCATCTTTAGCTGATATCGGCTATTAACCAATCAGCGTGCGTGATTGGATAGCAGTTGAGAGTTTTATGGATAGATTATAATCTTACGGTGCGTAAATTATTATACAATACTAAATCGCGAGCTAAACCTCAAAAGCTCTGCTGGCCGGAATCTTAGGGTATCACTACGCTCGATCTGGCCCGTTCATACCAACCGGACCGAAGCGCGGCGCTTTACGGTCATTAAGTTTCACACAATTGATTTTTGTCTCAAATAAGAGAAAATATCTGCCTATACCTAATATTTTTTGTCTTTTAGTTAAAAGCATAACAGTCTAGACCTTTTTGCTTTCCATCCGGAGCGATTTGTGGTCAAGCGGTGGTCTATAAAAAGTTAAATTGTTAGTTAATCAAACATGTTTTTTAATTTAACATTTCAGCCTAATATGATTTTAAGGGAAACATTACACTTTTAGGATTATTACAATGATTCAAATGTCTTTTTGAGCTTGACATTAAGGCTATGTTTCGCCAAGGATGACGTATTGCGAGGGATGTGTCAGTTAAGAACCTAGAGGTATAGTAGCGCTTAGTTTACTTAGCTTCGTTCTGGGAAGTGACACTGTTGGCTCAACAAACACATCTCTCGCAACGCTTCTTAGCACCTCTCCGGTGGAAATGCAGCTTAAGGTGTGAGTGATTTAGTGAAGATAGGTTTGGATACTTTAATGTCTGGCTGTCTGTACCAAGCAGAGCTCGCTTGGGGTTTCGACG
Source organism: Cnaphalocrocis medinalis (assembly GCA_014851415.1). Classification (NCBI taxonomy): domain Eukaryota; kingdom Metazoa; phylum Arthropoda; class Insecta; order Lepidoptera; family Crambidae; genus Cnaphalocrocis; species Cnaphalocrocis medinalis. Next base: position 16,013,686 of record CM026273.1, on the reverse strand, counting down.
ACTGACCGCAATCCGGTTAACCACATAGTGTATGCAAGCTCTGGAGACAATCCATGACATGTCAGGTGGTTATCATTCAGTTCATAGACTGGTTTGTACAGAGCAAGCTGCTGCCTAGCTGGTAGATTAGACTTATTTCGCCATGCAAGTAGCTCGCCTGTATTTGTCTTTAAAAAACACGGGTCCCGTTAGACAGTCAACTGTCGAGCACGTCTAATTTTGTATACTTATATTTTTTGTAATTTCACACATCTCATACATTGCCTGACTCCGTACTAAGTAGATTTTAAGCAGTCTACGATGCGAGGGACGCCCAAGTTGCTTTCATTGCCAGTTGCTGACAAGCGAGCAGTCGAGTAAAAACAAAATGTGTCGAAGCAACTCCGATGCGAGCTACTGTCCACTCGTACGTGCGAGTTACTTCAATACTCGTTCTCATGTTCTTTACTAAATCAATAATATCTAATGTTTCTTATTCTTTTTTGTTATTAAAAAGTACTGCATTGATTCAATAACTCAAGACTTATCCAAGGTTACTTTCAGACGGCTCATTGTGAAGTTTCATTTTAGTAGGAAAAATATAAAATGCCGCAGGGATTGTATTTTCCTGATTACAGGTATAAAAGTTTCATTCTCTCGTTGATATAATTGATGGATGTGTCAATTAGTGATCTATCAGGGCTGGTTTATAAAAAATATAACTTGAAAATGAACTTCGCTTATTTTCCGTTCAGCGAAGCTAGTTAGTTTGATATTGTGTCAACCAGTCTTAATTCAGGTTTCATTTATTCTTTATTAGTTTATTATAAAACATTAATTATCAATTGACATAATATTAATTTGTTCTTCCTTCCGGAGCGGTATTGAAGAAGTAATTAAGTAATAAGTAGCTAAAGTATTTAATCGTAATTTTTATAATAATTATACATACATCGTTGCTAGCTTACATACATGACCCTGGTCTCAAACTCAACTCAAATAAATTGGGGGCACCTTCTCCTTACAGCTGTTACGGGGGCACCACGAACACAGAAACCTATCAATTCTGTTTCATCAACATTAAAGCGGATACTGGAATGAAATCCGCGACACTTCCATCTAAACCACTGCTTTAAATAATCATTATAATAATAGCAATACAATTAAGTCAAAAGCCCAGAGGGTGTTCACAAAACACTTTTGCCGTTTATTAAAATGACGTAACGTGGAACCAGTCTACCCACGACTTGTATTTGTAGAGGTTTTGTTCGAGTTATTTGGATTTGAAAAAGCAATTAGCAGTGGGTTTCTCTTTTAGCTTGTTTTTGGTACTAAACTTAGAACCCGGATTATATTTTCGGTGAGATAAAAAATTTAACCAGCTATTTCCAAGTTTCGGAATGAAAATATTACGTTTCGGTTGCAGTTGGTTTTTGTGTTTGTGGCTTCTGCCGGGCTGATAGTGATGGGCGATTGTTCAAAATCTTGATAATCGAATTATTCGAATGATTTCACAATTAGTAATCGAATGACCATTCATCATTCGAATGATTATTTTATTTATGAATGAATTATTCTAATGTTTCATTTGAATTATCATTCATAATGTAACATGCTTACTTAACCAGTATAAGAGAAGACAATTTTAAAGTATTTAACTTTAAACTTTGGTGTATTTTTTGTTATAGTTCCTTACGTACCTTTATTCGATTGATATTTTTTTATTCGAATGATTATTTTCATTCGACATATTTGAATACCTGTTTTGCGCAATAAAATATTTCGAACAGTCAGGTATTCGAATGAATCATTCAAATTCGGCCATCTCTAGCTGGAATAGCGTAACAACAGCTTCATAGAGGGGCGTCACTGATGTTCATTAATGGGATATGTTCTTGTTGTTTGTTATTCTCTAACGAAGGTAATGTAATGCCAGAGCTTGCAGTTCCCCATATAATACTGACCGTATTGAAGCGAGGCCTCAGGACTCGCTGAGCTAAGTTTGTTTCTGCGTTTAGAATAGAATTTAAACATTTGATGATCATAAAACAATTCGGATACCTACACAAATGATAGATACATATATCCTCGTAAGGCCCAGACAACAGACAATTGAAAATTAATTGTTTTGAAAATCTTCACCGTTACCTTAAAATATCAAAATTATTAGTCACAGTAATTTGTAGTAGCTGCTCTTTGACCAAATCAGTAAATAAGCGAAACTTTACCTACGACCACACGAAAACTTTTTATTTGCGGTTGTCAAAAGATCGTGCGTTTTCGAAAAGAGTCGAGTTGGCAGATAAGGTATGCGCAGCCCCCACCATGCTACCCCGAATTTAACGCGAGCGAAGCCGCGGGCAAAAGCTAGTACTACTATATTATACTAGTATACCTAAGTATAAGTACCTGAACTTAGTAGATCGATGTACTCGTATTCCCGGAGATGTTTGGCTGAGAGCTTGCCTTGAAAGTGGGCTAGCGGGAGCCGGGGCAACGACCCGAGCCGAACAAACAAACATTCGGACACTGCATGAAATGGTAATCAGATTTTAATATACAGGGTGTATCTGTGAACATTTACACCCCTTCAACCACGTAATCTATCAACCATTCTGAACAACATTTGTTCAACAACATTTCTAAATTCTTCGAAAAAATTTTCGACTCCCCATACAAAATGACCAAGTCACGTGAAAGATGAAAATTTTTTATGCGAATTTTCAAAAGTCATAGAACAAATGTTGTTTAGAATGGTTGGTAGAACACGTGGTTAAAAGGATGTAAATGTTCACAGATACACCCTGTACATAATACTGTCAGCATTAAAAGTAGCAAACCACCCCTACTTGGTGCCATCCCAAATTAAGCGCCTAATCAGTTTCTAAGGAGTATGGAAACAATGTTGATATGACATGATACTAAGGTAAGCTATTTTTGGTGCTGACTGTACATTGATCAAGTTCGATAAACTGTTTTCAGTAGTCAGGCGGCTTTTGATTGCCTATTCTTACTCTGATTCGTCAAATATAAATAAGATTTATTTCAGCAAAGCATGTTGTAAAATATTTAATAATAATCTTGGTGTAGGCTGTTCTATAAGAGCAACACTTAATTTTCATGTAACTAATTAAATTATTAGCAGCAATTAAAATTTAGAATATTACAAATTACAAATTATGTACATACAACATTATTAAAACAAAGACTGATTAAGTCAAAATAACATGTCGATCGAGCTCAGGGTTGCCAGGTGCCAAGCTTTTGTTCTCGTATCAGAGATGCCAAAGATCTTATACGTTCAATACCAAAGCTCGTTTTAAAAACTTGTAGGTAGTAAACACTGATCCCCCTTATTACAAAACGAAGATTTAAGTCGGTCATGGTTTAAGATGGTGCTGTCGCTTTAATAAAAGTCACAAATGAAAGTGACAACATCAATTATAAACCACCATCAGTAGTCGTTGTTGGACCTAACGTCAACATAACGCCAACTATCTGGTGGCACGGGCAGTGACCCCACCAAGTCGAGCAAAAAAGCGGCACGGCTGTACCATCCTTTTCTCGAAGCAATTCAGGTAATTTTCGACCCCCTGTAACTTTGTTGTGGATAAAACTAGAAGACTGAATTTTCAGTAACCATGCAGGCATTGTAAAGACACGGTATATTTAAAGTTCAATGAATTTGAACCAGTAATTTAACAATTATAACGGGCCAAAGTTTCTTAATTTGGCCACTTACTGACTGACTCACTGACTCACCGATCATCAAAACTCTAATTCACTTTGCCAAGTCAATAAATGAATAACCGACTTGGCAAAACATGGATCTCACTACTTTTTACGGTAGTTGCGAGACTTGGTTTTTTTGACAAGTATTTTTTTTATGGGATCGGATTTTACATTTGCCAAAACCCTTGTTAGCTGTTATAAAACATGGAATCAATTGATTAGGCCTATGATACACGGTAGCACTTAAAACATGAACCAGTCTACGTTTTATCAGTGTCAACTAGGTGCACTCTGTGGCTCTCTCACTTCCCTCGATCAGTTCGCAAGCTTTAAGCTAACAGCGTTCGCAACGGGGGTAATGCTACCGTCTCAAGGTGCATCAGGGTAAAATCCTTAAAGCACACCCAACTGTACCCTCTTACCAGTTTGTGTACCCGAATGACAGGGCGTTGGTTGACTTAGTCTCGGTTCTTGAGATACACACTACATAGTTGAGAAGGAAGGAACTCCGCATAGATTTCCCTCATGGCCAGAGTGGGGAGGATTATGGGACTCGTCTCAACCTGCATAATGCTCCCTAAGAGTAAAGGCTGACATATAAGTCTCATAACGGTCTCATTCCGTCGTCTTCCGTATTCGAATTCCGTCGTCGATCGGGCAATGCGGATAGACGTGTGATCTAATGTTTTTTCGCAATAAACAATACCTACCTACTACTGTGGTTGTGACCTAGTCTCAATTTGCGGAAGATACTTTTTCTGGGTCACGTAGTTTTGAGCAACAGTGACAAGTATTATTGTGATGTGTTATTTATAGTGTAATAATAATTCCAATAATTGAAAATGGACGGAAGTCCATTTAATAAAAGCGGGAAAACACTCCGAAGCCCTCCCAGTACCCCTGCACCCCAGACGTCGCAGCCAGCGCAAGTCCACTGTCATCAACAACAGCACCACCAGGAGGATGGTCCGGGAGCTGTTAGTACCCATGAGCTACAGGACTGGATGAAAAAGATAGAGATATGCTTAAATGAGGTATGCGTCATCTCATGTGAAGGCAAACTAAACTCGGACCAGAAATTGAGAATAAGTAACCTGTGCCGCAACGTTAGCTTGGGAACATCTCAGTTAGTCGTACAATACCAGTCGCTCAAGTCTAAGGCCATCGAGTATCGCAATCACCTCCATACCTATAAAGAAAACGAAGACCTCTCACAACAACTCCAAAACCTAAAGCAAGCCATCGCAGTGTCCTCAAATCCAGCCCCAGGGGTGGCCTCCTTTGCCGACATGGTAAAGAAAGGCGAATCGAAATTTGTACAGCCGGTAAACATAAGCTCAGTAGCTATTTATCCTTCTGATAAAACTAAATCTAGCGAAGAGACTAAAAACATCGTTCAAAAAATTATCCGCCCTGACCAAATGAAGCTTCAGGTAAGAGGTCTTCGGAAAACTAAAAATGGTGGAGTGATCATTAGCACAGACTCCAAAGCAGACATAGAGAAACTGAAAAAATCAGAGCAACTAACTACATCTGGACTTACTGTGGATGAACCCCAAAAACGAAGGCCCAGAATTGTCGTGGTCGGAGTGCCCGCTTCCATGTCAGAAACAGAGGTCTATAACTGCATTTTTCAGCAAAACTTAGCTGACAAGCTCGAAGGCATGACCACAGAATGTTTTTTGTCCTCTATTAAACTCAGTCACAAATCAGGAAGGAAAAACGCTGAGACATGTAACTATGTGATTGAGGTCTCAGCAGAGATACGGAAGGCCCTAATCACAAAGGACAGAGTCTTTGTCAATTGGTCTTCATGCCCTGTGAGAGACTTCACACTTGTAACAAGATGTTACAAGTGTCAGCAATATGGTCATGCCGCAAAAACATGTCGTGGTGAGGATACCATCTGCGCCCATTGTGGAGAAAATGGCCACGACATGAAGGAATGCCCAAAGAAGGCCGAGCCACCTAAATGTGCCACCTGCCTGCACTACAAAAAACAGTGCAATCATAAAACTGGTGACAGTGACTGCCCAGCCAGAAAAATGGCCGAAAGCCGCTACATTAGTTCAATAGACTACGGTGGCGCCTAATAGGCCCTTAAATTAGCTACCTACATTAAGATATTTTAATAAGCTCTTATTTTAAAATTGTATTAATTTCATGTATATCTTTTCGTATTTTTCTATTATGTAATCATATTATTATGTAAGGTGTTTTTCATTAACGCTAGCTATACGTTTTTACAGTAGTGGAGGTAAGTATGTCATGATATTGGCAGCCTCATCAAATTTGTTAACTGGGTCAATCAGTTCAGTTCATGTCATAAGCAGGTGTATTTGTATTTAGTTTCTTAGTTTACATTATTTACATGCGCGTAAGATTAGGTAATTTTGTGATTCACTGTTAGTGCTCTGTTATTTTAATGTTATGTTTGTTTATTGTTAAAACATTATTTTGTTAATAAGCCCTTTATCTTTTTGTTTTTTTGCCTGAGATACAGGGTTTTTCCTAGTTCAGGCAACAAACTTAAATCTGCTCACTTAGTTTAATAAATAGAATATAAGTATTTTGATGTTCTTATGATTTTTCAATAAAGTTTTATTATTATTTATTATTATTATTATTATTCACCCCTCCCACGTGAGCTTGGAGGGGATGCCCAGGTTGCACAGTTCTGACTTTTTTATCTGCTGCCTTCTCGACTTGGAGAAGACGTCCGTCTCCTGGGTGGCATAACCCAAGTAGACGGATGTGTGCACCAAATAATTAAGCCAGCTACGCTCACACGCATGGGTGCTTACAGAGATTTCAGTATAGTTCGGCATAAATGTCAGAGACAGACTATTGATGGAGTTCACACTTGCAAAGGCAGTATTCAAACCAGTGATAAATGTATTGATATTCTTATGTGTAGTTATATATGGACCTAAGTTGAATAAACTATTTTCATTTTAATGTCAGCTAGATCAATCAGAATTTCCGAGTCTAATTTTGTGTAGTCCTCCTCCAAAACTCCAGGGTCTTTTCTGATACGGAAATCCGAGCGAAGTGATGAAATAACAGCACACAGCCTCTCCACCAGAAATGTGCGGGGTTGCCTTGCAAGGAATGTGTTTGTGTAGAGCCAGTAGAATCGCATCGCTGAGCAAAGCTAGGTGCAAATGAGCAAATGGAGCTTTCCTATTGGTTAGTAACAAACGCATTCCTCACAATTTAACCTCGCTCATCTGTGATGGGAGTGCAGTCTGATTTGCAAGCTGACATCACCGTTCGCGTGATTACCTACCAGCGGGGCTACGTGGAGGTCGGCACACCTTAGCTCTCAACACAGTTCTGATATATCGTAACTTTACCTTATTTATCGGATTTCTTACTCAGAAATATAACTGCTCCATCGAGTGGAGGAGGTACCGGAGGTAGCGGAGGCCCAATTGGGGGGAAAGTGGGTTAAAGGTTGGTAGTGCACTTGTGATGCAAGACTTGTGTTGCAAGCGACTTTGGGCGGCGGCAATTATTTACCATCAGGTGATCCGTATAAGGGGTGTACCTGGGATCATTTAAATCCCTTTAACCACGTGTTCTACCAACCATTCCGAAAAATATTCCTTCCATGATTTTCGGAAATTCGTATAAAAAAATTATTACTTTTCGTACAAAATCGGTCACGTGACTTTGTCATTTTGTATGGAGAAGTCGAAATTATTTTCGATGAATTTCAAGGAGTCGTTGAACAAATGTTGTTCAGAATAGTTGGTAGAACACTTGGTTTACAGCAGATACATTTTGTATTGTAAACGTAACAGTCGTGTTAGGAAAAGTTGGGAAAATACGCGAAAAGCTGGTTTGAAGTAGCACGTGTCGTGAACCGAAAAGTTATACGAAATACGAAAGTTGCTGAACCCTAAAAAGTAAAATCAAAATATTCCCTCTCCGTCACTGCGTCCAGGCATGCAGCGTTACGGATGCAAGTACGCGTGTTAAAACTCATATTTACCTGTGGAGTTCACATTTCTGGTAACATCAAACGAAAAATAACTGTTTGGACCTGGGTTTACTATCTGCAAACTGTCGCTTTTAGCACATGTAATTTTTAGCTCTATTTTAGCTTTTAAATTAAAACTCAATTACATGTTTTTAAAATGCATCATTTTACTGCCGTGTTCTCCTCTTTCATAGCCATCGCTTTGAGCTCTACTCCTGGATTATGATCATTATTAATCAACATATCAGTCCGCCTCCACCCACTGCTGAGTATAGGCCTCGCCTTTACCTCGCCACTCCCTACAGTCCCCTGCTAGCCTCATCCATTGTTTCTCTGCTATCAGCGGTTAATTACGTATTTTTTTTACATTTTTGAAGTCGTCTCGTTAAGATTGCCCAGACACTAGTGGCCCGCCCCTAGATCGCTTGCAGTTACGTGATGTCGGGGTCCGGGGTTAGATTCCCGGGTCGGTCAAAAGTACGATTCGATTTTTTCGAACATAGCTCGGGTTTGTGATCACCAATCCGCATTAGGCATGCGTGGTGATTAAGTCTAATCCCATCAATTTAGCGATGACTTGATATCTGTGATGGAGGCCATTGCCCTGCAGTGGGATATAGGCTCATACTTACTTACTTTACCTTATTTATTTTTGACATGTCTTAACATTTTATTAGGACAAGTGTCGTTCAAGCACTTTTGTAAACTTTTACAAGTTTTTGAATAATCCAAACTTTTTAAACGTTTCTCTGTGTAGTGCAATTACACAGTCGATTGCGTTTCAAACTGTGCGCTTTTGTTCTTGCTGTGAATAATTCCCGTGTTGCGAGCTGTGCTCAATATCTACTTTTATTTCCTCGAAGATTTTTTGCACCAATTCTTTGTCACGTTTTCACCCTGGCATTGAATAAAGGAGGAGAGTGTGGGCAAATAGGGATGCATCGTAAACTGCGAATTCAACTTAAGCGCTAGGAAAGTGTGTATTTTTTTATGGCAGACGAGCAGACGGATCACCTGACGGTAAGCGATTGCCGCCGCCCATAAACACGTGACAACACCAGTAGAGTCACAAGTGCGCTGCAATCCTTTGACCTCCTTTTCCCCCAATTGAGCCTCCGGTATCTTACCCTCCGGTGATGCCGTGGTACTCATGTCGAGCCGGCCCATTCATGCCAAGCCATGCTCCCACGGTGATATCTGTAACACAAATGCTACTTATGACGGAGTCAGGTCAATAAATGAGGTATTATGTAGATTTATTTATTTAGTAGTGACCCACCCTAGCTTCGCCTCGGGACAGTAGTTGCAAATTGAACCAATAGGTGGCAGTGGGTGTCGATTACATCGCGCTAGCGTTTCGTATTTTCGGTCTATCTATAAGCCTTGTCGTTGTGTATAGAAGTTGTCTCTTTTTACCGCCCATAGCGTATTTTTCATACAAGCGTACCTAATTTAAGATTTCATAAATCAAAAACTAAAAAGGTTTATTGCAATACTTCTTACGTAACATGACCTTTATATGGTCGTCTTTTTATCCGGCATTTTATTCAGCCATGAGAACTTTCCGATTTGACCAAAAAAAAAAAAAGTAAAGGTTGTATGTTGTAGTATAGAAGAAGATTAACGCGACGTTGATTTTCCATTACTCTGCTTGACGTTTCGGCTACGTCACAGTCGTGTTTACAAGCGGATTGGCGGAGCTCGGCGCTGGACAACCGACGCGGCGGGTCGGAGCTCGCCTTTCAATGTTTGGATACCCGCACGTTTCACGTACAGTCACGTGAACTAATAATTTTACAACCTCATTCAAATATGAACCTTACAGTGTTGGCATATGAGTCGATGTGTCTACATTTTATTTCAGGCGACTGTACAATCAGAAATGGATGCAACATCTGTAAAACTCCGACAACTACAAGGACTCACATTCCTGATGACGGGGTTTGCGTTGGTTAATCATTGCATTCCTTGTAAATGCAATTTTAAATCCGTCATCAATTTTCTTCTCGTTCCGTCAAAAGAGTCTTTATGACCGTGGGAGCGCCACGCCACCCTTCGGCATGACTGGGCCAGCTCGACCGGAGTAATAATACCACGGGCTCACAGAAGACCGACTAGAAGCAGCCCTTGCGCTGTGTTCCGTCAAGTGAGTGGGGTACCGGAGGCCAAATTAGGGAAAAGGGGGTTATAGGTTGGCGGCGCCCTTGTGACTACTGGTGTTGCAAGCGTTTATTTATAGGTGGCGGTATTCATATACCATCAGTTGAACCGACGTAAAAAAAATGGTTTCACGTACAGTCAACCACACATCAGGTTATCACAATCTGTCAAATTTCCTTAATTGATATTCAACCTAATGTGTTGAGCAGTAAGATGAGAGTCGATTGAAGAAATTTGACAGTTTTGTATACTTTGATGTGTGGCTGTACGTACCATACTCATGTCGGTGTGATAATACCAATCAGTGAAGAGGATTTAAAACCTATCAAATTGAAAGACTCATCGGCATCCGAATGCTACTAGGTAATAGGTATAGCAGGGACAGAGAGGACGCAAAGGCAACGCAGGACCTCTGATACTGACCACGAGTGTATTGCAATAGCCTTTAACGTGGATTGAATGTAAATTCTAAGGAACAGAATTCTGGTGCTCTAACCAACGTTTTTAATTCAGAAAATTGTGTAACTAACGTGGATTTGGTCTCCTTTTAGGATTCTTTGTGGGAAAAGTGAGTACATTACTAGGTACCCGGAAAGCAGGTTAAAATGTTCACTGCGAACTATGTCAGCGTTTGCCTTTGAGTATGCGCCCGTACCCTTATTCATAAATGCTAACTATTTAACATCTCGTCCCGGATGGGCAGAATCACATTTAAGGACTGTAGCTTTTGAAACTACATAGGTAGGTACGTTAACCGTGGACCGTTACCTATTTTAACATTTATTAAAACGAAATTCTATTTTTAAAACACAACTCCAAAAATATGTATACACTTTAGGACCTTGTCACAATACATGATGTATAAGAAAGTAGAAGTCGTTCTTATATATAAGTATTGTGACAAGGTCCTAAAGTGTATACATATTTTGGGAGTTGACTGTACCTACTTATGGAATCTACCGATGTTTTAGTTTAGAGTGTTGATTTTTTCTTAAAAGAAGAAACTTCTTATCTTCCATACTATTTATAAAGAGGTAGGTAACGTCTACAGACAAAGACAAGGTTAATAGGTAAACCGAAAAGAAGAAACATTTTCGCGATGTAATTAATGCCCAGCGCCATCTTTTGGTTCAGTTTGGAATTATTTTCCCGAAGCGGGGTGAGGGCGGGCCACTAGTACTAAATAAAGTAAAAAATACAGGGATTTAAAATATCGTGTTAGTATTTACAAGTGAACTAATTACCCCTTTATGACAAAACGGCGAATAAATTTAGCGTCAAAAAATTATGCTGTCCCTTTTATAAAAGTGACAAATAAAAGTGACAGCATAGTTTTACCACGACTTAGACCACGTTTTGTAATAAGGGGGACTGTGCTTGTAGCACATCTCCGGGAATAATATTAAAACAGGGGCTATTAGATTGCCGATATTAAAGTACCTATCATACGTTCGTTATTTCCGACTAAACTTCAACGTAATTCATCATGTGAAGCAAACAATAGTTCAGCTCAGATTGACCGATCGCTTCGTACGGTCTATCTGCATCGTTCCAATCGTACTTCTCACATCCGTTGACATTCATTACCTACCCCGCACCAAGAGACTAGGCGACGATATGTCGATGGAAAAATACATTACCTAGGTACGTTTTTTACTTTATAAGCCGTTTTCTTCAAAATTTAGGACTTTGAAATGTAGCATTTGAGATGTGATTTTTGACATTTACTGTTCTAAGGAATCTCCATTTTTTTTCGCGTCGGTTTTGGGACTCACACAGTAAAATTGTTATAAGTAAAATCCCTTAAATCTTAAGGCGAAGTCGCGTGCACTTGAGTTAAGATTTTAGCTACGCATATTGATTTATATTGTTCGTGACGGTTATGAGAAATTTTCTAATAAAGCATTCACAGTTTTTTAAGGTAACGAAATAATTATTTAACATTAGAAAATAATCACAAATGAGCTTCTATTTCTACCTTACGAAGTAAATATGATTAAAACAATTTGCAGACTACGACGAAACGCGCTCATAGCAGTTTAGCAGTTTGTAAAATATTTTGCGAATTCAGAATCAAATAATTCCCGGCATGTTTTCGCAATGCTGTCAAAGTAGTTTTAAAACAGAAAAGTTGGATAGACCATCTGACATTTTTGTTACTTATTTAAAAGGCTGAACATCCGTAGGTATTGAAACAATTAAATGTTGCGTGAAAACATCATTACTAAATAAGTGATAATGATAACAAAATAAAAGTTTATTAGTTTTAGTTCAAAGATCTCATCATAAGTACATCATCGCCATGATTGAAGAGCCAATAGTCCACTGCTGAACGTAGCCTTCCCCCAGACCGGTACTCCGCCGACTGCATCCAAAAAAAAACCCACGACGTTCACCAGATCTTCTGTCCACCTTCGGAACCAGCCATGGCTGCGAATTCATGTTCGCACTTCGCGGTCTCCACTCCTATTCTCTTTTGCTCCCTCCCTGTCCTGCTCACTTGTGCCATGCAATTCTTTGAGCTACATCCGTGACCTGAGATCTCATGATCCCTGATATCTATGACGCAAGGATTTCGAACAAACCCTCCTCTGTTTGTCCCTCTATTTTGTGTGCAATAAAAAATATATTCATTCATTCAAAGCCTTCTCAATTGCCCTCTGGGTGACTTTGACCCAGAAGTTGCCCGTAACTTATACACCGCTTTTTTATACGAGCGGTAATCGCCAGTATTTGTAGCGAGATTGCAATAACTTTATCAAACAATAGCAGGCAAATATCAGTATACAAAAGCGGTTCAAATATTAGTGTATCGGGATATTAATTATGTATCCGAACATTGCTATAAAAGGTATGTTAATTTCTAATCAGCTTAATAGCCTAATAATGTTATACGTGATCAAAGTGTAACATAGACAATGGATATTGAATTATAGAGCGATCCTAGCTCAGTGGATACGAACGCGCCTTTCATATTGCACTTCTGGATTTTTCAAATCATGTGCATATTTCTACCATTAACTCGGCGGTGGCGGAAAATCTGTGAAGAAACCTGCACGTTACAGATAATTTCTGGTGTAGCTGATGTCATGGGCGGCGGTGTTCACTTACCATCAAGTGACCCGCTTGCTCGTTTGCCTTCCTATAATAGAAAAAAAAACGCGAAACCATGCTAGTGTAATTTACCAAACTTCCCAAATCGACCTAGTTAGTTCTGTGTAAATATATTCAACTTCATTGAATAATTCACATGTAGCATTATGATGTCCAAAATTGTTCTAAAGAAAGCTGAAAAATAAAGAATATTTTCGGAAATTGAGGCTTCGGGCACCACTAAATAGATAACTCGGCATGTTAAAAAATAAAACAAGACTCGGTAATTTGCTTGCTGCCCTATATTCCGAGAAAACAACTATAATGAACCTCGTCTCTATAATAACTCAATTTTCACGATAACTAAAATGAAAAAGAAACAAACAAGAAAACGCTGAAGCTTTAAGTGAAAGAAATAAAATTAAAACAGAAGGCACGAGTGTTGCTCGATGCTCGGGAATTGGCGGGATTTTATCAACTTTTTACACGCTCTTCATATAAATTGACGAATGTCCCAAAAAACACAATTTGTTGATGAAAATCAAAATTTTCTCTTTTAACTTAAAAAAACATGAAAACTAGAAACTTCTTAGGATCAAAGGGTTGTATTATTTTATTAGATAACTCCGTGTACTTACCTTCCTTACCTTCTATCAATGTTTTCTGATTACACCAAATAAAAGTACTAAAACCCCGGAAAATTAATTGGTGCATACGCGGTGTACCTATGAACATTTACATCTCCTTAACCGCGTGTTCTGAACAACATTTTATCAACAACTTTTCGAAATTCATCACAATTTGTTGTTCATTTAAAAGTCATAGAACGAAATCTGTTCAGAAAAGGTGGTGGAATACATGGTTAAAAGGGTCTAAATGTTCACTGATACATTCTATCTATATTTTAAGTTTTTATTTTTTGATGAAGTTTGTCTAGGGCAAAATCCAATGCATTACTGCTGAGTCTTTTACTATTCCTCGGGAGATGAACAGACTGTGAAATATGATCAATCACTTTCAGCTGTTGTCTGTACTTGTAAGATGCATTCATGAGTTAGATGAACGCAAAGCTAATAAAATGTACCCTATAAAGTTATTTTCACTCAAAGCAAACAAGCGGTTTTAACAAAACGGTGTTGACGTCTAACTAAACTGGAGTATTGTTTTTTGATAGATAGCAGACGAGCAGACGGATCACCTGATGGTAAGCAATTGCCGCCGCTCATGGACACTTGCAACACCAGTGGAGTTACAAGTGCGCTGCCAACCTTTTACCCTCTTCCCCCCGAGTGGGCCTCCGGTACCCTCACTCACTCGGCAAAACAAAGCACAGGGGCTGCTTCACGCCGGTTTTCTGTGAGGCAGTGGTATCACTCCGGTCGAGCCGGCCCATTCATGCCGAAGCGTGGCTCTCCCACAGTTAAACTGTAAGGCCCAAACAATCCGCTCTTCTAATATTTTTTTATAATATAGTAAAAATGTTCGGCTCAGATTGCAGCAGGAATTAGGTGTGTTTTTTCAGTTATAGTTTTGGTTTACATTCCCGTTTTTTTTTGATAACATTCACTCGTGATTCGCCCCGTTTTAGATATTGGCAAAATAATTTTGCTTTTTCGTTTTATTCTCGTTTCAAAATTCACTTTTGATTTAAGCCAACTAAAATACGGTGCCATTTCATGGGATACGACATTTGGTTTGTGATTTTAGTTTATTTGGAGTTTTGAAAGTGTGCCATTTTTGTGCACACGCTGTTGGAAATAATGCATATCTTCTGAATATACAAAATTTGCAGTAGAGCCCAAGCATCATCATTCATTATCTTCCTGCCTCATTCCCAGGTTAACTGGGGTCAGCACAGTATGTGCTTATATTTATGTATGTAGGTATAGAGTATACCTACATACATAAATATTTCTATTATCTTTCATTCGTGCCTGTCATTTGTCATAGCATCATCCACCTCCTTTTCAGTCGTATCATTCTTCTCACAATCCACCCGATGTATTTCGGCCGTCCTCTGCTCCTCCACCCATTTACAGGCAGAACCATCACTCTTTTGGGTACATGCAATGTTAATACATTTCTTGTACGTAAATATTTAATACTCCTTTATCTTAGAGCATTAAACCAACGCTCTAAGCCCCTTATCCACTGTGAAATCATTGTGCTAAATTTTAAATATCATCCTTAATTGTTCAATAAGTAATAGCATAAGATCGCACTGCTTAGTTATGCTAATATCTGTTTTGATGAAATTAATTTTAAATCAATGTTAAAGGAGTAAGAAAGTGAAGCAATAAGTGGCAGTGAGAAGCACAGTAAATGTATCATGATATTTTATTCACTTACTTATTAACAAGTTATTTATGCGGTTAGTTTGTTTAGAAAACTGCAACTTGCTCACTATTTGAGCCACTTCAATATAAGTGGAAAAATAGCTAATATTAAACACCCAATGGAACTTATATCGTTCTTGTTTACACTGGGTTGTTTTTCCTGGAAAAAACGCAATAGATGCAAGTGAATTTGTCATCTCGCCCGTAAAAAGTTTTCGCTCTAACACGGCAGTATTTATTTAATCGAATACGTATAGGGTAGCCAGCCATTTTTTAAAACCGAAACGTTGGAGAGCAACACTTCGGCATAAATAGGCCGGCTTGGCCGGAGTGGATACCACGGCCTCAAAGAAGACAAGCGTGAACCAGCCTGCACTGTGTTTCGTCGAGTCAGAGGGGTAACAGAGGCCAATTTAGGGGAAAGGAGGTTAAAAGTTGGCAGCGCACTTGTGTTGGTGTTGCAGGTGTCCAGCCTTCCCTTGCATTTCAACAGACGCTCAAACCATTGCTCTAAACAGGTTGTCAACGGGTATTAATGCGAACACCAACATTTTTTTGTTTACCTTCTTGTATTTTTTTACCTCATTACTTAACAAAACTACTTAAAAAGACAAAAGTGAATAAAAGAGACCTAAGTACATATATAATATTATCAGTCCTTTAGTGGATTGTGAGATAGTCATATTTCGCTCCAAAAGGTATTTGTGCATCGGAAGCTAGTGAAAAAGAAGTATTCAGAATTGAAAATTGGACAGAACACCGAAGACAAATTGTCGTAGAACATTATCATTAAACAGAATAATGGCAACGAAACGTACATTTCAGTCATGCAGACGACATGACATGTTACAATTAGTCGGGACGGGGCGCCGACCGTATAAATAAATAAACCGGTAAAGTTTAAATTGTTCAAACTGTCTCTTCTATTTGGTTCCGCACCGGAGCAGAGTATTACAATGAAAACGGTTTAGCCGTTATTATATCGGGTACTTTTGAACCGGTTTGAGGCCCCGGCTCGAGCGCTTGTGCATTTGTGGGTATTTATAATGAATTTGTGAAGCCTATCAGAAGAACGCTTTTACGCCAGAAATTGTTTGATTTAAACGGACACGTTTTATATGTGATAGGTGGCAGACGATTAGACGAATCACTAGATAGTAAGCGATTGCCGCCGCACATAGACACTTGCAACACCAGTACAGCAACAAGTGCGCTGTCAACCATGAACGCTATTTCCCCCCAATTGGGCCACCGGTACCCTCACCCATACGACAAAACAGTGCAGGCGCTGCTTCACGCCGTCTTCTGTGAGGCCGTGGTATCTCCCACTGTTGAAAACGTAACCAGAAAGCCTTTTGCCGTTGGTTATATCCAGCTTTATCCGGTTGCATGGTGACACAATATACATGTAGTTAAAAAAACGCCGCTTACCGCGTTAGCCGCGGCACACGTAACGTGTTAGCTGCAGAATGCTGCGGCTCCACGTGAGCGGCTGTCGCCATTGCTTTCAGACTAACGTGTTTTTAGAGTTCCGCAAACAAAGGGCAAAAACTCCATTACTGAGTGCATACTGCTTCGACAATGCGCCCAAGCCAAATTCTATCCTTCGGTCGTTGGGATATAATATCCTTGCTACAAAGGTAATCCATTCAAATTCCAAAATTTGATTATTAAAACACCTAAATCATTTGATAAAAACACGGAAAATGTTAAAATAACAACTAAGTATGTTACTGAAACTTCCCTGTCTTTTTGTGTTCGAGTTGCTCCACGTTGAGCGAGTTGTTCCACAACCCAAATTAATTGCGAAACAAGAAAATAATTGCAATATTGGTTTACAAGTTTATTGCAGAAACATTTATGATATTTTTTTTTTTTTATACTAGAGGCGGCAAACGAGCAAGCGGGTCACCTGTTGGTAAGTAATCACCGCCGCCCATGAACATCTGCGAGATCAGAGAGGTCGCTGATGCGTTGCCGGCCTTTTAAGAAGGAGTACGCTCGTTTCTTGAAGGTCCCTAAGTCATAGCCGTCAGGAAATACTGCCGCAGCTAAACTATTCCACAAGACTGAGGTTCGCGGGAGAAAATTCCTCGAAAAACGCATAGTACTAGATCGCCAACCATCAAGATGATGAGGATGGAATGACAGCCGCTTGCGTGTGGTTCGATGTAAGAATTCAGCCGCAGGAAGTAGATCAAACAATTCCTCGGAGCACTCCCCATGATAAATGCGGTAAAGAATACATAGCGAAGCTATATCTCGCCGCAGAGCCAGTGGATCAAGCTGACTGGAGAGACTCAGGTCAGCGACAATTCGAGCAGCCCTACGTTGAATACGATCAAAAGGAAGAAGTTGGTACTGAGGTGCTCCAGCCCAGAGATGGGAGCAGTATTCCATGTGGGGCCGAACTTGTGCCTTATAAAGTTGAAGTCGATGAGCTGGCGTGAAATACTGCCCCGCTCTATTAAGAACACCTAGTTTTTTTGAAGCTATTTTAGCTTTATCCTCCAGATGACACCAAGAATCCCAATAAAAGGCTTAGGTTTAAGTGGAATGCCTTGAAAATTGACGGCCAATTCAAAGGGACGTTTTTTAGCAGTTAATGCACACACTTGTGTCTTTGAGGGGTTAAAGTTGACTAAGTTAAGTCGCCCCCAGTTCGAAACAAGATTCAACATGTCTTCAAGATTCAACATGATATTACTCAAACTGAATGCCCTTAACTTAATTTACGGAAGATTTAGTTGTTTATTCACTAACGAATAGTACGGAGACCTTATTGCGAAGGTCCGACTCACACTTGCCTGTTTTTTGTATTGCGTATAGCCTGGTTCTGGCATAAGCTTTATTTTTTTGCGTTTTATAAAACCGGACGTAGTTTCATAGAAATAACACGCAATTTGTACTAGGAGTTAGAGCTCTAAGTAGATTTTGCCACGATTAAAAATTGGTGACTGTGGTCCCCACATTGCTGTTCTGGCAGACTTATTCTGCAGCATATGCATAGTAAGGAAACAAATCTTTTTTGAAATAATATACAGTTTTTCAAAAAACTTTACTGTCAAAAAAGAAATGCAGTTTAGAAAGATAAGATACTAATTATAATGTTGAAATAGTGAGGCTGGTTTCAGCAGTCACTTAAGAGAGCAATTCTTTCCCAAGCGCAACTTTGAGAATTTCTCAGGCTTATCTTTTTCGAAGATGCTTAAGTCTAATGTCTTTTTGATCAAACAGACTGCTGGAGATCCACATCAGGTGCTCCAAACCTTCGTTTTTTAGGGTTCCGTAGCCAAAATGGCAAAAACGGAACCCTTATAGTTTCGTCATGTCCGTCTGTCCGTCTGTCCGTCTGTCCGTCTGTCCGTCTGTCACAGCCGATTTACTCGGAAACTATAAGTACTACAGTGATGAAATTTGATGGGAATATGTGTTGTATGAACCGCTACAAAAATATGACACTAAATAGTAAAAAAAAGAATTGGGGGTGGGGCCCCCCATACATGTAACTGAGGGATGAAATTTTTTTTTTCGATGTACATACCCGTGTGGGGTATCAATGGAAAGGTCTTTTAAAATGATATAAAGTTTTCTAAAAAACATTTTTCTTAAAGTGAACGGTTTTTGAGATATCAGCTCTCAAAGTCGTAAAAAGTATGTCCCCCCCCCTCTATTTTTATAACTACGGGGTATACAATTCTAAAAAAAATAGAGGTGATGCATGCTAATTAACTCTTTCAACGATTTTTGGTTTGATCAAAGTATCTCTTATAGTTTTTGAGATAGGTTGATTTAACTGTAATTTTGGTTAAGTTATTGTGCTTACACTGAAAACGAATATTTGCTGCTACGGAACCCTTTGTGCGCGAGCCCGACTCGCACTTGGCCGGTTTTTATGTTATCAGATACTACTCAACGTCAACTAGCAATCCCTATGGCGGTATGGTAAATACATTATAGCATTCCACATCGGGAATTCCATACCCTCATTAAAAAGTAGGTAGCTTTTGTCCTTTCTCGTGTTTATAACTCGACGCACAGTCGATTGAGAAATATGACTTAGGATTTTATCCCACGAGCTCCCCATAGGAAAACTACTTAATATCTATTAAGCTTTCATCGCTTAAATTAAAACCTAGATAATAAAGTTATAAACAAACTTAGTGCAATCTGCTTAGAATAACAGAAATTCTGACCTATAAAGAACAAAAGTTTGAAAGTTCTGATGCAGAATATCTGCACACAACTAGTAGGTCGGTTTAGAGAGAAAACTTTTGTTTGTACAGGAGCGGAAGAGTAGAAAAACTGGTGTATGCCATACCTTATTCAATATCTACCCCGCCTGCATTGCAGGCGCTGAGCGGGGGTCATCGAACTCCACGCACCATAGATAAGCTATGTATTGATGACGTGGCTTTTCCTCGCTTTGTTTCGAAATTCAATAAGTTCCAAATTGTACCAATAGATGGCGCTGGGTGTAGATTACATCGCGCAAGTGTTTCGCCTTTTCTGTTTACCTATAAGTTCTGCGTTTGTCTTTACAATTTACCTACCTTTTTATAGTAAATTTAATAGACTTATGATGAGGGATGAGGTGATAATTGTAGACACGCCGGTACGTTATCACTAGTCTCTTTTTGATACACGCAGGGTTCATAAGGCGGTCTCTTTTCTTTCCCATGCTTTATTGGTTTTTTAACAGGGTCTAAGTCTATGGTTTAAATAAAGATAGTGTTTCCAAACCTTTTTTTATTGTTACCACTGTGATGTACGGGGATAATAGATTTTACATTTGTGACCTACGGGAGTGACTGTGTGTGAATAAAATAGATATTTAAAACTAAATAAAATAAAAATATGTTAATCGTACACAAATCGACAAACCACCGCCATTATTCATTGACAGTTGACAGCAAAGACAAATTGAGACAATGTTTTTCTAAAGGTTTTCTAGCCAGCCTGTAGTCGACAACCGCCTTTGTGTATGTACCGCCTCTTTTTATATTTTTTTCTTTTGCGATTGTTATTATAGGTTCTTTGTATTAATATTAGACTGCCTTAATGGATAAAGCCACGCTTGATGTCCTGGGTTTCCCCAGTCAGGAATATAATTTGTGCGTTTTGAGTTTTTCTGTACAGAAATTTTCAGAGTCAACTCGATGTCTATAAGTTGGCGGTTTTGTACCCCCGTCACAGAATACTTAATAGTACAAGTACAGAATGCCCACTTCTAAAAACCGTTTATAGAAAAATAAAGGCTCAGGCTACCATAACATAAAGTTGAAATTCCGGCCGCCCAGCGTTCAACACCTACAATTATTCATACCTAGAAGTGCGTTCTCTTTCTATCGCACGCAACTGTCGCGCAGCCGTCGCCGCTCGCTCGTGATTTTCTACTGACTGGCCCCTCCGGAGCGGGACGCCGCATGTACTTGCAAGTTTGATACTACACGCGGAGTGGGACAGGCCTGCCCCCGTGCCTCGGAAAGCACGTTTAGCCGTTGCTCCTGCTTCTTATCTCTCTTCCATTGTGTCTCACTGGTGTCCCATCGAAATATGAGAGAGGGAATAGAGAGTGCATCTGTGTTAGAGCACACACTTGAGCACTATAATATATCCTGCGTACGTAGCTGATCGTTAAGATCGGCCACCGTAGTCCAATCAGTTGTAGGATGTTATTATGCAGTTAGTATTACTTATAAGTTAATTTAATACACATCTATAGTGATGTCACGCAACAGGTCCTGTCAGAATACCAGCGCAGTTGTGGTGTCGTAGTATTCGTAGTAGATACCATAACCGCAAACGCCGAGCACAAAATAATCACACACAGAAGTTAGACTCAGCCTGATTTTGAATTTAGAAGAGTTCGTTGACATATGCTAGGGTTGTTGCCCGGCATGAATATCACAGACCTCGACAGTTTGACAATCTTATGTCGTATGCTAGGATTAATGTGGTTGAAAAGGCGTATTTCCCCGTTAGTGCGCATGCGTGAGTACATGATACGTTTTTAGCTCTTAGTGGGCAGCCTCCTTTCTGTGTGTAATTATTTTGTGCGCCGAGTTTGGGAGCTCATTGACTACACACACTGTGTGATTATTTATAGTTAAGTTTATTTTATTTGTTATGTAATTAGTTATAATTTATATTAATTAGTAAAATATGATTTTGTTATGTACTTTATTTTATTGAAGATATATAACGTTAGTCGTGAAAGGCAATGTTCCCAAAATGCTGGCAGCATTACCTCGTTGGATAGCGATGAAAATTTTGGCGGACCTCAATCAATTAATAAATATATCCTCTGTGCCCAGACACTGAACAAACAAGCGTTCATCACACAAATGTTTGTCCAGGGTCCTCACGACCATTGGCGTATGAGGCAGGGCATCCGGCCAGTCGAGTCACAAGTGCGAATGAAATACACAGGGTCAAGTCTGGCAGGGGGGCGACAATGCCGCTCTTGCTACAGGTTGCTTAACAGGTGGCCAGGGGTAACAGGCAGGCTACAGGTACAGTTTTTCATCGCACTGAATGAAACTGTTTGTGTGTACAGTTTGGTGGTTCTCCCTTCTTTGTAAAGTAATGGGATCAGCCCGGTCGCTCAGAAATTCAATGTATAGATTTGATAAGTATTTAAATCTATACTATTTAAAAAGAGATAAATTATCCACCCGGCAATGTAATAACTATTTCACATTTTAAACTTCTGAAGAGTTTGAGACTCCGGCGAAGAGTTGTACACAAACTCATTATAGAAATTTGGTCCTGTCGCCAATTCGTAGTAAGTAGACATCAGCTGTTTATAAACTCCTTCCCTGCTGTTAACGATGTCGAAATAGTTTTCGAAGTCCCATGTTTCGACAGCAACTGTCCATTTGCTGTCATTAAGCGGAATCCATTTCCTGCACTTTGGGGACAATTTTTGGAAACAAACAGTCATGAAAGATATTGTCATTAAATGTCGCCAATAGATCATTATCTGTCTCTGAGATTATTTTTTTAATAATCTCTACCTTATTTCCATTAACCTTGAAACCGTTCTTGAATGCGACAGTTACACACTAAACAACATTAAAATTATTTAGAAACTTGGTCTAGACAAAATTTTTTTTATTAATTAAACATAATAATAATATTTCACTACATCACATACATTGATCTGACTCTGAGATAGGTAGCTCAAGCACCTGTGTTACAGATATCAGAACCAACAGTGGGATTACAAATATATACATATAATACTTTTCTTTTGTAAATACATACTTATAATACATAGAAAACACCCAGACCAATACAAACAGACATGTTCATGCACACTAATGTTTGTACTGTGCGGGGATCGAACCCGCAACCCTTGACCCAGACGCAGCATTCACTACCACTGACCCAACCGGGTCGTCCAAAACAAATAATTTGTTTAATTTTATCATAAACTATTTTTGCAAAAACCTAATAAGCTACAGAAAAGCCAAATTTGATTGGCCCGATGGCGCATTTGGGAGTGATCCTGCTTCATACGACAAAGATTGTGGGTTCGATCCTCACCCTGGACAAACATTCGAGTGATGAACAGTTGTGTTTGACCAGTGTCTGAGTGTTACTCAAGTGTTTGTGTTTCCTCTGTTGTCTGATATCTGTAACACAAATGGTCAGGTCAATATATTAATAAGCCAAATGTCTCTGTGTATTATGCGGTGAAACGTAAATGATCAAGTTTTTCTGTAAAAAGATTAAAAGAAGACGACATTGCCGGATGCAACTCCGAGATTAATACGAAGCCGGACTAAGGTGTTATCTACGAAATTTTAAAAACGTTTCCACATTTTTCTGATAAATTCGACGTCGGAGAGGTTTTCAGCAGGTATTTAGTAATTGAGCAATCGTAAGCTTAGCTTTCTTTTTAACACATCTAAATGAACGTTCATTTTCCGATAACCATGCAGAATTTATTCTTTACTGCAATTTCTTTGGATTGCATGAATAAACCATATTATTATATTTAATTGTTTTTTTATAACACTCCGTTGGATTAGTTTGTTTTGAAGTGAGAGTACCAAAGGTCTTAATTGGGGGGAAAAAGGGGTTGAATGTGGCAGCGCACTTGCGACTCTACTGGTGTTGCAGGTGTCTGTAAGCGGCGGTAAGGGCTTCCTATCGGGTGGTTCGTCTGCTTGTTTGTCATCTATCTCATAAAAAAATATCGGTGTATTTTTGAACTCCCCATAGTAATGCAAATAGCTAAATAATGTTTTAGCTTAAGCAAAGTTGCATTAGTAGCAGCGAGGTAGTGTTCAAACTATAAGTATTTGCATAAGTACTTAGCAATAAACTCCTCCACGGGATGACTCGACTAAGCCCAATCCCATCAATTAGCCAGGTAAGCAGGACTAATAATAGTGCTCTAGGGTATTAACAAACTCTAGTACACTCTCTATCCCCACCTTTATGTACCTACTACCTTTATATTTCGCCACTAGGGTGACGCCACTGGACAGATCGGGGCAAGACTTATTTTTTTTTTTTTTTTTTATTAATCTCATACATTGACCTGCCTCCGTACTAAGTAGCTTAAGCACTTGTGTTACAGATATCAGACAACAGAGCGTCACAAATATAAAACTAAAATACATAAATAACACCCTGACACTGAACAAACAGTGTTCATCACTTACAGAATACCGGCGTGAAGCAGTGCCTGTGCTGTGTTTCGTCGAATGAGGGTACCGGAGGCCCAATTGGGGGGATGGGGGGTTATAGGTTGGCAGTCCACTTGTGTCTCGGTTTACCATCAGGTGGTTCGTTTGTTCTTCTGCCACTTATCACATAAAATTCATAAATAGTTAGGGTCGTTAAAGTGCAAACGACAGCTCTAAGTTCTCGATTTATTCTCTTTTAGCCAATGTTATTGGCAGTCGAAGAAAATACTTCGCTTTAAAATATGCTGATCCAAATATCGAAACGGTTTAATCTATAATCGACTAGTCCTGTTTTGCTTTCGTTTGATTGCAAAAATGACGGTAAAGTTAATGAGCAATATCCTTTGCGGTCAATAAAAGTAAAACGAAAAGTTTGATTTATAAACCAAATCATTTGTAGAAAGCCGTACCGTTTTCTTTTCAAAAACCACGTTCCTATTGATCTGGGAACTTTGAATAAGTTGATGTATATTTCTCGATGTCTCTCACTTACCTTTAGGTGATCCGTCGGATTGTCTACCACCTATCACATAAAAAAACTTTTTTAGCAAGTTGTAAGCCCCCACCTCCCTTCTTTTAATATTTGGGGAGTTTATCTCAGAGCCCCCCTTCCCCCTTTTTGGGCTCACGTGATTATTGGACGGGCCGTAATGAACCGAATGGTGTACGACACCTTTAGTGTTTTTTTATGTAAGTTTTACTTGGTTTCTAGTATTTTTTGTATTTGTGTGATTTGAAAAGAGTACTTCTTTCACGGTAGGCAGCGGCATGACTGTGCCTCGGCATTGTTGTTGTCTATGAGCGGCGGTTACCATTTACCATCAGATGGGCCGCATGCTCGTCTGCCTATTTCAGCAATAAAAAAAAAAATTGTGTGTATCATAATATGTGTTGTGGTATGAAAATGAATAAATGTACTTTATTTTTAGTGGCAGGGTTGCACTGTAAACTGTTGGAATATATTGAACATCGTGTCAAGAGAAATTTAAGATTTATAGTAAATCATCTTAAGTAATTACAAAGTTTCTCGTAGTACACCGACTACGAGCTCTGCTACGAGCCGTAGCGCGACTACGGAGCGCGCCTTAAACTTTGTTCGACAGACTTTTAGTTACACTCGAAAAAAATGTACACCAAAGAAGGAACATCCCGTTTTAGCATAGGACGGTCTCGATTTTAAGGAGTGGACGTGTTGCCAGGCCGGTCGTTTGTTTCTTTGCCACGTGGTATAAGCATCTGTTACTCGAACACATACCGTAATAAAAGGTGAATAAATAAATTATTTGTATTTGTAACACTTGATTTATATTAAACTGATGATTAAAAGCTAAGACGAGAGGCTCCGAAATAGTTACTTCTGGAATATGCGAATTTGGTTATGGAGGTGCGAATTTTAACAAACAAAAATATTTCTCTTATGTCTCCCTTGAATTTGGAAAATTACATTATGACTTGAAAAATTATAAAATTTACTTAATTATTACGAAAAACATAATTATATCAATTGCAGTAAAATCTAAATTGTCTTTGTATGCGTCACTAAAACGTCTATTTGTAATTGAAGAGTTTGTTCCTTTGTGCCTACTGATATTTTACGGAGTTAAAAAAATAGCACTCCCAATTTTTCTGCGTAAAAAAATAGTGTGGTTACTGTATTTATTACGTTGAATTTAACATTCATTTTGTAAAGATAAGTAAATTAGTATCGTAGCAGTCGTAGCGTCCGTAACAGTTTCCGTAGTCGCTCTACGAGCACGTAGCAATCGGGCGGCTACGAGATACTACGAAACTTGCTTCAAACTTATTCGACACGCTCCAGGTTGTGAAATGTTTCGCTTCACGTTTTTGAAGCAACACTTTTTATTTAATTTTCTGAATGTAGAAACATAAAATGGTTGTTTTTTTTTGCAGAAATTATGAATTCTAAATGACATATGCTGTGATTATTCGCCACTAAGTATTGTGGATTCAGCTCTATTAAGGCCCGGTTACCATAATGGAAGGGTTATATTTTTTTATTTTATAGACTCAAATGTGGTTTTCTCCATTAAAAATATATTTAGCAAATCATGATACGTTATAATTGTTACGTCAACGTAACGCCATCTATCGGATTTTGGCAAAAACCCTCATTGAACTACAACTGCATAATTAAAACAATTGCTATTAGTATGTTTGCTTCTTAATTGAAAACTAGGTATTTTCAAAACTTAAAAAGAGTGTATACAAAAAAAAACAGGTACAGTCAGCAAATTTTCCGGCGTAGCAGCGCTAAGCGATAGTCGCTTGCAACGCAGCGGGGTGTGCGAAGCTAATCCCTGTGCTCGAGTGTTGCGCAGTGCAAGCGATTTTGCCGGCTAACTGGAATACCACTGCGTTCGCTGACCATACATTAGGGCACAACAGTTGGTATACAATACGAAAATGAGCGAAACGTTCACATATATTCCTATCTCTTTTCTTTTCGGACATGTTTTGTTTTCTTATGTGATAGGTGGCAGGCAGACTTATCATCTGGTGGTAAGCAATGGCCGCCTCTCATAAACACCTGCAACACCAGTAGAGTCACAAGTGCGCTGCAAACCTTTAACCCCCTTTTACCCAATTGGGCCTCCGGTGCCCTCACTCACTCGACGAAACACAGCGCAGACGATGCTTCACGCGAAATGAAATGAAAATAGTTTATATATTTAGTTTTAGGTCCACTAATGAATATCAATACTATGTTTACAACTGGTTCGGAATGCAGTTATATGCCGAGAAGACTGCAGCAAGAAACTCAGCAGGTATTCTATGACATCGCGTATCACCCCGATCGAGCCGGCCCATTCATACCGAAGCGTGACTCCTACAGCAAAACATCTTGGATCGTAAAAACTTGGCCTCGTGTACTTTCCCCTCGCTCTCCCCTAATCAATTTCCTCTTGTAGCGAGGAGCTTGCGCTCGTAATGCAATAGGGCACACAAAATGCAGACAAACACAATTATCTCAGCGCGCTTGTACGTACAGTCGAGTTCAAAAATATGTATACATTTTAGGACCTTGTCACAGTTACATATATAAGAAAACGACTTCCTCTTTCTTATAAATATGTATTGTGACAAGGTCCTAAAGTGTATACATGTTTTTGAACTCGACTGTACCTTTCCCCCCTTCTTTACACGATATGTTACGGCCATAGAATTAGTGTTACCACGTGCATCGGGAATAATGGTGGTATACCTATGGTTGATGGCCTCGATGGCGCAGTGGCTTAGGGATTCGCCCGAAGCGCGAAAGATCCCAGGTTCGATTCCCGGTCAAGTCAATTTAGGAAACTACATTTTCTAAATTTTATTGGGTCAGGGTGTTCTGGGTTTACGCCCCCAGTTAATTAATGTCACCTGGTACTCATAGTACTCATAGGTTAATTGGTGTGATAGTCTGGCGCGTTTATTTATTATATTATTTATTGATTTATTATGACAACCTTATAACGACAGCCGCCGTGGTTACAAGCGGACTCACCGTTTGTGACGGCTTCTGTAACGCAGCCAAAACGTCAAGCAGTAAGAAGTACAGTGGCCAGCACATCAAGTTACTACAATCTGTCAAATTTCCTCAGTTGATATTGAACCAAACACGTTTGACATAAAAGTGAAGTTCGATTGAAGAAATTTGACAGATTGTAGTAACTTGATCTGCAGGCCACCGTACATAATTAATTTATGTGCTTAAAAATTAAAAACCACATCCCTAAAATGACGTCTTCTCTTTCTCACGAATTGTTCGTCTTTTAGCTAGCAGGCAGCTAGGCAGCCTAAGTTTATGGCTTAAAAGATTTATGGATATAAATAGATGGCGGTGGGCGTCGAGTACATCGCGAAAGTTTGTTTGTAGACTTTAGTTCTACACAAGTATTAATAAAGCTAACGTATTCATTTGACTAGTATCTTATAAATTGTTTAAAATATACCTTTGATATATTTTTTTGTGGTTTTAGTTCTTTGACGAGAGTATTCCGAATTTAGTAACACGCTTAAAATGGATCTTCTTTACGTGAGACCCCGATGTCTTATCAATACGATAGAAAACTTTTAATTGGCAGGGACATGAGCAACTGTTCCAATGTTTGTATTGAGCATCAAGTTTATCTAATTTGGAACTTCCTAAGCTACTTGGGTTTTACCTGTGTGTAAATACGAGTACAAAACTGCGTATGGACTGTATAAAGTTGTTCTTTATATATCACAGTGAAATGTTAAATTCAATTCAATTCCTTATTTCAAGTACCAAACTGGGAGTCAAGTAACTGTGACGAAATTAATTATGACTCAAGTAACTGTGACTAAAGTAACTGTGACTCAAGTAACTGAAACTCCAGTAACTGTGATTCAAGTAACTAGGACTCAAGTAACTGTGATAAAAGTAACTGTGACACAAGTAACTGCGACCCAAGTAACTGGTACTCAAGTAACTGTGACTCAAGTAACTGAACACAGTTAATAAAAAAGAAATTATACAGGCATCGAATTTAAAAAAAGCAAAGTTATTCATCAACACCACGGAAGCATTTAACCTTTGTATTGATTTAGACAGATAATTTATGCAAGCTATTCAATAAAGGTATCAGCACTTAGCCGCTAAACTGGCGCGATGCGAGGTCCGTCGGGCCTGTGATGCCTTTATTGTGTTTGCGCTTGAGATGTTACAGTCTTTGCAATCTACTAAGACAGGCAGTTTGCTGTATGCACACCAGAGTTGCTAGTCCCGCTTTTGGAGTGGCTGTCCCGCTTATAGGGCCAAATTTTTTGTCACGCGGGGGACAGTCCCACTCCCGCTTTCCTAGGATTTGAGGGAACTTTTATTAGGTAATTGATAGTAGAAAAAAATACAGAACTTTCAAAACGTTCCAATGTTCGTGCACTTGAAATAGTGAAGTTTTTTAATGTCACCTTAACGTTATGACTTTTAGGTCCTTTTCGGTTTTTTCTCGCTTTTGATTTTGGTTACGGTCTCAAAACTCTATAACATCTATATGTAGCGATCTATACATACATCTATGGATTTAATCAAATGAGACCACTTTTAATAAAACCACTTACTTCAGGCTTAAAAAGCAGCAAATCCACAAGACAGCTCACTCTCTGGCTCGGCACCCAAAAGCATTGTAAAAAAGATTCTAAAATTAATATTACTTCGCGACATGAACACAACAATATAACAAGCAAAACACTGTTGCACTAAACTCTATACGAAATTGAATGGCTCCGGCCGACCAGCTTTGTTCGAGCCTACCCCAACAGAAGCTTTACTTCAGCAAACAATTATTGGGATATTGGGTTTCCTAGACACATTCTGATCTAGCCAATTCTAACTAAAACCGTCACATGGGCTCTAGCTAAATTGGCGGGCAATGCGGGCCGGGTTGAACCGGACACAAAAGAAATTGGTGCAGACAGGATCAACAACATCGCAAATAGGCCCACACGCGCGTTTGTAGCTCGGTAACTCGCTAGCATCGATTTATCTTATCGATAGAAGCGCTGCAATATATCTCGGCTGAATAGCACTATTTCTAGTATCGACCATACCCAGTTCTCATAAGGGTAGTTTGCCAATATGAAGTGAAACAATTTGTGACTAGAAATCACTAAATAAACATTTGGTAAGTTGAACTGTTACATCGTATCGGCTGTAACATCTTCAGTCAATTAAATAACAGAATGGTAGTAAAATGTTTAGTATCGTTCCTGCTACTGTAATCTATGACCTGTCACCCAACACCCAAACCAAAGGCAATTTAGGAAAGTGCTTTTTCTAAATTTACCAAACCGGGAACCACAGCATTCTCATTCTAGCGGATCTAGTGGATTTTTCACACGCTAGTCCCATTAATACGCCTGATACATCATGGCCATATGCCGGCCAAAGGGTGTGAAAAATCCGATAGATGGTGTATTGTTAGGCTGAGGTCCAACACAAACGACATTGGTTTCAGCCACATTTTGACATGAACGAACACAGTTAGTAAAAAAGAAATTACACAGGCATCGAATTTAAAAAAAGCAAAGTTATTCATCAATACCACGGAAGCATTTTAACCTTTGTATTAATTAAGACGGATAATTTATGCAAGCTATTCAATAAAGGTCCGTCGGGCCTGTGATGCCTTTCTTGTGTTTCTTTATTGACATTGGTTTTAGTGACATTTTGACATTTCACATCAAAAATAACCAATCATCGTAGATGGACCGAACCTACGCCACAGTATTCCATCTAGCGGAATTTTACAAGCGACCTCCGTTCTTCAATAGTATCTAAAATCCACTTCACGCCTATTAAATTTTGCTTTCATTGGGTTTGACCAGTTTGACGTAGGTTTCCTGAATACCATACCAACCAGCGCGTACAGCACATATCGGAAATTGTGACGCCAAATATTTGAAGTAGTTCATCATTTTAGCGGGAAAGCATTCACGTGTCACATGTTCGACTGTACACTTACTGGAACACGTTATTTAATTAGTCTGCTACGCGTATGACTTCGCTTGCCAGCTTTTGAATATAAATTCACACATCATCTCATATATTGACCTCATGCCGTACTAACTTGCTTAAGGTACACTAGTCGATAGATTTAAATTGTTAGCTTTTTCCAATAACTGCGAATCCTGCTGATCATTCATACTTTTATTTTTTATTTGTATGCTACTTTTGGTCTGTATTTATATTCAAAACTTGGCTAATGCCAAAAGCGGCCACTTTAGGCGCTAACAAAATTATGAAACGCAAAAAAAAAAAATTGAATAAATAGTATGAACATTTAGAGAGATTCTGACAAACTGCTAAATTAAAAATAAGATTATGACCTACCTAAAGCTGTTTTCATGTCATGCGGATTTCAGCCTACGTGCGGTCCTAAAGCTTGGTATGGCAAGTTTTCCGGTTTTTTTGTTTTTGTGATAGGTGGCAGACGAGCAGACTGATCATCTGATGGTAAGCGATTGCCGCCGCCCATAGACACCTGCAACACCAGAAGAGCCACAAGTGCACTGCCAACCCCTTTCCTCCCAATTGGGCCTCCGGTACTCTCACTCACTCGACAAGCATAACCCAGCACAGGTGCTTTACGCCGATTCTTCTGTTAGGTCTGCTGTTTTTTAATAACGTGGGCAACACGCAAGTGGAACTCAGCCGCAGTTTTTCCATTTGAAAATTATAAATGAAAATGAATTTATTCAGAGTAACAATTATTTACACGTTCCAAAAAATGGTTTAACAGAAAGTAAATTTAAGATTTGTACCCTAAATAGGCGAACTACTCAGCATTAGTCGGGCGAGAGCTCGCCACGATGCTACATTTGATACATTACTTTGAAGATTAAAACATGAGTGTGGATATAGTGTATGTGTTTGCATATATCATGTTAGTATTTAATTATGTTAGTATTAAAACACTTGCGAATGCTTTCACAAATCTCGCTCGTGTATTATCACGAGTACGTGACAGTCACATTACTGTAAAATTCTAGCTACTTTAGCGCATTTCTTCTCAAGATCAACAACCGAGAATTCACTTAAAAATGTATCTCCCAAGAAGGAAAATACAACTACGGGGCAAAGCTGAAATGTAAACATGGTTTTAGATGGTCGCGCTCTTGATGTTGCCTAATGAATAATTCAAGGCGTTATTATTTCACGTTTTACTCTTCACAGTTCGCTACATTAACCTGTATTTTTTATTTACAGGAGTGCCGCCGTTCATTTGGCAATGATATTTGTCGCTTGTTTCTAGGGGTTTATGAGGATAACCAACATTGAATAGTGCGTACATTCACAAATTGTGGTGACAGTCGATTATGTCCATTTAAAAATTTAATTTTATCTTTATTAGTAACTAGCGGCCGCCCGCGACTTCGTCCGCGTGGGAAAAGTAACTTTTTACCCCCCTTTTAAACCCCTTACAACCCCCTTTTTTGCAATAAAAAGTAGCCTATGTCCTTTCTCAGGTCTAGATCATCTGTATACCAAATTTCATTTAAAATTCCGTTCAGTAGTTTTGGCGTGAAAGAGTACACCGACTTTTGAGGATGCTTTCATTTGATAACTTTGGGCCCAGAGATCCCCATGTACTTTTACCTTAAATAGTAATTGATTTGTAATTTCATTTAATTTATAATTTAACTTTTAATTTAATTTATTTATTGTTTCTACCGACGTTCTTAATCACTATTGTAGTAGCGGTCTTCAGCGCATCGTTGTGTAATGAGCTTGTAAGCTAACCGTCTAAGCATACATAATTTTGGACTACAATCTTGATAATAATATGTACCTACAATTTCACACTACAAAAATGGTCTCATTAATTCGAATCAGTTGTGTGTATATTCTGGCGACTGAGTCAGAAGTTAATTGAATCATGGAGATCCTGTTTATTCAGAGAAACTGGCTTAGATTATTTTTCACTGGAAACTACAAATTAATAACATTGTTTTTAAAAGGCTGGGTTTCTTGCTGGTTCTTCTGTAATCGACTTTTCGAATCAGCGGTAGATTACATAATATTGACATTCATAATGTTCTGTTTGGACTTAAACTGAATAAAGAATATTTCTATTTATACAACCAGTAAAATCAGTCCAAGTGTAAGTTTGGCAACTCGCAATGTAGTTCCGCAGTTGCCTATGGTTGTCACCTTTTGTGGATGACAATGTCGTGAAGAGGCCTTCGACCGCTGTCACACTCGCCCCCGTCCTAATCGCGCGTTGAGGCCAAAGCGCCCAGGTGCCCCTTCAGAGTTCCGTAGGCGAAATACGGAACCATAAGGGTTCCGTATTTTGCCGTGATTCGTCCTCTCTGTCTGTCTGTCCGTATGTCACTGTCATTTATTATCGTATCTATACGAGCTGTATTGTTGAAACTAGGTAAGTAGATGTATTTTGCGAAACATATTTTGAGGTTCCTCATTCTTAGAACTAAAACAAGTTTTTTTTTCATCCAACCCTTACGTGTGGGGTGTCTATGGATAGGTCTTCAAAAGTGAATAGTTTCCCTTAGGAACACTCCCAAAGTGGAAAATTGTGTACGTGTTAAAAATATATGACGCATATTACCATAAAACTACCGCAAAACAAGAATTTTCTTTAATAAACTGAAATAATATGAACATAAATGTTTAATGAACTTTTCATGGGCAAGTACGACTCGCACTTGGCCGATTTTTATTCCATAAGAGATAGGTATGGAGTCTTTGTAAGTAATATTTGACTTCAGATACAAACTAGTCGTCCAAACAAAGTTGAAGTATTTATCTACACACCGAAGAGCTCAGGCATCGATTTACTCGGGCTCGCGGCTGAACAAACATGTGGCTTGAGGACTTGGCTTATGGCAACCCTATAAAAATGTTGTTAGGAAACCATTCTGAACCACATGTTGAAGGCTTTCTAGTGGCGCTCGTGATAATGACATTGTATTGGATTACAAACAGTTACTTACTAGTCGGGCAAGGCTTAAGGATAAAAAGATTCTGCCGGTTAACCTCGAAGTGTCGTGTGTGTTTAATGGTAAAAAATTGCCTTAAGCAGCTTTTCCAGTTGAATCTAACGATTATGGGAAGTTACCAGGGGGAAGAGAAGGGGAAATAGTTTTAAAAAGTCTTCATCAGGTGATCCGTCAACTCGTCTGCCACTAATCAAGTAAAAAAAACCTTGTTAAGTGATAATTTCTGCGCAGTGCCCGCTTCTCCTCCAGGGCATTTTTGTCTGAACCTGCGCGGGCTCCCGCGTTTTCCTCAGAAACTATGACTTTGGCTTAAATTATCACTTGCCACTTGCTTGAATTTTACACTTTTGACATTCATAAAGTTTTCGAAAAAAAAAGAGTGTAAGGTCCGCTGGAGGGATAAAATTGATAATGATTTGCGTGAATTCCAAGCTGATGACTGGCAGGATGCGCAGGGCCGCGCTAGATGGAGGCTCTTATTATCCAAACCAAAGCCCACTTTGGGTCGCTCCGCCAGCCTAGTCTTCTATACTATTTATATAGAAGTAAATTCAAAAGACAACGACGATGCTTATGTAAATGTTATGTAAACAAAGAATGCAAAACACTTGCGCGATTTAATCGATGCTAGCGCCATCTATCGGTTAAGATTGAAACTAACGCCCCGAAAACGAAATGAGGGCGGGCCACTAGTTAGTTAATAAAGTCCATAAAGCAAAGCAAAAGTGCATTCCTAGCAACTAGGGAATACCCTAATAGACTAGCTCTCCGGCTAAGCAATGCAGCCACACATTCAATAAAGTTGGGGTAACAGGCAACCAACTTTCCCAAAGTAAATTCAAACGATTTCAACCACACTATTTAGCCGTATGTTGTGGCACACGGTTACAGAGGTTTCTGCAATTAGATTGCCTCGTTTGTTACGCCCTGGAGAAGAAGAGTACTAACTTGTAACTTTTAACTGTGGGAGAGCCATGCTTCGGCATGAATGGGCCGGCTCGACCGGAGCGATACCACTGCCTCACAGAAAACCGGCGTGAAGCAGCTCCTGTGCTGTGTTTCGCCGAGTGAGTGAGGGTACCGGAGGCGCATCGGGGGGGAAGGGGATAAAAGGTTAGCAGCGCACTTGTTGCATGTGTTCATGGGCGGCGGCAATTGCTTACCACCAGGTGATCCGCCTGCTCGTCTGCTACCTATAACATAAAAAAAAAAACTATGATTATGACTGTTGGGCCCATTTGGATGAATCGGTGGCTCAATGGATAAAAACTTGCCTTCCATTTAGCACGAGATTAATCTTATAAATCTTCTGCTATATTTTTTTATGTGATAGCAGGTGGCACGAGCACAAGTGCGTTGCCAATCTTAAACCCCCTTTGCCCCTAATTGGGCCTCAAGCCCTCACTCACACTGCGAAATACAGCGCATCTTCTTCCGGTCTTGGTATCACTTCGATCGGGCCCATTCATGCCTAAACGTGGCTCTCTCTATATAGAAACAGATACCTATTTCTTTCATGCAGCTAATTTTAATTTATGTTGAGTAAGCATTAATGTATGCATTAGCACAGAGCCTTTTTCAAAATGACCGGAGGCAGAATTCGCCTTAAATTTTAGAGTTACAACTTTAAAATACTTACAATTTTACTCATAAACCCCGCAGAATACAATTTTCATCAGAAAATCCCAATAATTTAATATTTTTAAATAAAAGGAACTTTTCATAAATTTTTCATGAGAATGCTAGTGTTATAAAGCAGTAAGCTGATTAAAAACCCACCACGTGCTCGCAGTATATCCGATTAAATATTGGAAAATGTTTTAATGTAAGGAAAAATGTAAAACAAAAGGCTTACCTGATCTTACGTCCCAGCCCGTGCAGTGGAGCGAATGAAAATACAACATAATAAACGGGAAATTAATGATTTTTATTCGCGTTGTTCGAAATTATTAGTATGTTTCTCATATGGCTGGTGTTACTTGGATGCAGGTTGGTGATAACGTATGCCTACTTGCTTGAGTTTAGCAAGAATAAAGGAATTATTGTTCTAATACTGTAGGGGAGTAACCTTCGCGGATACAACTATACTCTTTAAAATGAGATTGACGGATAAAAACCACGTTATATAAATGAGTAATAATTTGCGCAAAAGGCAACGAATACTGTCACTTACAGATTTAATCCAATGACTGTTGCAAACTAAAACAAATTGTCACGATTTAATATTTTACTCGACCCGAAACCCATTTTTGAAATACTAAAATGAATCAGAGTTTCAACTCCCAAATGGATTAAATTCCCAATTGGAGATAGGTGTTGCATAGGTCAGGGTATTCGAGCCTTTGATTTTGGTGACGTAGCAGATACTCAAGCTTGTAACAATGTCTGCGAAAGATTGGATGGAGCCAGAGCACGCCCGAGTGCCGACATACGTTGCATCCCACACTTCGGTGTTATACACACACAAACTTTCACGGAGTTAAAGTTATTCCGTAGAGCTTTTTGTCGTCGTCATGTACTAAACCAGCTAGTGGGAATATGCATGAGAATGACGGAGTGATGTATGTTGAGCGTGCATTGTAGGTTTTTTTTATGTGATAGGTAGCAGACGAGCAGGCGGATCACCTGATGGTAAGCAATTGCCACCGCCCATGAACACATGCAACAAGTCCGCTGCTAACCTTTTATCCCCTTCCCCCCAATGGGCGTCCGGTAGGTACCCTCACTCACTCGGCGAAACACAGCACAGGAGCTGCTTCACGCCGGTTTTCTGTGAGGCAGTGGTATCACTCCGGTCGAGCCGGCCCATTCATGCCGAAGCATGGCTCTCCCACAATTTTCCCACAGGTTGGCCGGGTTTGACGCCAAATAAAGTCTGAAAGTATTTCCAAAACACGTTATCACAGTAAAGCATAGACAAAGACAAGATAAACAAAACAATAATATATAAATTAAAAACATAAACAATATAAAAGGAGGCTGGTCCAGATGTCGATCCTCAACAATCGTTGAGGCTGACAGGAGCTGAATTGTGCGTGCTGAAAGACGCAGAGTTGCGAACCATTACAACGAAGGCTGGTCGCCACTGGAAAAGTGCAGTTTTGTAGCCAGATTCCTCCAGGGAGAAAGAAAGAAGTGGAAGCCAAGTGTCCGATGCCGATTAAGCAACAGTCAGCAACCGAATTCAGTCTGCAGGACTAGTTAACAATTCCGTGCAAGTCTGCAACACTGAAATGTGCTTCATAGCTTCATGAACTCTGCCTACCACCGTTTATAGGATTGGGTATGATTTGGAAGTTCGAAATAATAGATAGATAGATATTCTTTATTGCACAGAAATAGAATACATGAGTGAAGCAACAGCTATAGACATTACAATACGGCGGTCTTATCGCTTGTAGCGATTTCTCCCAGACAACCTTTAGGTAGAGGAGAGAAAACAGCGTGTTGGCAATGGGGGTAAGGCAGTGCAAGAGATTGCTGAATAAAAATAAGAAGTACAAATACTTATAATTATACATGACATACTTAAATAATAATAAGACATACATAAATATTAATATACATAAATAATTTTCGTCTTGTCCATGTTCATTTACTTAGTGATCCACTTGTTGGGAGGCTACCAGCACCGTTTAAGTCTTTCAAGACTTTAGCCATGACTACAACATTATCGGCAAATCAAAGGTGTGTAAAGTACTCGCCATTTACATTGATGTCAAGTCCACCCCAGTCCAGAAGTTCAAACACGTCTCTCCTCAAAGTTGTAAACAGTTTCAGCTGTATGACGTTAGTTTCAGCGAGAATACAAACTTGTCAAACATGGATTGTGTCTAACTCAATAGAAATCATCGGTATGAAAACATAATGCAAGATAAAAGGAATGTAGTCATGAATATCCAATAGAACAAGTTAGAAAATATCTTAGAAAATTCTTTGAAAGTTTCACTACACATCCAACCTTAACTTCTTGAGCGATGTACTTTTACAAGTACAATCGCACAAGAAACAGGCATCTAATATAATTTTTAGCGACTTTCTTTTATGAATGAGTGGTGTTTTACAATGTAAAACTAAAGCTTCACATAGCAATGCAAAACATAAACCATTATGAGTATAAAAGTTGCGATTTCTATCTGTCAAACTCACGGATGATATTTCGTGTAACGCAGCAACAATGCTTGTGCTATAATGTGTAAATAATTATATCGACTTTAAATTTCAACTTAACAAGGTGAAAAAAAATTAGGGCCCTAAGGGAAACCACTAAGGTAGTAATGCTCCCTCAGGGCATTTATTGAGTTAGAAAGTTTTACTTTGAGGGAAAAAAAGCCCTTCCGTTTTTAAAAGGAATAATAACGTATTCAAAATTTGTTTTTTAATTGTGCTATTTTATTATAATTTGATTTTGCACGGTAATCGAACCGGAAAAGGTTTTAAAATTTTAGTTAGCCATTTATTTCATCGATCAATCCAATCATTTAAGATATTTTTTCTCCAAGAAATCTTAGGTTTTATTGTAGTCTGTCGTGTCAATATCAATAATATTGAAAACGTTGTACGGAACCCCTCGTAATAGACGCAGGTCGGTAACGAGTATAAGTAGCTTACATCAGCCTAAGGTTACAAGTCGTATTGCAATATCAGGGCAATAGCGGCAAAATCGTTTCAGCTGGTACGATACAGGTAAGATAACAACTTTGTAGAGCGGAAATAGAATATTATCGTAATATTTTTAAATCGCCTTTAGACTTCCTTAGGGGCCGCCTGGATCCTGGGTGGTTCCGTATCTTTCCTTTGAGATCTTACCTCTGTATACTATATTTCCAAAATACCTATATAATTATAATAATAACTAGCTATTGCCCGTTAAATTTGGGGTAGCACGGAGGGGCAAAAATCCCTATGTTACTCTCCATCCCTTTAACTATCTCCACTTAAAATATCACGTCAATTCGTCGCTCCGTTTTGCCGTGAAAGAAAGACAATCACGTAGACAGACACACTACCATTTATTAGCATAGATAAATCCTTACAACACGTCGTACATAGTCCTGGCTCCATATTAAGTAGCTTTCAAGCACTTGAGTTACAGATGTCAGACAATAGAAGAATCACAAATACATATATTACACCCAGACACTGAACAAACACAAGTGTTCCTTATACGAATGTTTGTCCAGGGCGTTGACCGAACCCACCCAGCTTTGGCGTCTAAGGTCAGGTCACTACATGATATCTATGGCAACCTGCTGATCTATGAATAAATAAATGCGCCAGACAATCACACCAATCACCCTGGTCTCAAACTAGGGCAATCCCTGTACTATGCGTACCAGGTGACCATAATAAACTGGGGACGTCAACCCTGAACACCCAGACATAAGAAAACTTAGAAATTGTAGTTTTCTAAATTGACTTTACCGGAAATCGAACCCGGGACCTTTCGCGCTTCAGACGAACACCTTAGCCACTGCGCCATCGAGGCCGGCCGTCTATAAAGACTTGTACGTAGTCTTAAACTTGATTCCCCGTCTACCAGCTTCCTGGGCTCGCAGGCAACAGGTCGCCACCCTGCCATTATGTTATGAAACTTTTCCGACCCTTGGATTATTCAAACCATTTTGAGACTATTGTAGTTTTATAGTAGAGGTACAGGCCCGGTACAATTTTATGTCTTAAGTATTACTAAGACTAAGGATATACGAAAGGTTCTTCTATTGCAGTGCCCTTTCAGGGTGTCACGTGTTCGATGCACCTTTTATTTATAACATCCATGTAAATATATGTAACAGAATGTTTGTATCGTGTTCGAATTCAACTAAGATATGTTTTTTATATGGAGCCTTCGCGTGTGGTGTAGCTATGTGCAGAGTAGAGTACCTACAGTGTGCCCGTGTTCGCGGCGGCGCATCTTCGTAGCGCATCTTTCTCGCACAGCTATATAGCTTAGTATGGGTGGAAACGGTCACATATTTTCCTAGATTAGATTTCACATCTTAGCAGCATAGCTGCATAGCACATCTCTGGTGGAAAACCAGCCTTACTGTATTTGTTAATGTTGAGTTGGGTGCTGACATACACTATTTTAAATTTCTATTACTGCAAAGATGTAAAAAGACATCACGTACGTACATGTACAACGGACCGAAAGAGAGTTTAAGTGCGGAAAATAGAGTCCACTTTACATAACTGCAAAGATGAGCATTATCTCGTCAATGAGTTAATTAACTAGTTAGTTTAATAGTCTTAGTTGCTTATAAGTTTGAAACTTGTGTTACTGCTTGTCATGTATACCCGTCGTCATACAGGGTGTATCTGTGAACATTTACATCCTTTTAACCACGTGTTCTACCAACCGTTCTGAACAACATTGTTCTATGACTTTTGAAATTTCGCATAAAAAATTTTCATCTTTCCATACAAAGTCGGGCACGTGACTTGGTCATTTTGTATGAGGAGTTGAAAAATTTTTCGAAGAATTTGGAAAAGTTGTTGAACAAATGTTGTTTAGAATGGTTGGTAGAACACGTGGTTAAAGGGATGTAAATGTTCACAGATACACCGTGTATTTGGCCAAACGCAGCTCCGTAAATGTTACTAATGAAGGTGTCAATCGCAGCATGACGTCACAAATGACGTGTTGTTGTGCTCGGAATGTTCCAGTGTCTACCGAGTTAGATCCTATTACACACTTGTTTTACTGAACGTTCTATATCACTTATTTGCATGCGTAAATACAGCGTCACCTTGGATATAGTGCGTATACGTTTTCGATACAATCAGTGTCGTTAACAGAACATATCTCACGAAAATACGTTTTTTTTGGTCATAAAAAACCGCTGCGATGTAAGCCAAAGTATTTTAAGATTATTTCTTGAAACATGGTCGAAATGGTCGAGGAGTTTTATTTCTTATTTCCTACATATACCTACTCGTAACTAACAATTTCCTAGTCTCAGAAGTCAATGCTTAATTGAAAATAGAAGAATAGCTTGCATTACGTAATTGATAACCGGGACAGTGCAAATTTCTACTTAAGAATTTTTGTAAAGCAGAAATTCTCAGTATTATTAGCGCAGCCTTGCCCGAGTGGACTAATTGGAGTCTTTCTTCTTTATTGTTTTAGTAAATCTATTATTAGATAGATAATTAATACTCAATATCTTTATTGCATCCATAGTATAGATATATAAGTATTTATCAAATGATATTTCACTGAATACTAGTCTTTACTTCGTTCCGGAACATTTAGTTCAATTTATACATTACGCCAGACGAGATGGCGCTGGACTTCGATTGCATCGCGCAAATATTTCGCATTATCAGTTTAGCTATAAACCTTGTCTTTATATATTACTAGTTAACTTTGACTATCGGTAAGGACCAATGGTCAAAATGACAGCCCATTGGTTGTAATTTAACTATTGGTTAAGCGAACTATTGTTTAAAAATACTTCTTATCGATAAGTGACCGTTGGTAACGTTTTCCAACTATCACTTCTAGTTAACTACGGATCAAAAAATCTAGGACAGTTCTTTGAAACATCCTGTAATTTTCGAAAGCATGCAAGTATCCCTTTAGCCTTTCATGTGTGCATTATAAAGGCTTTATAAAGCTGTGAGTCGAGCGGCGACGCTAAGGTTGTCATTTACAGCCTCGTCAGAGACCTGCACTGTGACGTTTTAAACGGTCCCAAAGTTGCAAAGAGAGCAAGCTAAGGGGGTAACTATATCTTCAATCTAAAAAAGTATTATACGTATATATTTGTAATTCCACTGTTGGTTCTGATATCTGTAACACAGGTGCTTGAGCTACCTATCTCAGAGTCAGACCAATGTATGTGATGTAGTGAAATATTATTATTATACGAGTATTATATTAATATTTTAATGGATGTCCTGTTTTTAGAACATCAAAAATTCAAAAAAATTTACAACAAATTTTAATACTCTACCTGACCCCAAAATAAGTCAAGCTTCTGCATGATTGGGCTTGATCGGATTGATAAAGCCTCACAGATTACCGGCGTGAAGTAACGCCTACCGGATATCAGAGTAAGGACTCGCTCTGTTTATAGAGTCTGGTATCATTCCAGTAGGGCCAGCCCATCAATGCCAATGCGTGGCTCTCCCATCAAATATCTTCTTTATACATGGGAAATAGTGGTACCTGGTCACCCTAGCAGCGGCATAGATTAAAGAGCACAATCGTTGCTTGCATTTGCCACCCGAACCTGGTAATATAGCAAAGACATATCAAACATAAGTGTTTTTTATTCTATACTCTGTTTACCATAAAAATGTATTAAAATTTTAATAACCTGGCATATTAATGTCCAAACAAAAAAGCTATATACCACAAAATAGAATTGAAAATGTATTTTGATCGTCCTAAGAAATTTTTAGGTAAATATGTTAAAGTTATTTACTGTT
Organism: Cnaphalocrocis medinalis; assembly: GCA_014851415.1. Classification (NCBI taxonomy): domain Eukaryota; kingdom Metazoa; phylum Arthropoda; class Insecta; order Lepidoptera; family Crambidae; genus Cnaphalocrocis; species Cnaphalocrocis medinalis. Next base: position 15,971,777 of record CM026273.1, on the reverse strand, counting down.
TTGTTAAATGTATAGATGGCATTTGTACCCTAAAATACTATTTTATTATTACACCCTTTAGGCGACATCTCGAGTCGTATGCACTTAGTGAAATCCTAGCGTGTGTTGCACTCTGAGTTATATTAAAGAGCGCCGCTGACGCGGTGTCACCGGAAACCTGCGCGCTCAGGGCCAGGCAGACGAGCGTCCGCGCTAGATAATAATTATCCACCCTAGTCTTTATTACAGTCAGCCATCTCAAGCCGTAAGCATTTAAAGATAATTGTGATGTGTGATTTTTTTTATGTGATAGATAGCAGACGAGCAGGCGGATCACCTGATGGTAAGCAATTGCCGCCGCTCATGGACACTTGCAACTCCAGTGGAGTTACAAATGCGCTGGCAACCTTTTATCCCCTTCCCCCCCGGGTGGGCTCCGGTGCCCTCACTCACTCGGCGAAACACAGCATAGGGGCTGCTTCACGCCGGTTTTCTGTGAGGCAGTGGTATCACTCCGGTCGAGCCGACCCATTCATGCCGAAGCGTGGCTCTCCCACAGTTGTCTCCCACAGGTGTCACACACAATGTCTGAGATACTTAATGTAGATGTGAAACTTTACTATTGGTTAAGCTTACAATGTTAGCTTTTAATCATTGTTGCATGCATGCAAGAATGATCATTGTTAATATACCGTTGAGTAACCTGTAGCGCTACCATGAGTTGACATCTAAAACTGACATAACGTAAACTATTGCTCTGTCTCTTTCAAACGCATCACAATGAGAGAGAAAAAGCGGTAGTTTTCGATAGCGAGGATAGTATTTCAAACTCATGGTAAGGCTATTGAATAAATACATCAGGCTTTCCCTTTATTTTTCAAAAATGCATCCTACATACTTACATACGAGTATCATTAGTTTTTCAACAATGCGTTTCTGTTTTAACAAACAAACGAAAAGTGTCTAGTCTGTACACCCTGTCTCGCTTGCCCCTATCTGCGCATTACATTTTTTATGAGCCTAGTCCCACTAGTTCGGCTGAGCACGGCTTTCGTCCGAAATTATTTCCATGCAGTTCCGCTATCGAGTTCAAAGTTTTCAGTACGTATGACTGTGTTAGATTGTCCCGTTTGCCATTGTGTGAATTTCAACACCTACAAAACTATTTACGAGTTCGGAACCCTAACATACCTTCAGGTTTAATAGGGTTCCCAACTCCGAAACGAAAATAGTAGATATGAGCGAAATTCATGCCAGAATTCTGAACATAATGTGAATTTGCTACATTCCATAAGAGAGTTTTATCCGTCAGTCTGCCCAATTCATGCAACTTTTTGAGCCAGATTATACGTTTGTATGCGAGTACGTGGGCATTCGCGTCAAACGAGACATCTCATATTATACATACAGGGTGTATCTGTGAACATTTACATTCCTTTAACCACGTGTTCTACCAACCATTCTGAACAACATTTGTTCTATGACTTTTGAAAATTCGTATAAAAAAAAATCATCTTTCCATACAAAGTCGGTCACGTGACTTGATCAATTTGTATGGGGAGTCGAAAATTTTTTCGAAGAATTTAAAAAAGTTGTTGAACAAATGTTGTTTAGAATGGTTGATAGAACACTTGGTTAAAGGGATGTTTACAGATACACCCTGTATACACATTATATAAATACATGGCACTGCTGGCCAATGGGGAAGTACAGTTTTATTATTATTACTTTTTTTACTAGTGTTTTTTATTTTCTTGTGTTGTGTCAATTGTCTGTAGCATGTGATATGTGTAGTGGTGTCCAAATTAATTAATAAATGTATTTTCTTTTTTTTCTTTCTTTCTTTCTTTCTTATCGAAGGCCAAAAGTCATTTTAGGTCGTTGAGCCATCGGAGTAAATAAGTATAGTTCCTATTAAGTAATTTAGAGCCATTGTTCATAATTAACTAGTAGTTAGTTAATGATATATCGGGTTGCAGACATCCTAGTGCTTTTAGTTTCCTGAAGCCAAACAGATATTGTGAAAGCACATTAATACCCTTGTAACCGGTAAATTAAACTGTATCAACGGTGAAACCTGATTTTCTAGGTAATGTAGCTTCCGATTGAAACCATCAATAGGTGCTTCAGTAATGATTAAACGACTGTTAAGGGGTTCTGTTCAGCTGTAACCGAATACTAATTGCTCTAATGTAATTAGAACTCAGAGAGATAAGTTACTCAAACAAGTAACAGTATCCTAAGGAAACTAGCATGATTGAAATAAGTTGCATTTTTTAGAAACAGATTACCTCTGAAGGGAATAAATGTCTGGCCTTGCCACCACCGGATCCCGGTGGGGGTGGCAGACCCAAAAAAAATTGTATGTTTGGGTTATGTGCGGGTTTTTCTGCTGGAGTGAAATTGCAGTGGTTGAGGCACTAGATCCTTTTCAACTCTATTATACTTACCCATCGAATATGTATAATCTCTAGATTTACAAGAGCATGTGAAAAAGTGATCCCAGAAGAACTGTCATTGGTAGTTTTACAGCTGTCAACACTAATACATAGTAGTTACTTTTGAATGACTTGACTTGACTAAGCTAAACCACGTATGAATTTTATTAAAATAAAAATAAAATTTATATTGGTGGGGACCAAGTCGAGCAAAAAAGCTTTACTAACCGAATCAATTTAATGCATTCTTTGTGAGATATATTGTGTTTTAATGTCATTGCCAAGTCAATAAATGACTAACCGACTTGGCAAAACATGGATCTCACCACTTTTTACGGAAGTTGCCTTGGTTTTTTTTACAAGTAAGTAATTGCTTTTGATGGGATCCATTTTTAAGATTACTCTATGTAACGTAATCATGAACCAACGCTTTTGTTCTCTTTTTTATTTATTTCAAGGGCCCAATTTCCGCGGTTGAGTGGTTTTAAAACATGGCACCGTTCATCGGGGCGGAATAAAGAATGAAAATAAAACGTCGATGAGACATTCTCTCGATTGATTGGCAGACGTACTGCGGCGGATTGCAGCCTGTTTTTATTTCACGTTGCCATTCCGTGGACAGCTTAGAGAAAGTATCAAATAGAGAGGACACGCAAATAATAATATTCGTGTAAACGGAATAACTATATATACAGAAATCGCTAAGAGTAAAAGAGACAGGATCATCATTTTTTGTCTTTGTCAGAGTTCCACTTTTTTGATGGACTCAGTTGTGAACTGCGCCTAACAAAGCTAGTTGCCATAGTAACCCATAGCAATTAAGTGCGATTTTTGTTCGTATTTTTACTACCGTAATAACCAACCAAATTCAGTCGTAGTAAGAGATAACAGGCTACCATTCGAAGTAATCTTCAGTCACATCGATCCGCCATTTTGTAGTTATTTTTCATTTGGCCGGGTTATATAGATATCTGTCCTTTACGGTAATACGCGCTTAGCCACTCTATTTGATACTTTCTCTAAGGTGGACAGCTAGCGGGAGTTGTCGTTTTTGGCGGTTTATTTTTTTATGGTACAATTTCTTATAGTAAATAGGTTTTTTTCTATAAGAACTTGTAAGTACCATAAAAAGTTATTATAATATTAGCGTGTCTCGCAAAACTGTCGCTCTGGAGGCCCTTATCCACACTATGGACGACCTTTTCGCCGCCAAAGTCTTTGGCACCCTTAGAATTTAGGAAATTGGCAAGCATTTAATCTTATACTTACGACGCGACGACGACTAGCTATTCCAATGAAAGCGGCATAGAGCCGCTCTAGCAAACGAAAACCTAAGGTGCCCAAAAGTAAAGAAAATAATTCTTTGAGGTGCCAAATATAATTCATTTATAAATTGTTCCTACATTTGTCTTTGCTGGAACCACTGCCAAAAACTAGTTACGAAACAGCCCAAACGCGTCCCGGAATAATTCGCGGGCAATCTAAACTAGATTTCCTCCACAGTTCTTAACTTACTGTTGACACAAAATTTCTACGCATTCCTTGAAGCGCACGCAACGAACGCCCTAAAGCGAATCCCTGTAGCGTACAACACCATAAGCGTACAAACTTATGCTTGATGCGCTTCGTTGAATAATTTTGGCTCATTTAATTTACCTACTGTATGTTAAGTGCACCCGCACTAAACATTAGTGAGGTTAAACATTGTGCGAGTATTTTGGAGCATGTGAAGGAATAGATATCGTAACCATGAGTGGCAGATGTTGGTTACATAATTACCTCCCGGCTGCGGACGCAGACGGTTAACTTCGAGGTAGGTTCGAGTAAATTGCACTAGCTCAATATTGAACTTGGTAGCACAGTGTTCGGTTAATTTGTGCCCACCCGTTATGGTTTGGACAGGGCTGTCTAGTTGGCATTGACTGCATTATACTCTATGAGTAGTTGTATTCTACTAATATCTCAGCGCGGGAAACATAATGTAGAAAATACGTAATACTAGCCCTTCCCCGCCGCTACGCTCGTGGCCCCATTTCCCTAAAATAGGAGGTTAGAACGGGGCAAAAAGTAGCCTATGTTACTCTCCATCCCTTCAACTATCTCCAATTAAAAAATCACGTCAATTCGGCGCTCCATTTGCCGTGAAAGAAGGGCAAACATACAGACACACTTTCCAATTTATACTATTAGTAGGTATGGGATGTTATAATATTTATATGTGAATTTGCAAGTGTTGGATATTATCACATACCTGTTCGTTGTGTTATTGTGGTCTTATATGAGCTTGTCCAGTCTTTAGTATGAAAAGATGAACATTTGTTATGCGATTCTGGAAACTATTTACAAGAAATTATAACAGTCACTGGGTGTAAAAGAGGTTAAAGATTGTGCATTTGTGACTCTATCAGTGTTGCAGGTGTCTATGGGCGGCGGCTATCGCTTACTTAGCTATAAAGAGATACGTGCCTAATGAAAATTTACTTTCAAATTTTAGCCAAAGGACTCTCTCACTCTCACTCTCACGTACAGATATAAAAATACGCGAAATGCTTCTCGTGGGACAACCGCCATGCTATTTCGATAAATAAACCGAATTAGCAAACTGAAGTAGCAGTGGGCTGGTCATGTTAGCCGCAGCCATAAAGTCTTTGAGTGGAGACCGCGACTCGGAAAACGTAGTGTTGGACGCCCTGCTACAAGATGCGATGACGACATTCGAAGGCTGGCTGGAGTGAGCTGGATGAGAGTGGCCGAAAATCGGGAGCGGTGGCGTGCATTGGGGGAGACCTATGTCCAGCAGTGGACGAGCGTGGGTTGCTGATGATGATTTCGATAAATACTTATTCAATCAATATCACAACGAGAATTGGATTCCCGGTCGATTGTGTGTCGACTACAAAACATTCCTATTAGAAGTCAGTTATAAAATGGAAAATACATTTAATATTGCGAATTGCAGCTGCTTGTCTCTCAAAAGAAATATTTTCTTAGTAAGTATTCTTATGAACTGGAAAAAGTTTGCGTCTCGGAAGATGCCTTTAAAGTTAAAATACAAAACTTTGTTATTGTATTGGAATATAAGTACTTGTAGTTGTATTATTCTTTTTAACTTCATTACTTACTCCGCTGGTTCAGTGAGCCGTAGTGGATCGTGGCCTTCTACATAAAAAGCTGTAATATTTTTTAACAAGTAATATAATGTTTACAGAAGAAGTGAGGGTACCAGAGGCCCAATTGAGGGGAAAGGGGTTTATTTTGGAAGCGCAATTGTGACTCTACTGGTGCTGCAGGTATCCATGCGGCGGCAATCGCTTACCATCAGGTGTACCGTCTGCTCGTCCGCCACACATTTCATAAAAAAGTCGGTGCAGAGTGAAACTAATGTTCCGAAACAAAGTGAGTTCGCGCCACTAGTCTGTTATAAAAACACCGGCTAAATTTTTACCCCCTTACTTATTATAAAAACGTGATCAAATTTTAGTCTGGTTAAAAACTGATGAAGTCAACTTTATTTGTTACTTTTAAAAAAGTGACGGCATCCATCATTTTTAAAAATGCCATGTTTGGACTTCGTTTTGTAATGAGCATTATCGCAGTTACCCGCGCTGAATGTGAGTATACCGGAAGCCCAGGTTGGCAGCGCACTTGTGACCCTACTGTTGTTCCGGATGTCTATAGGCGGCTGCAAACGCTAATCACCAAATTAAGTACCATCACATAAAAAACCAATGCCTCAATTTCCGACAAAATCCGAAAAAAATAACACCGACCCGTTGCATGGAAGATGCAACCCTATTCTTGTCTATTGTGGTTCCGTCGTTTGCTGCAATGCCATTACGATTTTGTGACAATATTCAATGTATCTGGTGTATATCATGTTGTCTGCCGGAGGATTCCTTAATAGAGTCGTATACGACTGAGTGCGTCTATTATTCTCTATTACAATGCGTACGTTCGTGCATGTATAATTGTACATAATATCTTTAATTACAATAATTACACAATGAGCTTTTACTATCTCTACATATTAGTAATTGTAGTACAACTGTAGCCCGAAATCTTGGTAATCAAAAAACAATATGAGTAGTCAAAAAACCCAAGTCTCGACACTCAGTTGTTCTACCGTAAAAAGTTGTTAGACTTGGTTATTAATTTATTCAGTCCCTTTAACGTTAACGTTTTAAATAAATATATTGGCTCGACCATCGCATGAAAACACGGTATTTTATTTTCACAAGTAATACATATGTATATTCTTAATAAATTACCTACTCAGTGCGTAGGGGCAGGCCTGTCCCACTCCGCGTGTAGGTATCGAACTTGCAAGTACATGCGGCGTCCCCTCCGGAGGGCCAAATTAGTAGAAAATCACGAACGAGCGGCGACGCACGCGCGACAGTTGCTTGCGATAGAAAGAGAACGCACTTCTAGGTATGAATAATGGTAGGCATTGAACGCTGGGCGGTCGGAATTTCAACGTTAGATTATAGTAGTCTGAGTCTTTATTTCCATAAACGGTTTTTAGAAGTGGGTCTTCTGTACCTTGTACTATTAAGTATTCTGTGGTAGGGGTTAAAGATGGCCAGAAATTCAAGAAAAAGAATGGTAGTTAGGCCGTGCCTCTTTTTTTTGGTCGACTTGGCTAGATGTAAACGTTTGTGTGCAGGTCGGGTTTGGTGTCACCAATTCGCATGAGATGATTAAGCCTAATCTCATCATCGTAGCGATGACTTGATTTCTATGATGAAAGCTTTTGCCCTGCAGGGCGACAGTATATTATAGGTTGATACTTTTTTATAAATAAAATATTAACAACTGTGGGAGAGTCACGCTTCGGCATGAATGGGCCGGCTCGACCGGAGTGATACCACTGCTTCACAGAAAACCGGCGTGAAGCAGCCCCTGTGCTGTGTTTCGCCGAGTGAGTGAGGGTACCGGAGGCCCACTCGGGGTGGAAGAGGATAAAAGGTTGGCAGCGCACTTGTAACTCCACTGGTGTTGCAAGTGTCCATGGGCGGCGGCAATTGCTTACCATCAGGTGATCCGCCTGCTTGCCTGCTACCTATCACATAAAAAAAAACCCTTAATCTAAGCTGATGCAGCCCTAGTTTTCTGTATTGTGATTTCCGTTCCGAGCTGCAATACCATTACACTTGTGGATTCGGCAAAATTCAATATACCTCGGCGTTGGAGGAGTGCGCCTCAAAGGCGCTGTCGACCCGCAGGTCAGATTTCGACACTAAATCTTGAGATTAAATTCTGTAGGTGTCTGCAGTGTCGAGTAGATGGCTAGTAGACTAAAACCGATCTAACTTGAGTAATCTCAAATAAACACTACTGTTATGTACAGTGGCCAGCACATCAAGTTACTTACAATTTGTCAAATTTCCTCAGTTGATATTGAACCAAACACGTTTGACATAAAAGTGAGGTTCGATTGAAGAAATTTGACAGATTGTAGTAACTTGATGTGCTGGCCACCGTACCTCACACTGACTGAGAGACTGGTCAGTCACAAAGTTGTATGGTTGTGACTAGACTGACAGAATATCAGATATGTTTTTTTTTATGTGATAGGTAGCAGACGAGCAGGCGGATCACCTGGTGGTAAGCAATTGCCGCCGCCCATGAACACATGCAACAAGTGCGCTGCTAACCTTTTATCCCGTTCCCCCCCGATGGGCCTCCGGTACCCTCACTCACTCGGCAAAACACAGCACAGGAGCTGCTTCACGCCGGTATTCTGTGAGGCAGTAGGATTTTAACAAAACAGGGACTATAGGATGTATCTGTGAACATTTACATCCATTTCACCATGTCTCCTATCTATCATTTTGAACAAAATTTCTTCTATAACTTTTGGAAATTCGCATTAAAAAAAAATCTCAACTTATCATGCAAAGTCGATCACGCGGCATTCATTTTGTAAAGAACTAAAAAAAAAAAATTTAGTAGTAACAGTATAAAATTTTCAAAAGTCGTAGAAAAAATGTTGTTCAGAATTGTTGGTAAAAGACGTGGTTAAGGATGTAAAAAAGCTACAGCCCGCGACTTCATATTTTTATAAATTGTAGCATATTTATGTGTTATTCTGATGAAGCTATATTATAAAGTTCCATTAAAATCCATTCAGTAGTTTTTGCGTGAAAGAGAAGCAAACATCCATCCTTACATACTTTCACGTTTATAATATTAGTGCGATTTTGTGCGAGATTAAAACGCATGTGAAGCGGCATTTAGCGGACCGGTCTCATTTGCCGCCCTCGTCAGCTGGTCGCGGCTTATGTAAAGCTCTCTTTGAAGTTTCACCGGCTTGAACATGAGTTGTATTGGGGAATTAACTAGTATGCTTCTGGACACTTTAATGTTTAATTGCCTTTGGGAGGTCACTTCTGGAAAATTGAAATTAGTTTAGGGAGTAGAAAATGTTGATCACAAAACATGAACTAATCTAACATCATCTCATAAATTATAGGTACTTAATTGAAAATGAATATTACATGATTTATTATAATTCTTGCAATCTAAAACTTTGCTAAAAAGTAGACAAATGTGGGAAGCTTTTGTTTTAACGAAATTTATAAGTTAATTATATCAATGAGTGCAAGTGACATCATTTTGTCTCTGCATTGCTTCAAATTATTGATTCTTGAACTAGTGACTCACCGTCACCACGTTCCTCTCTGTAGAGTAAGGTAATTTCGATATACCACCATAAATGCTTAAGTAATCCGAAAAGACGAAACATTTGGCAAATATTGGACTTAGGTACGGCTGTACCTAAGTCCAATCTTACACAAACCGGCCGTATAATAAAGCACTCGTAATTTGTAAGAAGCATCCCTACATACTTTTGACAAACTAAACTCTTTAAGACCTGACTTAAGATGTTCACACATTTCGACCATTGTGTCTCATTGTTGCAAAGACAGAACAGTTTAATTATCTCGCAGGATTCTAGAATGTGACCCTAGACTGCCACGGATTGTACAGTTTAATAGCAGTGCAATACAAAATGCAATCTACGAGAACAATTTAACTATTCGTTGGTCGTTTTCACCTTATTTGTATACGCATTTTACTTGCTGTACTGCCACTGACAACCGGGTAACATACGTGTCTAGCCCAATGACATTCCACCTACAATGGACTTCGCATCTGCGCCTGTAAACGGAACTTGAAATTATGCCTAGGCATACTTTTGATTAGTCGTGTGTCAATGATAACTATGGAGTCGCTCTTTTGTTAGTTTTTTTCACCTGAGCGAGATTATGGCAGGTCACTAACTAATTTACGATAGCTGTTTTTTTTTAGCTTTCCACTACCTACGTCCATGAGATTATGAGAGAGAAGTGGCGCAAGTTAGTTGTAATGGAAAGTTTTCAGGTTCCAGTTTTTCCCATTGATATCATTAAAATAAAATTAATTACGCACAAAAAAGTAATTTTATTTTCGCAATAACCAAACCCTTTTATTTGATAATGGGAAATGCACAAAAAGTAACTATACTCTAAAACTGGAATTCAAGACCAAAACATCTACGACAGATACGTCACTGTCAAATCTGTTAAAGTCACTTATGTCATTTTTAAGTGACGTTTTTAGGTTTCGCCAACCTTTTTGGCATTAATTTTCTCATTAAGCAGACTAAACTGTCAAGTTTACATACATTGTTAAAATGTGTAGGTAGATAGATACCAAATGTTATTAATACAAATAATACCATCTTTGAAAACTAAAAATACGGATGTTAGTTTGTATAAAAGGGTCTTGTATTTACCATATTGGATTTAGCATGACATTACCTAACTTACCATGTCAATGCAAAATTTAATTTTAATCGGGGAAAACTGATACGATATGTATTGTATGTAATACATACAGACATTGCAAGATCAAAAAAGTAAAAAAAAATTGCGATCTAGATACAATAATTGGATTATTATAATTTGTTCGAGTTACGGATCATTTCTTTAAACAAAATCATGGAATCAGTTACCTATACAGAGTGTATCTGTGAACATTTACATCTCTTTAACCACGTGTTCTATCAACCATTCTGAACAACATTTTGTTCAACAACTATTCCAAATTCTTCGAAAAACTTTTCCGTAAATCACCATATGCAGCTTCGATTGACACGTAGTTATACATTACTGCTTTAACTGTCAAGATGTTTACACATGCAGGTTTATAAACAGCAGTGTATACACAGATCAGTTGAAGCATAATAAGGTGAAATTTGGGGCATGTGCCATCTTCGCGCTTGGTTATTGTATGGCGCGCTATGTCCATTGTAGGTGGAATGTCATTGGTCTAGCCATTAGCTTTTGCTTACTTCGTTAACACAGTATAGCTGGAGGCACGACAGTATAGCGATGACCGTTATTTTGCGCACTTGTCAAAAAGAAGACTTTCTATCAAAATTGGTTTCTGCGCACTCAAGGTCATAACTACACTTTCTTGCCACGGACTAGAAACAGTAGTAAATCTTGGCAACGATTGTTGCCAGAAGCAACCGACCGGCAATGGTGAAAAAATGGTGACATGAGGCAACTTGCCTATTTATAATCCCCTTCGCATTGTAAATTTTTGATTGTTAAAATCGGTTTTTTTAAAACTCCAATGTCCTTTGATATTGTAATTTATCGATCACAATTTTGTCCCACTAAATGCAAACAGTATATTATCTTTTTTTTACATGAGTATCATATTTTGAGGTGTTGACGTGTTTATCGGTCTGTTCCCAGGGTTGCTGCTAAGCAAAGTTTTAACGGTTCATCGTTAAAACTTAAAAACTGATAAATGTTTACTATTGGAGAAAAAATTACGACTTATGGCCTGCATATCGTGCATACTAGCGACGCCAATGCATTTTTATTTGGTTCATCATGGTTAATGTCATCCTAGTAATCAAATTTAACGTTGAAAGTGGCCACTATTGTATAATATTTTTGAATGTGTCTAATGTTATGCTCGAAACACCTCTACAAAAATTGTAAATATCACACTTGAAGGCATTCCAGAAAGTTTTATTGCCCAAATATCTTAAATTGACTACAATAAATAAAATGCATTGCATGATGCACAGACTTAAGTCAGAAAAGAAAAGTTAGTAAGCTATCTATTAATATTTGCAATATCGTGAAATATACAGGTTTCGTTAATGGATTGTGTTCATCCCTTAGCTGTGAATTGGATCTCTGTGGTTACGTGAAAAATATTTTTAGGCGCAGAATGGCTGATTGGGCCAGGGACATCGAATGAAATTAGTTTCATCGACAGCTACCGAATATTTTTTTAAAATGTTCGGGCCATGGATCGGTTTCGTTTGAAATATTGAAATGAATTGGAGGAGTACGCTATGAAAACCCATTGTTTCTGCCAAGTCATGTTTTACGTGAATAGGTTTTTGGTTTTATGTTCCATATCATTGGTATTTCGCACATTGTAAATCAAAAATATAACTTGCTCCATAGATCAACGACCCAAAATGAGTCTTGACCTCTGATATGAGATGTCGCCATTTGTCTCGGTCTTGTGCAGCTTGTCGCCAATCTCCTGCTTGCACTTCTTGCAGGTCCTGCGTTTACTACATCTCGCCAGCGGTAGCGTGGGTGCCCCATTGGCCGACGATAATGCCCTCTTGGCGCCCCGATCTGATACCATTCTTTCATCGTGGCCAACGAGCCATTGGAGTCTATGTGTCTTTGTCTCTCCCATTATAGTTAGTAAATAAAAAATACGATGTCAAAATAAACATTATCATTGGTCCGGTTCCCTTGTTCAACGGATCCTTGTCCCTCCCCTGTCGAAGTTGACATGGCGATCTGCAAACGGACCCCAAACGAAACTATTTAGTGATCCCTGGCCTAGACTTTGCTTTAATATCTAGTACTCCCGGATTCGCCTGGGGCACGATTCTCTTTCGTCTCGCGTCCTTGTTTGTACAAATACGTCGTTTTTCGTGTTCCCACTCCCCTCTGTGAATCCAGACTTTGTACCGAGCAATTAGCCCTAGGTTAGCAACTGGTGAAGGTTGCAATGTACACACTCGTGTGATAAAAAAATAATACTGGGTTTATTTTAAGTATTGAAAAAGGAAAACACATTTTTTTTAATCATCGTGCTTACTTAAACTGTGGATACCCAAAAATAAGAAGATCAGCGACCTTTCTGATCTCGCAAATGTTCATGGGCGGCGGTGATTACTTACCAGCAGGTGACCCTCTTGTTCGTTTGCCGCCTCTAGTATAAAAAAAAAATTGCCGTGAAGCAGCGCTGTGTTTCGTCGAGTGAGTGAGGGCATCGGTGGCTCAAGAAAGGGGGTTAATGGTTGGCACTTGTGACTACGGGTGTTGTAGGTGTCTATGAGCGGCGGCCTTCGCTTACCATCAGGTGATCTCGTCTGCCACATATCACATAAAAAACCCGTTTCATTTGTTTTTGTCCCCTCATAAATCCTGGTGATTCACTATGTTTCGGCCTATGTTTCTCCACTTTATGTCATGAAGCAGACATAGAGCCTTTAATTACCTACCCACGGTACTGTAAAGTTAAGACATTTACTCAGAACATGTCACCAGTTCCCGCTAACGCATTTAGTTTCGCTGCAGTGATAGTTTATGCTAGTTATTCACAAGTTAGATTCGATTCATGATTCTCGTGAGTTAGCAAGTGCACTTGAGAGCAATGAAATTAGATCCGCTATGAATAAATAAATTTAGACAACATCACGACGTATTTCATCATATAGTTCAGGTTTAAAACTAAGGTTTTTCTTGTACCTTGAACAATGGAGATACCACAAACACTCAAAATATATGTTTTATCTTGTTGATGGAACAGATATTTGAAAACAGACATATGAGTTGCTCGAGTGGCACCTGTAACTACTGCTACTGCGCCCCATCTAGACCGCCAAAGGACTAAAATCTAGTCTGAATTGTGTAGGTACTTAGGAAGGGAAATTATATCTAAAAGTATATTTGATCAATGTTTTTTTTTGCATAATAGTTATAAATACAAAAAATATCATAGGATAATTAATTATCCTTATTAAATATACTATAGGCCCACGCTCACCTCGTTTCGGGAAGTAAGTTTCAAATTCTACCAATAGACGGCGCTCGTTGGCAAAGAATTTAATCTCTTTATATAGGTACGTATACCATAAATAAATGCAAATGACGGTTCTACTCGTAATTCAATTTGCGTGCGTATACTTTTACTAACCATCTAGCACATTGATATCGGATATTAGTGATTGGCCAAATGTGCGGTTCTAAAATATTTGCTCGCTAGTGTATTTGAGTACAATATACTAACCAAAATTGTGATTAATGTAACTCTGTCGGCAGCAATTCATGTTCCACATTTCTCGGTGACTTTGTCACAGTGTAAACGGTAAAGTAGTCCAACTTTAATCTACAGACCAACAAATGCTCAGCATGCTGCGATCTGAACTACTCGTAGTTCAGGACAGAGCTAACTGGCTGCTAATTTTAGGACCTTAAAGAGAGACAGGGATTTTATACGCAGCCACTGTAGTTAAGAGATCAAGTAGTTTAAAAGCATGCGTAAGCTAGGTCTATGTTCAATAAAAAGATAATCTTTGATTTTTGTACTGAACTGATTCTACTTCACTATTGTACATAAACCTACGTCTGAATACAAGCTACTACACGCAAAATGCGTTGAACTAATTTAAATTTTCAAAACTGACATGATAAATGAAAGAACTTACCTACTTTGTGTGTTACCAAGGATATAATTATATCATCAAATATCTTTTGAAATTATCTGAAAATACATTTAACATTTTCGCTCGAATTAATGTATAATACAATTATACCTACATTTACAAATATTATTAACAAAAATGGGGTTCAATTAATATACAATATTCAAACAATTCGTAGGTAATAATCGCAAATTTAATATCTTTGATAAAATTAATTGAAATGTTATTGTTATTCCGCAATGTATTGTAATATCATGTTGCAATACCAATTAGTATCTCAAACAGATAATAAAACGAATATCCTAAATAGAGGTTGTATTCATGGTTATTAATTAAATGCTCTTGTTAGGATGTAAGTACAAAGGATAGAATTATATTATCTATGCTTAAGGGGCTACACGAATGAAACTAGCGCCGCCAACCTATTTGTACACTGATTTTTGCGAAAATACGATATTTTTGAAGAAAGCAAAACATTACAGACTTAGATAAAAGTAAATTGAAATCAGTGTAAATAGGTTGGCGGTGCTAGTTTCATTCGTATAGCCTCTTAATAAGTATGTAAACTGTAATACTTATTATTGAGTATTGTATGACAGATTGATTCCCGCTAAATAATTTTTGATGTTCCTTTATTTTATCTAATAATTATTGTAATTATTGTTTTAATAGATTCATGTACCCCACTAATATTATAAACGTGAAAGTTTGTAAGTATGGATGTAAGGATTGTTTGCTTCTCTTTCACGCAAAAACTACCGAATGGATTTTAATGAAACTTGACAATACTATAGCTTTATTAGAATAACACATAAGTAGGCTACAATTTACAAAAATATGTTGCGGCTTGCCCAATAAATGGCGTACGAAGTCGCGGCTAGTACTCGTATAACAATAACAAGTCAATTGAGGAATCGTCATTTTCTAAGCTTTCTTGGGTTGGGGTGTTCTGGGTTGACGCCCCCAGTTAGTTATCGTCATCTGGTACTCATAGTACAGATTGCCTTATTTTAAGATCAGGTTGATTGATGTGATTGTCTGCCGCATTTATTTATTTTAGTAACGAAATAATGACAGGTAGACAAACTGATGCTAAAAAAAAAGAAAAGAAGAAGACAAATAAGCGGTGTTCTGGTCCGAATCCCTCCTTTTATGTAATACCACCTTATCCTACTACAGTAAATTAATATTTTTTCTTCTTCTAATATGAATTATTAATAACGCCAATACTGAAAATAAACCTGGTAGAACGTAATCAATACCTCTGTACCTCGAATACCTTTATTGCTTCAAACTTGTTGCTGTAAAATA
Source organism: Cnaphalocrocis medinalis (assembly GCA_014851415.1). Classification (NCBI taxonomy): domain Eukaryota; kingdom Metazoa; phylum Arthropoda; class Insecta; order Lepidoptera; family Crambidae; genus Cnaphalocrocis; species Cnaphalocrocis medinalis. The sequence continues at coordinate 15,956,306 of CM026273.1, read as the reverse complement.
AATAAAAAGGAATATTGAAAATTGGAAATGAATATTTCACAATAGCTCAATAGAGGCACAACTAGAGGGTTGCTCTCAGTCTAGCGCTGCCTGGCATTCGCATTCTTCAGCAGTAGGGTTGGCGTTCAAAGATATTGAATAACATCACAAGTCATTCTTATAAAAGGTAAAATACTCAATGACACAATCATGACATGATAGACTCAATTGGTTCTCAGTCAGTTCTTTTGTGCCTGTCAACCTCATCCTATCAAAAACAATACTTTTCAATAAAAACAAGTCTCGTAACTACCGTAAAAAGTGGTGAGATCCATGTTTTATCAAGTCGGTTATTCATTATATTGACTTGGTAATCACATTAAAACACAATATTAGTTTTTAATGGGATGAGGTTGACAGGCACAAAAGAACAGACTGAGTACCAATACTACTACGCGTTCCTTCTCAGACGACACCTGGCACCCCTGCCCGGCGCGCGAGCAATGCATCGAGAATTCGAGATGAAATAATTACATTGTGTCACGCGTCTCCACTGGCCCGCTGTCCTCGCGTCTCTATCGCAGCCAGATCGTATAATCCACCGTTTTACATTACGGCTAGTCGTAATAAAAAATAAAGATAAAGTTAGTAAACATTTATTTGTTACGCACACACGACACACATAGGACAAATATACAAATAGGCTGGACTACAAGAACACATTACTCAATATTAAAACTAAAAAATTTAAAAAATCATAAAAAACAAAAAAAAGGGGCCGTTTTATAATGCAGCGGATCAACGATTAGCTGCATTGTCATTGTGAAAGGTAACGTAGCAGATAAAACGCCGCAAGTTGAACTGGATTGGCCACACTCTTCGAAGGGGCCCTGACCATATTCCAAAACAGGCTATTGGAATCTCCAAGGGAAGCGCAACGTGGCCGTCCCAAACAAACCTGGCGACGAACTATCGCAGACGAAGCGAAGAACATCTGCAAGACTTGGAGTGAAGTGAAGCGCGAAGTTCAAGACCGAATGCGATGGAGGACTACTGTGGACGCCCTCTGCCCAAGCTTGGGGACATAGGAAAAGAAGAAGTCATTGTGATAGGTACGTTTTTCAATAAAGCGCGCCAAGTTTAGTCGCATCGCATCGCATCATACTACACCTTATTGTGTTCACATAAAATTATCTTTACAAGGTTAGGTTAGGGTTATTGTTTTTTTGATCACCCAGAAATCCTTAATTTTATTTCGGGGGTCATAAAAAAAGGCTATTTAAGTACTAATTTTGAAATTGAGGTTTAGAAACACCCGGTTTTCTTTAAATCTAGTCATTATTATGCATAATTCCCACAAATTTTCTTCTTAACATAGATAGGTATATTTTTTCTTCACAACTTACTACCCCTTCTATAGGCAAAAATCTGAAAATTGTAATTAAATCTTAACCCGACGTAGCTCGTTATGGGTAAATTAGCCCAGTTGTGTATATTCTAGATTATATTTTTAATAAACCAATCACAGCACGCCAAACTTGTAGGAAGCTTAAAGTTGTGCTTTTAACTTAGTAATTGCGGCTCAACCGGTCAGTTTGTTCTACCAGCTTTCAGATGGTGGATGCGAAGTGATTATGGGTAAGTTCCTACTCGTTAATATGGAGATTACTAAGTGGATGTTGAAAGTCCGATATGATTAATATATGAAAATTATGTTAGTAAAAAAAACGTAGTTATTTGTGATATAAAAATAAGCTACTTATTGTATTAAAATGCTTAAATTAGTTACCCCAAAAAGGTTGTTTTAGTAATATTTTTAGGTTTCTATTGGAATGTAGCTCGTGATGATTACTTATTTTTATTTAGCGCTAGCTTTTCCACGGCTTCGCTCGCACCCTCCATTTCCCTAAAATGGGGGGATGAGAAAAAAGTAGCCTGTGTTATACTCTCCATCCCTTCAACTATCTCCACTTAAAAATCACGTCAATTCGCCGCTCCGTTTTGCCGTGAAAGATAAACATACAGACAGACACAATTTCCCATTTATAATATTAAGTATGGATTTAACTTAACATCCTTTAATTTGAACATATCAACACTTAAATTTTTTTACAGTACAAACCAATCAATAGGTACTAATTAAAAGTATGGGTAGTTTTCACCCATAGCGAGCTATCATGTCGCTTGTAGGGGTGGGATAAATGTTGAGTAAAAAATGAGGATTCTAAATGTTTTTACGGCGTCGAAATTTGATATTAAAACTACGAGTTCAAATGGGATATGAGAGGGTGATGTGCACATTGAAAAATAGGATATTACGACGGCTTTTTTTTATTTATACCGATTTTTATCGATTTATCGAACTAGTTTATAATCTTCTTGCACAAAGATTTGGGGAGTCTGGTAATTATGATGAAGCGCTGCCGTCTGACCTTCGTAACTCTTTAACAAGGGAACCAAACCTTATACTTAAATGATGGTTACAAGTTTCAAAAACTATCCCAAAGCGTAATTTTTTATTGTCACTATGTTATTACCACGAGGTTTTAATGCTCATTAAAATATGAAGTTGATTTTCAAATTATCAAATAAAGTTTGTTAAAAATGGGCCTTTAATACATCTCCCATTGAAATACATTGAAAATGCTCTAATGCTCTCTATGTGAAAGGAAATTAAATTCTTGGCTTGAAGAAATTCCTTTTTACTGTGATTGAATATTATTTCCGCGGAAATAATTGCGGAATATCTCTTTCTTCTTCTTTCTTTTGCAGGTTATAAGTCGTTGTTATCAAATTAAAAAGGAAAGAGTTCTGGGTATTTGTTATAATTTCGTTTGGAATAGCGGTCTTTTCTATACAACCTAGGATGTATTATAAGTAGCCTATAAAAGTGTTGTTTTTCATTCTAAATTTCTATTCTATATTATATTTGAAGCAATGAAAATAATGTACCGATATGATTTTTGTTCCCTTGTATTGGTCTGGGTAATCGAAATGCAACGCAACGAACAAATATTCACAGGCAATTGGTTTTGATGCCCATTTGACCTAGGTAGGGTAAAGGGTGGGATAGATGCCGTAGCAGGATTGATGCCTCAAATAGCACGTAGCGACCGGTGCGAACACTACACTCATAGTCTTTCGTTTAAATACAAGCGTATCCCCTCCCTCCGGCCAGTCGACGCTAAAGGCTGAGTGTAGTATTCGCACAGGTCGCTACATGTTGTTTGAGACATCTATCTGCTACGGTATGTATCCCACCTTTACCCTATACCAAGAATTTATGCCGGGTGTATTCGATTATGTTCGGAGAATAAATGAGCCATTATTCGACCATTCAGTTGAAGACTCAATCCTATGGACAGCTTTTCCGAACAGCCTAGTATTGTTATGTCAGAAGTGCCTGCCGTAATTATTATATATCACGCTGAATTCACGGTAGAATCAGATGCAGGTATCGTCTAGGGTTGTCACATTTAGAGAAATAATTATTATGAGCAGTAATTACATGTTATATGATCAGCACAATAAGTCATTGGTCAACAAATGTTTATTGCTGCTTTAGTAAATGCTGGCCAATTTTATAATTATTTTACTGACCTGTTGAATTACACCCTTATATAAACAGACAATAAAAATAAAAAAAACTCATTATCACCATTATAGCAGGATTGATCTGAGAATCTATTTTATTATTAAAAGCACCAAAGCTGTCTCTTTGATGCCGATGATATGCTTGGACTACGATCCAGAATTAGGAAAGTCTTTCTCATGCGGTTTTCTGTCATCACCAATCGAATCGAACGTACCTACATATATTTGAAAAACACCAGAGGTGTATGCTCAAAATTCCAGAGGTGTACCTATGCTCGGATTTGAAGAATATAAATAATGCGGCGTAGCTGATAACTAGTTGGGCGGTGGATATACAGTCCACCATGTATGTATAATTAGTTGCGAGGTGTTATCTACAGAAACATTAAGTTGTTTAAATTAAATAATTAAAAGCGAGAAATTATTGGAAAGCAGTAAACACACACAGCTTTGATCGCAAGACAACTCTCCTCTTCTTCTTCATCAGCAATCCTAAGCCCACCGTTGGGCATATGCCTACAATTAACAATAAATCAAACTATGAAATAAAGGTTATAAATACACGAGGCAGCTCGCGGTGCAGTCAGTCGCCAAATAGTAACACTGTGGAAACTGCGTTTGCTAGCTTATCTGATTTGAGCAAAGACTCAGGTCTTGGGGCTGCTGTATAAAAGCCACTGATGATTAAAAGGTTGGTTCTGTGCCATCTTCATCCAATCAAAACTTTTTGTTCATTTTTGATTCTTCAAAAATATACAAAAAGGAAAAAATTATAAGTACCTAGATAATATATTTTTTTGCGACGCAAATGTTTTTCCATCTATTCACAATATAAATGGATCCTAAAAAAAGGAAATAAAATGTTGTCATAACTACTTCTTTGCAATTTTCAAGTGTGTTAAACTTGATAGGTTGCAAAGCGCTTTAGGTTTAATTTTACGGGCTTATAGAGAACTTGTACAGCTGCATTCTGTCAGGATTGGATTCAGAATACTCGGAAATATTAATTATTCTCGTTCCTCTATAATACCCGGAAATAATTATTATTTTATAAATGGACCAGAATTCCGATTATAGTCAAGGTATAGTTTTCAATACTACTTATGAAAAGCTTGAAGCACTCCGCGGTTTCAAAACTTTATATTTGTAGGAAGTTAGATGAACCTTAATTTGGTTTTTAATTTATTTTGGCTACATTTTCTATAGTTTGACAAAATTTGGTGACGAATAAACGTTCATCACGATGTAAAAAAATTGCTCTTACTTTTCCAAGGAATATAACAGTTTGTCATGTTATTTGATGTCGAAGGTGATTTTCGAACAATAGTCAGCTTAATCAATCGTCAATTACAACCAATAATCTGTAACTTTGTTCATTGGTTCTAGCCAATTGTCAAAGTTGACTAAAGTCAATTTAACCAAACGGTAACGGAACGGATAAAAAAACTGGCCCTTAACAAGTGTGGGTGGTCCACTAGTTAGCATTACATTTAGACGTTATTGATTATGCAAATTAGAAAATAAACAAAAACAGATTAACTTTAAACTTAATCTGTTTTTAGCAACCATTGATGGCGTACTCCATTTTGGAGCTTTATTCAAAGCTCATGTCAAATGCTATATTCAAAATACGGCTATCGCAAATACCAGCTATTTTCCGCTGATTTAGATAAACTGATTGTTGGACCGACATTTCTGAATTACAAATTTACGCGGAATTTAAATGCAGCTTTTTATATCTCGAATCCTTGTAAGAGCAGCTTCAAACGAAGCTTTCATATTAATTTTAATGACCTGAAAATAAAATCTATCTAAAGTATACCTACTTTTTATGCAGCCTACACTCGCGTCGGACCTAGTGTGCCCAATGCTGGGCCATCAAACTGTATGATTCCCTGCAGGTTCCAAAAGATAGAAGTAGATGGAGGATAAAGGAAAAACTGAGATCCAACGGAAGGAACCACGACCCTCTAGAGGTCTAGACTAGAGAATCGAATATTATATTGTCTAGAGAAATAATGTTAGTACTTTTGTCGTGAGAAACTAAAAAATTGTACGTTTTACTGTACTATTATGTATTCTGTGGTTTTACCTGATGAAAATTTGGAGTCGAAAATATCGTTTTTCGGAAGTTTTTTTAGGCAGTGAAGTGGACATACAAAAACAATCTAGCCAAATCCTAACTACCTGGCAACCATTGCCAGAAGATTAAAGACGTTTGTTGCTTGTCTTTGTTGTTTTCAACCGAATACTTAATGGAGATTTGACCGATTAATCCCGTTTTATTCTACATCCACATTCGAGATTCTTATGCAACGGATATCCATGCAATAAACGAATCTCATTATAATTCTTAAACTATCAATGAAATGAAACTTGAAATGTAATGTGTTTATACAATGCCTGTTTGGTATCTGAAAATTCAGTCTCCTAGCTTCATCCACAGGAAGTTATAGGAGAGAAAGTGACGGTTCGACCGTGCCGGTCTTCTGCTCAATTTGGCGGGTGCACTCCCAGATCAGGAGGCCAATTCTCATTTCAGAGAACAAGATAAGGAATGTCGACTGTAATCAGTGCTCTTCTATTGGTTGTGCGTTCCATTACTTCGACTCGACATAGAAGGCGAAAACCGAGAATCTGGGGAGCATTCGCGTGCACTGTAAATTGAAGTCGAATTAGGAATTTGTATAATAAATAATAAATAAATAATAAATTGAGACAACATCACATACATTGTCCTGGCCCCAAACTAAGGTTTTCCCTTGTATTATGGAAACCAGACACAACGAAGGTACTACAAACACCCAGAACCAACACAAATATCTGTTTCATCAACAAACATTTGTGTTGGTGCGGGAATCGAACCCGCGATCCTTACGTCTCAACCGGCGCTCAAACCATTGCGCTAAACGGGTCGTATAGACAAATGTATGAAAGCTCTATTCGATTTCAATGTCGAGTTTACGACAATTGTCCCCCAGAATGTACTGGTCTAGTATTGATATTTGGTTTGTAATTTTAATATTTTTGTTGCAGCGTTGGCCGCGATGCCGCGCTGCTAACATGGTGAAGAAAGGCACCCAACGGCATGAAGGACCCCCGCCCTGCAGCCCTACGGAGGCCAGCGTGGCGCCCCCCTTCTACAGCCCGGCCGAGCATTCGGCCCTCACCGGTAAGTGAGTAAGAGTATAAAAAAATTTATTGACCACAATACATTTACACTACTTAGTCAAAAAGACAAAATAAATAAAACATAGAAGTTGCGGCCAATAAGGTTCAGGCTCAGCATGATGCTGCAGCCGCCGCGAGCAGCTACTGAACATCATGCTGCAATAGCATAATATAAAGAGCAGACATGCACAAAACAACACATACCAAAATAAATAAAAATAATAATTACAAAACAGATTGCATCACATGAATGGATCAAGTGTGCCCACATCAACTAAATCACATGAACACATGAACTTAAGTGAATCAACCACTCAAGTGGTTCCACATAGGTGCACTCTTAATTGTACAGGTAGCTCATACGGCCATAAGGTCGTGGGTCCGATGGCACTTATGGTACAATAAACTAGACATTTTAAGGAAACAAGGAATTTCCAATTCTAAACTCTTAAAGTTCAATTTGTAATCTCATACCCCTAAAACAGGGTTGTCCGACAGGATGAAACTACCACTGCAAAGTTATCAAGGATTAAACAATGTCTGGGAAAAAACACCCCTGTAAATGGCAAAAAAGTTTTTAACCCGCTAACTGTAGCATTAGGAGGAGAATTAAACTTCACGCATGGCTCACAGAGCATTTTATACTCTAAATTATTCCAACTCGAGAGAACTTCTTTACACAGTGAAATTATTCCCAGTAGACTTCGTTTCCGCGGAGCGCCTCTCAGTGACATAGCAAACAGAAACAGGGCGGGCTCTTAAGATTATGTTTATATGCCGGGTTTTTAATCCGCAATATTATTAAATTGGGATGCAGATAGCCGATTCAACTAAGAGCGATTGTATCTACCTGGTTTTTTTATCCGTAGTTAAACTTGAACTAATGGTTAAATAAGTAACCAATGGCAATGTAATACAATATCAACAAAGAATGTTTTTTTGAACAAAAGTTAGCCTAGCCATCACAACCAATGGTCAAAGTGGTCTTGGTTGTAGTATGTTTATTGGTTAAGCTAACTATTGTTCAAAAAATTCGAAAAAATAATTGAACTTTAACTAATGACAGTGAAAATAAATGTTTAAATTTTCATTGACTCGCCATCAGCGTGTGTGTGTGTGGGTGAAGTCGCTCGTTGCAGTCGAGCGATAAAAAATTCTGAATTATCGGATATCAAACGAAAATCAGTAGAAATCCAGCGCTCGTCTCGACACGAATGAATTAAAAATATAGCTCTTGAATTGCGGCCTCGAGAGTTTAGAGATAAGAACCTCTAGTGGCTGTATTTCCGCAACCGCGCGAAAACTTAGCCTTAGTATATGCAAAACTGTCGAACATTTCACGGGCGCGAGCACTGTGAGTACAGTCCGCAACATATAACGCATAAAATATAAGTTGTAATTTTCTTTACTTCTTTATACTTACGTATTACAGAATTAGGATAAGACTTTACGCAATCAAACGTTTACGATTGGGGTCACCAATTTTCACTCGGAGTCCGTTTTAAGAAGTGAAAGGACCACCGCGATCTGCACTAAGAAAAAAAATCTAATAAATGTGATAACGGAAACAGCAAGCGGATCTCTGTGTAAGCATAGTCCAGGGGCGTAATTATAGGGTGGCAGGGCCGGAAAAATGCCACGGGCCCCCGAAACAAGGGCCCCGGGCCGAAGAGGCCGCAAGCTCAATCATATATCTACTATACTACCTAGTTAACGACGAGCATTGGACGCCCCACCACTCTACTAATCACACTCTAAAATACTCCTTAGGTACGCCAAAGTCTAAGCTGGAGGGCCCCATCCGAAAAATCTGTCATAAACATAGTCCAAATAGTGTTCTCGTAGTGTGCACAAAGCGGTTTGGCAGTGCGCATGCGGACCGTGGTCCGCCAATTAGCCAACCTAGTGGCATAACAATAAAGTACTGTATCGAATGAGAATATACCTCTCACATTCAAACGTAAGAGAGACGCAAGAGATAAAGATTCGATTGAGAGTTCCGTTATGTAGTGGCTGTACATACCGTAAACGCCTTAAGTCCTCTGTTACGATATCGCATTAAATCGATCGTGACGATGCTGCGCTGTCTTGCTAACCGGGTCTCTGTACTGGGGTAAAAATAATCCGTGGCAAATTTTAATGTGAATGTTTTCACTAACTTTGTAGTAAATGTTCTCTAATGAGTATAATGCATTTAGGTATAAAGATTATTTGCATGTGAATTAAAAAGTTTATTCTTTTTACCAACATTAAAAAATTGTGTGGAGTAGGAAAAAACTACTAATGAATGAGAAATATAAATATTTATCATAATTACTCTACCCAACTTACAAACATTATTCTTAGGCTAGATTCTAGGAAAGTTCTAGTTCCATTTTTCATTAACAAAGTAATCTACCTTTCTATCTCTATCGTATTTACTGTTAATTTACTTAGATTTTGATTAACTGGATTAATTTGAATAGATCGAGATCCTGCTGAATACGATTAGGTTTCATTCATCCTTAGGCGTGTCGACGACGGATGCGTGTAACTACCATGCGATCCGACGCTATCAGTAACTAACTCAGTTATCGATAATTGGATTAAAGATGAACCTCCAACCATGCGATATCTCGAATACTCAAATATTTGAGGGGGTTACATCAGGGAGTGTTGTAACTCCGATGCAGAATACGTGGGTCTAGATTTGTATGCTTTAAACCCGAGTAGGTACTAGGGATGTTACGAATTCGCGAATGCGAATGTTTACGCCGCGAATGTGCGAATACGAATGCGAATGTTAAGTACTTAAGACATCAGTCACATCAAATGTAAAAAAACAACATATAAATCATCATTTTTAATACTTAAAAGACAAAAAACATACTGCTGCATGCAACAGTATGTTTTTTACGCGGACAGCGCAGCCGATGCAGCCGATGTCAGTCTAGCAAGATCAAGAGTCCACGAGTTCACGCAGCACGACCCTGCACACATTCGCATTCGCATAACATTCGCATTGATTTAAGCGAATGCGAATGTCGATGCGAGTGTTGTAAATCGACGCGAACCATTCGCATAAGCGAACGCGAATGCGTATATTCGTAACATCCCTGGTAGGTCCTATACGTATTGCAATCCAGCTTTATTTCGAGCTATACAGATACAAGGACATATCAAAATTATACAGGGAGATGGATAGACTGGTTCCGATTGGGATAAGGTAAGCATGTGATAAAAACGCCTAATGATTGGTCTAGTTTGTTAGGCACCGGGCTATGATCTTGGGGTCTTGAAAAGTACGAACATAGCGTGGGTTTAATATTAGTACCTATTGAAATATCTTTAAAGTCAACAATGAAACTGCATGTCCACGGCCCCGCTCCGTTTCGTATGACAGGTATCTATATAAAATACATCTAAAAATCTTATACACTCGAAAAAGTGAAACACTTGCGCGATACATTCGACACATTATTGTCGTAAATGCATCTTACAAAATGATGTAAGTAAATAGTTATCGAAAAAGATCGCCCGCAGTACTAGGATTGGCCGCATGCGTCGCTCTGTATGATGAGTTTCTGGAAGGCCTATTGTTGAGATGCTATCTCGGAGAGATTCAATCTAACGAAGTCATTCTTTCCCAGGTGTTTACCAGCGAGTAACCTTAAATATATTTTTAAGTAAATAACCATATTTAAAAACATGAGCTTTGATAGCGATCAGCACGTACAAAACAAAAAAATGAGATGAGTCATTTCTATATATGAACAATTTTGAGACTATTTAGCTGTGCATAAGAACTTACCTACACGGTGGTTGTTTGAAATTCTTCACTTAGATCCTTTATGCATCACTAAATAACTCATAGAGCTTTTGTTGCACTATAAACTATCATATCGACGGGTATATATGCCACAAATAGTAAAACCATCGATAAATAGTGATGAATTTTCAGTTGACTCATCAAGTGACAGTCGAAAAAAGTGCCACCCGAGTGAAAGATTGGGTACTCGATTCGAGAGTGCCTGGCGTCACTACTCGACTGAATTGCTCCGTCAGCATTCCAGTTATAATTGAGAGAACTGTCCTTCTTGTTTCCGGAACATAGGAACTATAGTAAGCGATGATGTTCAAATATTAAGGCATAAATGGGAGAAGAATTGAAACCGTCTCAGGCTACTCGACCATGATCAAGCTGATAGGAAACTTTGACTCTTTTTTTGTTTTTGGAAATGCCGTCCTGACGCATATCCTTCTGTCTGAAGCAGGCAGGTTATGTCAGCCTCTCCTCCGGTGGCAGCTGCAGGTATACCAAATAAACCCCAGCGGCGCCCCTCATCGCCAGAGTGGAGAGGGTACATGAATACGGGTTGAAGAACCTTTATGAATATGGGAACTTTGCCTAGTGTGACTTTTTTCTCTTCTCACCATAGTAATTCACGCTTGCTGGATTTGAACCTACGACCTCAGAGTTTTAGGGACAACGTTTAACCACAGAGGAGAAAAATGCTTATATAATGTAAAATAATTTTGTTGTGTTTCAATGTGTAACCTAAGTCGTCTAATTGTTTTATGTGCTCAAATAAATGTTTTCTTTTGTTCTCTTTTCAGTTATTTCTAATCTTTTCTAAATCGTAAAATGACTTGACTTGTGGCAAAATTAAACGTGAGTCGCAACACTAAGATGAAACAATGAGCTTGTCTGTGCTTCATGAATGCGATGCTCGCGATTATGACCTCCCTGTCAGCTGTAGCTCACTGCAGCATTCTACGCAGGGCTGACACACTGACACAGTATCAAGTCAAAGACATTTTATCTTCAAATATACTTAATTGCCACTCCTACTAATAATATTAAATTTTATTATATAGTTAACGCCCCGTTTGTCTTATAGTTTATGTACCGAGTCGTGATCTCGGGGTTCCGGGTCCGGGTCCAAAGGACGGAAGCAAAAGTATGTTTCGAATTTTTCTGAAATAGCTCGGGTTTGTGATCACCATTCCGTATCAGGCAAACGTGGTGATTATGCCTAATCCCATCATCGCAACTATGTTGGAATATGGCAATGGATGGGAAAAAAATACTTTGTTATCACAAATATGTATAGGTATGACAGCTTCCATTAAAAGCGTTTTTGATGAAGTTCATAAGTGAGATTTTCTATTCGTTATACCTCAAGATGTTTTAAGGTCAAAGTAATTCTTCTACAAACGTTTTGTGATTGAGATTCGAAAGCATATCAAATAACAAAAATAGTATTAGGCCTATTTTAAATGCAGCACCAACCCTGGGCATTTGACGTTCGCGTCCGTAGCTCGAGGCCGCAGCCGCATCGCCGCTCGGATGCGTGCATCGCGGATGTTCCGTTGTCGACTATCGACACACCATAGCATCAACTTTACGCTTACTACGCTTTACGAATGGGCCACTATACTGAAAGCAAAGCATATTGGCAGATGGTAGAGATTGATAGTAGAGATGAAATTCGTGATATCTCAAGATGTTTCTAAGATTAAATAATTTTTTCTACAAACGTTTTTGTGATTGAGATTCGAAAGCATATCAAATAACAAAAATAGTATTTAGGCCTATTAAAATGTAGCGGCAACCCTGGGCATTTGACGTCCGCGTCCGTAGCTCGAGGCCGCAGCCGCATCGCCGCGCGGATGCGTGCATCGCGGATGTTCCGTTGTCGACTATCGACACACCTTAGCATCAATTTTACGCTTTCTACGCTTTACGAGTGGGCCACTATACTGAAAGCAAAGCATATTGGCAGATGGTAGAGATTGATGGTAGAGATGGAATTCGTGATATCTCAAGATGTTTCAAAGATCAAAGTAATTTTTCTTCCAACAATTTTGTGATTGAGATTCGAAAGCATATCGAAAAAAAAAAAAATTTAGGCCTATTAAACCGAGCGGCAACCCTGGGCATTGACGTCCGCGTCCGTAGCTCGAGGCCGCAGCCGCATCGCCGCTCGGATGCGTGCATCGCGGATGTTCCGTTGTCGACTATCGACACCATAGCATCAATTTTACGCTAACTACGCTTTACGAGTGGGCCACTATACTGAAAGCAATAGAAGCAGTAGTAGAGATTTTCATTCATTCATCATAACACTGGCTGCCACGTGGCTTGTGCTCACGTATTATATTCCTCTAAGTCTACAAACATTTTAAGTGTCATTTTTAAAAATGTCACTTTATTATTTGTGGGTAGGTATATCTGCCCTTAATAATATATTAGAATTTCTGTTAATACTTATATTAGATAACTAACGATAGTTGAACCGCATAATATGGTTGAGATAAGGTACATATCCCGTTGTACCACTAAAGACGGTTGTCTTTATGAGATTTTCGGCTTAATATCAACATATACTATTCGCTGAATGTATGGTCTAGTACGTTTAATGTCATAATATTCAAAGCCACTTATGGCGTATATATAAAACTCAACTAGATCTGGAATCCTCTATATGCGAGTTCAAGTCGCTTTTAACTAGTTTTTTCAAGTTCTTTATCTATAACGTCTTTGCAGATATTTGCTGTTATTGTTTGCATAACGTGGCAACTCGTATGCAAATCGTTTATGATTATTCCTCCTACATCTAGGCAATGACGATATTTCAAACAACCGATTAAGTTCTTTAAGCACGTAGCACACATAGTTGCACATAATATTGTAAGCTGTGAGTTTTCCTTAAAAATAAAAAATAGATAAAATAAATAAGAGTCGATGACATTATTTAAAAATCAAGGCTCTCGTAAATGTAAATAAATCAAAGTGAACAGGCATCTTCTAGGAAAACGCGTATTTACATCAACCTCCACGGCTTTATTAATCAACCTCCACGGTTAAAATGCAGAGAAAATCTCAGATAAATTACTTGCATGGAAGAAGCTTATTTGTTCCGTTTTGCATTTCACTGTACGTTATTGTAGCCTAAGAGCCTGCTAAGGAAACACTTTTGTTATTTTATAAAAAGTTGAAAGTTTCTGTGCTTGTCTCTAACGCAAGTAAACTACTACCAATAATTGAAAAATTGTAGAAACTTTAAAAAAATACTAGATCTGATGATAGGTGGCTAAACTAAGACCTTTCGTAATATCATAAAGGTAATCTTTTTTTTTCGCGATAGCTGTATAAACACAATCCACCCATTGACAGGCAACACCGCAATGCTAACGATAATGAAAAAAAAATTAAGTAGGTTGTTGATAAAATTTGCACTGATTTCAAAAAAATATATTATTAAGAAAATTTTATAAAATAACGAAAGTAATTTCCTATTTAAAGCATTTTAAAATCAAAATATCTTAGATAGTTACCACAAACCCAATTTACGCTGTTGGACTTTTTTTTTTAATTACGAAAGTCTGGATATCGTAGGCTCTTGCTCTATTAGGTCGCAGTGGTCAGCTCGGCACAGATGTCAGCTCTGCGCAGTTCATATCCGCCGCGGCCGCTTCCGCACGGGGCGACTGGGGGCGGCTAGAAAGTATCTGTGGGTTGCATTGACGTGCGTCATGTAGGGCAGTGTTATCGAACTATCGATATACTCTGATTTTTATGGATTTTTAATCATGTGGAGTAAACTGACAGATGCAGTGACAAAGTTTCTATACATCTTGACGTTTTTGCATCTGTCAAATTGAGTGGACATGTCTGACATCTGTCAGTTTACTCCACTTGATTAAAAATCAGAGATCGTTTTCATTGAAACCCACGATCCTATGACCTCGGTAGTATTGGTAGCTCAGAATAAAGCAACCGAATCCGGAATTGGCTTACATGTTTTAACCTTTCCACGTAATAGGTATTTGATAAGTTTTCCCATTTTTACCGACTGGAATTTTTAGACCAAAATGTTAACATTGTTTAGTCCTTTTTGGGTAGCTGAGGTGTGTTTCTATCCTTTTCTATCACACAGATTCTTTATTGACTAAAGCAAGAAACACTGTCACTAAAATAAATAAGTACTATATACAATACACCTCCATATTTTTTTGGTCTTAGTTTTAAATAGATGCAGCCACTTTTATTTGCTACTTTAAATAGCAGTATTTTTTAAACCCTAACTAACTTTTATAGTAAGGGGGAAATGGCCACTGTTAAAATAAAAGTGCTTTACACGAATAAAAAGTTTTGAATCAAACAACGCTTCACTCCCGCAATGATATTGGATTGTGTGAAAAGATTTTTACATTAATTGAAACTTCTCTACTAAGTGAAGTTAACATTAAATATTAGTCTTTTCTTGGAAACTGGATCCTGTAATTGCTAAATGAAGATCATTTAATTTTAAAGAGAAAGTTACGCGTACGAGTTAACTGTTAAAATGTTTACTTTGATGGATTGCATAGAAGAGTCTTATAGATGACTAGTGGCCAGCCCTCACTTCGGTTCTCAGTAGTTCCACTGTCTACCAATAGATGGCGCTGGGATCGCTTGAGCGATAAGACCGCCGAAATTGTATGTACACACAATTTGTGATTTAGGTGCAATATAGTATCTATACACGATATGCGGAGACCGCTATAACCATCACTACAACGAACAATATTTATACTGATTTAAAGGGCAACTGATGTAATCTCCTACTTATTCTGTGTTTTTTTTAATTTTTTTTTATGTGATAGGAAGCAGACGAGCAGGCGGATCACCTAATGGTAAGCAATTGCCGCCGCCCATGGACAACTGCAAACACCATTGGCGTCACACGGGCGCTGGCAAACCTTTTTATCCCCTTCCCCCCAGTGGGCCTCCGGTACCCTCATTCACATCTGGCGAAACACAGCACAGGAGCTGCTTACACACACAATTTTTGTGCAATACACTATATCTATCTATCTAACTATACACGATATGCGGAGACCAACACTACAACGAACCATCACTACAACGAACTATATATACTTGATTTCAAGGGCAGCTCATGTAATCTCCTCCTTCCTTAAGTATTTTGTGGTAGTATTACAACACAACTAAAAAATACTTTAACATGATCTCATGACCTAAAATCACATTTTAGACGTGTCTTTTTACAAGCAGCAGAATAAATGTAAGACATATTATTACTGTATATCGTAGCTTTACCCACAACTTATTAAAAGAGCAGCGTTTCTTTTGAAAAGGATATCTATTTACAAAATCCCGTCCTAGTAGGTTTTAAAAAGATTCTTCACAAGAACTTTTCCGCTGTTCAGCTTCGTGAAATTAAACAGATGAGTCATGTCTTTTTAACGAAAAGTAACTGTTAATAACCTTAGGTATATTTTTAAATGCCTTAT